>CM053786.1:101292265-101872265 GCA_028749045.1 Cupressus sempervirens
AGTTGAGGGTTGACAGGTTTAATGGGCAGAACTTCCAGTTATGGAAGATGCAAATGGAAGACTATTTATATCAGAAGGATTTATGGAAGCCGTTGGAAGGAAAAGCCAAGAATCAGGGAACTATGTCAGAGGCTGAATGGGATCTTTTGGATAGAAAGGAACTCGGAAGCATTCGATTATTCTTGGCACCATCGGTGGCATTTAATATTACAAAAGCAAAGATGACAAAAGATTTGATGAAAACCCTAGCGACACTGTATGAAAAGCCCTCCGCTTCAAATAAGGTATTTCTCATGAAGCATTTATTTAATATGAAAATGGCAGAAGGTGGATCTGTTGCAGATCATTTAAATGAGTTTAATACTATTACTAGTCAATTATCTTCTGTGGGTATCAATTTTGATGAAGAAATTAGGGCTCTCTTGATTTTGTGTTCTTTGCCTGAAAGCTGGAATGGCTTGGTAATGGCGGTGAGTAATTATGTTCTTAGATCTAGTACCCTAAAATATGATGATGTGATCGGTGTTATTTTTAGTGAGGAAACTCGTAGAAAATCCTTAGGTGGATCTACATCAGGAAGTGCTTTAAATGCACAAAGCAGGGGCAGAACGACAGAAAGAGGAAGTAACTTTGGAAATCGTGGGAAATCAAGAGGAAAGTCAAAGGGGAGGAGGTCTCAATCGAGAGGACCAAATGATTGCTGGTACTGTGGGAAACCAGGGCACAAAAAGAAAGATTGCTAGAATCGAAAGAAAAATGAAGGAGATAAATCAGATGGAGACAAGGAGGCAAATGTGGTAAGTAACAAATCTGAAGAGGATGCTTTGCTTCTGTCTTTAGAGAGTGTTGATGATTCATGGGTTTTAGATTCTGGTGCTTCATTTCATGCTACACCTCATAGAGGTTATTTCATTGATTATGTCCAAGGGGATTTTGGGCTTGTTTATTTGGGGGATAATGAACCTTGTCAGATTGTTGGAAAGGGAAAAATTAAGATTAAGTTGCAAAATGGAAATCATTGGCTACTACATGAGGTAAGACATGTTCCAAAACTAAGTAGAAATTTAATTTCAGCAGGGCAATTCGGTGATGAGGGTTGTGTAGTTACTTTTAATGATAAAAATTGGAAGGTTTCAAAAGGTTCCCTTGTAGTAGCAAAAGGTGTGAAAGCAAGCACCTTATATCTTTGTACAGGTCATATTGTTCCTTCTACTTTGATTGTTTCAGAGAAAAATGAATACTCAGGAACAATTACTGTAGTTGAGCAGGGAGAACAAATAGCTACTGTAGATTCTGATACAGCGCTGTGGCATAATAGACTTGGGCACATGAGTGAGAAAGGTATGAAAGTACTTTATTCAAGGAAACTTTTACCAGGTCTAAAATGTGTGAATATGGATTTCTGTGAAAGTTGTGTGAATGGAAAACAAAAGAGAGTGAGTTTTGTAAAGACAGGGAAGGAAAACAAAAAGGAGAAATTAGAGCTTGTGCATACAGATGTATGGGGACCAGCCTAGGTATCTTCCCTTGGTGGCTCTCATTATTATGTTACATTTATTGATGAAGCAACTAGAAAAGTATGGGTTTATTTCCTTAGATAGAAATCTGATGTATTTCAAACTTTTAAGAAATGGAAATGCTTGGTTGAAAATGAGACTGGTAAGAAATTAAAATGTCTCAGATCTGATAATGGTGGTGAGTATTGCAGTCATGAATTTGAAGATTATTGCTCCACTAATGGTATTCATAGACAAAAAACTGTTCCAAGGACTCCACAGGAAAATGGAGTGGCTGAACGCATGAACAGGACTATAATGGAGTGCACAAGGAGCATGAGGTTGCATGCTGGGTTGCCCTTACACATGTGGGCGGAGGCTGTCAATACTGTAGTACATTTGATTAATAGAGGTCCCTCTACTCCTTTGGGCTATGGTATTCCAGAGGAAGCATGGACTGGTAAGAAGGTGAGTTATTCTTTTCTCAAGACCTTTGGTTGTGAAGCTTATGCTCATATAGACTCTAAAAATAGAACCAAGCTAGAAGCTAAATCAAAGAAATGTGTCTTTTTTGGATATGGCATTAATGAATTTGGTTATAGGCTTTGGGATTTTGAAAATCTTAAAATTATTAGAAGTCGGGATGTCATATTCAATGAGAAAGTGTTGTACAAAGATCTGTTGCAGCAACATGAGAAGAAAGAAGATGATTATGTAGTGCTGAATGATACTCCAAAAGCTGATGTTCCAGCCATTCCTCATGATGTGCAACAACTACAACAACAAATACCACACACACCAATGAATGTTAGATGGTCAACAAGGTGAATTAGACCTCCACAAAGGTTTTCTCCCTCTTTGTATTCTATTTTACTTACTGATGCTGGTGAACCTGAAAGTTATGATGAAGTTGTGCAGGTGGATACTAAGATTCAGTGGGAGTCTGCAATGAAAGATGAAATGGACTCTTTGTTGAAAAATAAGACATGGGATTTGTGCAAGTTGCCTACAGGTAAAAAGGCTTTACAGAATAAATGGGTTTACAGGTTGAAAGAAGAGGAAGGAGGTAAGAAAAGATTGAAGGCCAAGTTAGTTGTAAAAGGATTTGCACAGAAAAAGGGAATTGATTTTGATGAGATATTTTCTCCTGTTGTTAAAATGACTTCTATTCGTACTATTTTAAGTCTTGTGGCTACTAAAGATTTGCATTTAGAGCAGATGGATGTTAAAAAACAACCTTTCTTCATAGTGATTTGGATCAAGAAATATATATGGCTCAGCTACATGGTTTTGAGGTCAAAGGTAAGGAGAACTTAGTGTGCAAATTGAAGAAAAGTTTATATGGCTTGAAGCAAGCACCTCGGCAATGGTATCTGAAATTTGACAGTTTTATGCATGAGCATGGATATAATAGGTGTCATTCAGATTACTGTGTTTATTTTAAGAGGTTGGATGATGATAGCTACATTATTTTATGTTTATATGTTGATGATATGCTTGTAGCTGGGTCTAACATGGATCATATTAAGGGGCTGAAACGCCAATTAGCACATGCATTTGCTATGAAGGATTGTGGGGCAGCAAAACAAATCCTTGGTATGAAGATTTGCAGAGATAGGAAGAACAGAACATTGGCCCTATCTCAAGCTGATTATGTTGAGAAGGTGTTGCAACGTTTCTCTATGGAGAATGCTAAAGTTGTCAGCACACCTTTACCTGGTCATCTGAAATTGACTAAGGAAATGTGTCCCAAGACACAGGAAGAGGAGGATAAGATGTCCAAGGTACCCTATGCTTCAGTTGTAGGAAGTTTGATGTATGCTATGGTATGCACTAGGCCAGATATTGCACATGCAGTGGGAGTCGTTAGCAGGTATATGAGTCATCCAGGATTTGAGCATTGGAATGCTGTCAAGTGGATTCTCAGATATTTGAGAGGAACATCCAATAAGTGTTTACACTTTGGGGGCTCTACTATTGATTTACAGGGCTATGTTGACTCAGATTTGGCTGGGGATATTGATACTAGGCGGAGTACTACAGGTTATGTCTTTACTGTTGGTGGGGCAGCCGTGAACTGGGTTTCTAGCTTACAGAAGATTAATGCTCTCTCCACTATAGAGGCAGAGTATGTTGCTGCTATAGAGGCAGCCAAAGAGATGATATGGCTGTAGTTCTTCTTGGAAGAATTGGGACATCCTCAGAAGGATAATTATTTGTTCACAGATAGTCAGAGTGTCATTCATCTTGCTAAGAATTTAGCTCTGCATTCTAAGACCAAACACATACAGTTGCGGTACCATTTCATTCGATCAGTTTTGGAGGATGGACAGTTAAAGCTAGAGAAGATACATACCAATGACAATCCAGCAGATATGTTGACAAAGGTTGTAACAAGGGAGAAGCTGAACTCCTCTTCAGCTTCGGTTGGTCTTTTAGACTGAACATGAATAAAAGAATAGTAGAGTCTAGGATGGTTTGATCCAGTGGGAGCCCCATGTGGTAGTGGTATTACTACAGGATCAGTCTCCAAGTAGGAGATTGTTGTTTAATGTGGAGCTTGATCAATCCCTAAGTGGGAGATTGTTAGATTGTGGTGACTGATCAAGAAAGTACTGTACATACTTCATAAATAGTGGGGTTCGGGGCATCGGCCCGAGAATTATTTTTGGGCAGTAGCCGACATATTATGGCCGACATATGGCCGACATGTTATAACCCTAAAGCGGTTTAATACTTGTATAAAAGGGCTTAGGGTTGGGTATTTTTCATAATGTTGTGATACGAAATTGGGTCTTGCGGTGGTATTGAGCTGTAAGGGATTATGGATTGTAATCAGGTTGTAATCACTGGATTGTAATAAGATCGGACTTGCTGTTTGGTGGACGTAGCCCAGGGATTGGGTGAACCACGTTAAATCTTGGTGCCTTGTGTTCATTTCTGTTTGTTCAATTATTTTTTGTTATTGGTTATATTTGCATGTAGTTTTTATTTCCTTCCGTGGTTTATCCTAACAAGGATAATAGTGATAAGTGGGTGGACGGGGATGGGGGGGTTAAATCAAAGAAGATATGTTGAGAGGAGGTCTAGGAGAGAGGGAGAGAGAGTAATCATGGGGGGAGATTATATGTTTGGGAAAGCGAGATGTGTGAGAGAGTAAAAGATATGATGTAAAGATATATAAGGTATTTAGGGGGAAGCAATCGCTAGAGGGGTAGGGAGATTGAAGAAAGCTAGAAGGGGGAGTGGGGAGAGATAGAGGTAAATATAGAAAGAGGATAATTTAGGCCTGAGAGAGAGAGAGAGAGAGAGAGAGAGAGAGAGAGAGAGAGAGAGAGAGAGAGAGAGGTAGTGGATGAGGCTAAGGCATGAGGTAGGAATAGTGTGAAGGATGAGAGATAAAGAAACATGAGAGTTTTTGAGACTTTAATTTAATGAATAATACACAAACCATGCATTATAGAATTTGAAGCCTTAATAATTCTCTGACTCTTGATTTCCTTAAAGAAGTCCCACTATGACCTTTTCTCTATTGCAAATAATAATCTAGCTTTAAGAATAAAACTTAAGCTAACACTAATTCAAATAAAAACTCTAATTTCAATCCAAAGTTTAATTCTAATTAGTTCAATTAAAAATAAAATTGATTGTATTAATAATTATATAGGTGCTGATTTATTTATTTTTTCAAAGGGAAACTATTTCAGAACAACTATAATTAAAGTTGTGGAGAACACACTATTTCCAATTGACTATGTTGAGGAAATGGAAGTAAAGCATAAAAATTCCTATGTGACACATCTACAAAAGTGGATGGGTTTCTCTCAATGATGAAAGAAGTCTTTCACAATCATTGTTCAAATAAAGGTCGCAAAAGAATCCTAATCATTGAAGAATATGAGATGTATTTGCACCATTACAGAGATATTCTTTTGTCTCCGATTTCAAAATTTTACTTCTAATTAGTTGTATTGGCAGTTTTATTTCCCCATTGTTCTATGTGACTTTCATGAAGAAGAGAACAAGAAAAAATAAATTTATTGTTGTACAAAACATTTCTTTAATGGATGTGGCTACTAAATATGCTAATTAAGAAAGAAAATAATAAGTCTAAATATATGTCCTTAATGATGGGCATATTTATTGATTACAATTCTTAATCATTGCAATAAAAATTACATAAGCATTATTAAAAATTCAACAATATATAATATTCTCACATCATCATGGAGAATAATTTCCATAAAATTGATTCTTATATATTCTTTCGCACTTTTTACATCATCTAATTTTTTGTGTTATTACTTATAATTTCCCTTTCATGAATTAAATTTTTTTCACTATTCAAGTGATTTGTATAACATATATCCCAAATTTGACTATAGTCATACTCCAAATACTCCAAAACTACACCTAAATCTCATACTTCCCTTAACCATGTCCCTTATTTTAGTGTAACATTTAACCACTTATTAACCCTGACCATAATGCTAAGTGTCATATAAATGAAATTGTAAACCTTGGATCCTAACTCTAACTCTTACTCTATATATGACTGTACTAATGTACTAGTAATTAGAACTAATATTATATTTTTATAAGTAAGAATATATATATATATATATATATATATGTATATATATATATATATATATATATATATATATATATATATAGAGAGAGAGAGAGAGAGAGAGAGAGAGAGAGCATATCTATAGACAAGAGGGAGTTCATATTATGTTTCTTATAGATACATTTTTTCTATAGAGAGATATATTAGAGATAAGGAAAGAGATAGTCATATGATGGTGTATCTAGAGAGAGATAGATTAGGGGGTTTATCTAGAGAGAGAGAGGGAGATTAGGAGGTGTATCTAGAGAGAAGGGAGAGAGGGAGAGAGAGAGACTAGGGGTGTATCTAGAGAGCATAGAGGGAGAGACATATTAGGAGGAGTATCTAGAGAGAAAGGTGAGGGAGATAAGGGGGTATATCTAGAGATTGATTAGGTGGTTTATCCAGAGACTAGAGAGAGAGAGATTAGAGGGTGTATTTAGATAGTGGGGGGGAGATATTAATGGGTATAAAGAGAGAGGATGGGAGAGGGAGGGATTACATTATTAAAAAGGTTAATAATTTGTATCACAATAGCACTAATCATGGGCACTATAATATAACTAACCCACATTAAAATTTAACCTATCAGTTATCCTAACACTAAGGTAAAGTGTAATAATAACACTAGCATTAGCTATAATATGATTAGTAACCCAAAAATAACCTTAACCACAATAATAACATAGACCCTAACCCTAACTCTAACTCTAACTCTAACTCTAACTCTAACTCTAACTCTAACTCTAACTCTAACTCTAACTCTAACTTTAACTCTAACTCTAACTCTAACTCTAATTATAACCCTAATCCTAATTCTAATTCTAACCCTAACCCTAACTCTAACTTTGACTATAACTCTAACTCTAATTCTACCCCTAACCCTAACTTTAACCCTTTATAACCCTAACTCTAATCCTAATACTAACCCTAACCCTAATCCTAAGCCTTACTATAACTCTAATCCTAACTCTAATCCTAACTCTAATGCTAATTCTAACCTAATTTTAACCCATATTTTAACTCTAACCCTAACTCTAACCCTAACCTATCCCTAATCCTAACCCTAACACTCTATATAATGCTAATCCTAACCCTAACACGATATGTAACTTTAACTCTAACCCTGACCCTAATTCTAATCCTAACTCCAACCCTAATTCTAACCCTAACCCTAACTTTAACCTTAACTCTAACCCTAAATCTAACCCTGAATCCAACCCTAACCCTAGTTCTATCTCCAACTTTAACTCTAACTTGATCCCTAACTTTAACTTTAATTCTAACCCTAACCCTAACCTTGACCCTAGCCTCAATTTTAGCCCCAATTCTAACCCTAGCTCTAACCCTAACTATAACTTTGACACTAACACTAACACTAACACTAACACTAACCCTAATACTAACACTAATACTAACACTAGCCTCAATTTTAGCCCCAATTCTAACCCTAACTCTAACCCTAACTATAATTTTGAGACTAACACTAACACTAACACTAATTGTAACCCTAACCCTAATGGTAACCCTAACTCTAATCATAACCTTTGTGCTAACCCTAACCCTAACCCTAATTCTTACCTATACCCTAACCCTAACTCTAACTCAACCTATAACCCTAATTCTAACCCTAATTCTAATCCTAACTCTAACTCTAATTGTAACTCAAATTCTACCTCTAACCCTAACCCTAACCTATATAACCCTAACTATGACCCTAATTCTAACTCTAATCCTAACACTAATTTTAACCCTAACTCTAAATCTAATGCTAATTCTAATCCTAACCATAATTCTAACACTAATTATAACCCTAAATATAACTCTAACTCTAACTCTAACCCTAATTCTAGCTCTAACTTTATCTCTAATTCTAACCCTACCCCTAATTCTAACCCTGCCTATAAATCTAACTCTAACTCTAACTCTAATTGTAACCCTGTTGGTAAATAGATTTGTCACTTGAAAATATACGATTTGGCCCAATGGAGTAGGTGGCAAATCGATGTCTCCAATAGTTGGATAGGCCTTTGATATCCAGCCTTCCTCTGCGTTTAGAGGGGCAGCTCCCTCATAAGATAAAATATGTGATTTTTCAATAAAGATAAGTAGAACTTAGAAAATAGAAAGGAAAACCGTTGATAGTGAATGCATCACACACTTTCAACATTTTCTTAAAAATGATGTAAACTATTAATGAGAGCATTCAAGGACTACGCTTGAGAACTATCACTGACACAATTCTAATTCAACCTTTCACGAATACTCACACCATACCATGAAAATACTCATAGATGAATCAACACTTCAACAATTCAAATTCCTTCCAAAGAAAATGCCAAATGTGCTTCCTTTATGTCTTTGCACCAAGAAAGTAAGAAATAACTGATTAGAAAAAATAACAATTGTACACACTTTCCAAAAATTGCTTTGTTATCAGAGTATAAGTGTTCCCCTATCTCCAAATCCAAAAAGTCCCTTATTACATTGATTTTCAAGAATTTATAGCCAATCTAGATTAACCAACTTTTTGAGTTCGTAACTAAACAAAAAGTTAGAGTTTGGACTACTTGAAGATGGTTCATTACCAACTCTAACCTTTAAAACTTAATTACAATTAGAAAAACCAAAACTAGAATTAACTTTAAAGTTGACCTTTTTACAAAATAAATAAATAAAATTCTAAGACAACTTTAGACAAAAACACTTCTAACTTTTAATTGTGACCACTGATATTCCCTAAACTTGTTCCTTGATTTGTAGGTGCTGCTAGCAACTGAGTCAAGTTTTCCTTGTATGCTCTAAATGATTTGATTACCTGAGCCAAATTTTTTTTTTTAAAGATGATTAAACTCTACATTTTTAGCTTACATATCTCATGTCTCTTTCTAATTTCATCCAATTCTATGACACAACTAGCAAGTTTTGAGTACAGGAGTCCAATGCTACTAAGAGATTGCTCAATCTCGTCATAACACTAGCATTTGAACTTTGTTTACTACCAAGTTCGGTGCTGATTTTTGTCTCTATGCATTCCAAAATAGAAGATATGTCTGGATTTAGAGTGTGTTCACTAATGGGAATACCTTCTATGATCATCAGTATATTCCCCAAGGCCTTCTTTTTTAGTAACTTGCATCAGTTTAAGAATTGTTCTCCTTCACCTAATTGTTCATTTGTACTATCATTCTTCCATCTGATGTTTTCTAGCCATATATCAATTTGCTCTTCTTCTCTAGTGCTGATTAACTTTAGTGATTTAACTATATTGTTGTCCATGCCTTTAATCTCTACTAAATTGGCATCAATTTCTCTCCAAAATGTTTGTTCTTCCTTGAGAGTTGTCAGTTCTTTTTGAATGCTTTGTTGTATATGATCTACTTTGGTAAATGTAACCTAAACATCTTGAAATAAGCTTGATGCTTGTTCTTTCATGCTTTTTACCCACACTTTCACCAGCTTACCATAAGTTTGGCATTCTCCTATGTTTTGAATGGTTTCTTCATCAAACATCTTCTTCGGATCTTTTGTACTTTCTATGGATGAAGTAGGATCTGGAAAGGAGTCACCAACCATCAATCAGATGCACGAAGAAAGAGCTCAGACTTGACAATTGAGTTGATTCTTAACATGCTTATCTCTCCTTGATTGTTCTATTAGGACAACAGTTGACACTTGAAAAAAAAAATTTCCCTTCACGGGTAGTCCAACCTAGATCTAATTTAGTGATGCTAAAATCAAATTCATTTGCCTCACTTATGTCCTTCTCTGTGACTGGTTGTGCAATTTCAATAGATAAATTACTTGAAGTAGGGTTCACTGCTAGTCTAGAATCTATTTTAATTTTCTTTATCTTTGTACCTCTATGCATTAAGTCAGCTACAACATCTAGATTGGGTGCTTCCAATTGAATCATCCTTTTCTTCTTTCTCTCTAAACTTTTTTGTAACCAAGATGTTGAAATACTAGCAAATGGGCTGATTACTGAAGGAACCTATAAGACTGTAGATGATAAGTTCAGGTTATGCACATTTTCTACAACTGGCTCCTCTTGTATTGCTTCTGTGCTTTCAAGAGACAATGAGTGTGCAAGAGATGCTATGGATTGACTCATCTCATTTACAAATGATGGTAAAGTATTCATCTCAAGAGCTTCATCTATCATTTGTTGAATTGGCTTTAAAGTCTTCTCCTTGGGTTTTGATCTCTTCTTCCTAGTGACCGCATTGAGCTCACATGCTAAAACTAGATCAACTCATTTATCTGGATCTTCACCATCATCTCCCCCTTGTGTTCTATGTAAAGAGTCTGAGGATGTAGGGATAGAAGACAGAATGGCTGAAATTGACATTCCTTCTTGAGAAATATTATTATTTACACTATTTCTTCCTGTTGATTTAGTAGTAGTGACTTCTTTGACTTTATTCTTTAACCAAGTTTCAGTTCATTGAATCAAAAAGAAAGTCCTTTCCTTGAAGTCTTTTAATTCTAGTAGAGACCAATTAATATATGGCAATTCTAATAATTGTATCCACTCAAAGAAGTAATGATCAATCAAGTCTGACCCATCCTCTGTTATGCCTGTCACATCCCATCCCATTTTGTAATCAATAATTTGTTGTACTATAAATCTCATCCGATCCCTTTTTCTTACTTCAAAATCATTCTCACAGTTTGCCCAATAATCTTCCATTATAGGGAAATGGAGATAGCCGGGTCCAAGTGCCAAGTTATTTTTAACATACCCACTGCCATGAAATGGAAAGCGACCATAGAAAGAGTGTAAAGTTATGTTCCCCATGGCTCTCTCAATATTTTGAGCATCCAAAGAAGATAGACAACTGTAATGTCCAATCCCAATTGGGAAAGGGATTGATCTTTTGTTCCTGCACTTTTTGTTTACCTGACCAATTTGCTTGCAAACTTTTGAAAGTACCAACCTGTCATCTACGAAGCGAGGCAACATGAGAGGACAATCTTGAAAACCTCCAATGTGGATGTAAGTGAATCAGGGGTACTATATGAAGAAGCTACCATAAATACTAATGATACTGGCTTCTTCAAGAGAAATTCAAAGTCCTATATCTCCTTGTAGCTCCCTGACAGTGAGCATAGAAAAAGCATCATTCACCCTACGGAAGTGTGCATTGCTCTGTTTTAATTCAAACTAGGGGTAATAGTTATAAATTTGTGTGGTTAAGCTATACTCTCGATAAGGATTTAAATTGAGCCATGACTTCATACTTGCAATTGCGTAGATTAGATATGAGGACATGTAAAACCCTTGATCTACATTGAATCCTGTCAACTGGTGATGGAGGGCATTGCTAATCATTTCTCCCCAATCTATAAATTATTTTCCAGTGGTGATGGTATTAATATACAAAAACATCCAATCCTGAAAATCTTCAGCCGTTTGATTTCCCACCACTCTATTGAGAAGAACTATCATATCAAAAATGTCTTCATTAAAGATATTCATATGTAACATTCTTGGCAACTGCTATTGTCCTCATCTAGGTTGATCAAGCCAACTTCTGACAATGACATTGAGAAATGTTTTCTTATTCTGATGGAAATAACCTTGGGCACCTTTTTTAGAAATTTCTGTGAACTCCTCTCTTACTAGCAATCTGAACGTGATGGATATTGATACTGGGTCTAACCTTGCCACAATGTTTCCTCCTATAGTCTTAATGTCTCAAATTTTTTTGATCATATGCCTTGATACATTCTAAAACCAATTCCACATATTGAACTGCAAGTGGGTGTCCTCCTACGTGTGCTAGACCATTTTCCAACGTTCGATGTGCCAAGGGTGATTTATCTTCTTTGCTCATAATTTTCCAAAAGTTTGTAACTCATATATGCCCCATCTTTGTGTCAGATATTTCAGGAAGTGTGCTTTTTAGTATCGCAGGAGGCTCTTTACCTTGAAATTTATACCTCATAGTATCACCTATCAAGTATTGTCCTGACTAGAATGTGGAGTCAATAATCACTTTGCTTTGTATCAAACTCGGTGTTGTATTTTCTTCAAGCAATCATAAAAAAATCTTTACTTCACTTGAAGAATCCAACATTTATTTGGAGTATTCACAAGATTTTTTTCAATCCTTTATCAATGCCATTTGTTTCTCTTTTTCTAGACAATACACATGTCTCATATGCAATAGAGGAATTTAGTCAAACAATTCAGTAGCTCTATTTGATGAATGTGGGTATACTTAGATTTGGCATTCCATCAAACAATTAGGCGCATCTCAGAGTGTCATATTTGAAATGTATTTGGATTGAATCTCTAGCCAGCTTTTCTGAATATAATAATAATATAAAGATATAATCAATGTTTGAACAACTGTCTATGCATTGCCATCTTACAAATTCCAAATCAAATCATTTATATGTGCGGCTGTGATTCCATCTGGGAGAGCGAAGGATTGGGTTGGTTGTATTAGCTTGGAGTGATAACAATGAAGAATGGGGAAGGTTAATGACTTCTTGTTGTCATCACACATCAAATTGAAGCATTCTTTAACTACAACTCTTCCCTCATTTCATACAAAGGTGCAATGTGACCGAAGGATCATCTCAAGGCTGACATAATGGTAGATGCATCACTCACCAGTTGAGCTATCTCCAAGTTTGCAACGCGATTCCTTCAAGTTATTGGCAAGAAGCACATTTTGTAGTTTAATACTACAGTGAACAATGGTCAGAGAATATTAATCATGCAACTATTAAACCCCACATGTCGATCCATATAGAACTTCGCATTGCTTCCTATATGGTCTATGGTTTTCACGTTCCTTCATTTGTTATTTCTTCACACAATTCGCATGCTCTCATTAGCTATGGTGAGTGGAGAAGTGGAAAGACAATTTGTCAAATAAATCATCTATTGGCTAACCACCATTCTGGTTGTTGCATTGCTTAAGACCAGTTTGAATGGAATAGCGCACCTGTTTTGTATTTGTTCTTACTTCAAACAAAAAATCACGTGTCTGGTCATGCTTACTAAAGATACATATCGATAAAGAGGACCTTAATGAGATGACTCACATGACTGGTCATACCTGCAGTTTCTATGAACTTGGGAATATTTAATCAAATAGTACATATGCTTGGACTTGTGTGGGTTGGCTAAGTAATAGGTATCCCGGACAATACATCATTATCATTTAAAATCTGCCACTCTCCTCACATTGGTTATTCCTTCAAGTAACTCACGATGCTAACTTATTTGTCAAACTGCAGGTCTTGACTTGCATGGACATCTGAACAATATGTATTTCAAACAACGCACTGTTATCACTTATATTTCCTGGCATCTTTCAAGTTTTTCATTCCTTCAAATGAATCACGTGCTTGGTCTGATGTCTATTTGCAATACACAAAGTTGTATTGTCTATGGAATAACTCCAAATGACTCACATGCCTGTCAAAGCCACAGATCTTGACTTGAGTTGGATGGCTAATTAACATGTATTTTTGAAGTAGCATATGAAAATAGTTTAGCATCTTGAAACCACAGTTCGTGTTGCTCTAACTTGGTATTGCTTTCTAATTAACCTCCAATGAAACAACACATCTGAATTACTCTAAACATTTGTGAACTTTATTTCCAGCCAGCAGTTGCTTTCAAGTTGAAGTTTGGGTTGGGAGGTTTGGGTTAGGATTAGGTCAAAAAGTTGGAGTACGGGGAGAGAGAGTTCTTTAGTATGTGGAGAGAGAAGATTGTGAATGAGAAAATCCAAACCCAAACCCATACTTCTCTCTACAAGTTTTGGTACGTGGAGAGAGAAAATTGTGAATGAGGGGAATGAAACCCAAACTCAAACCCCGAACTTCTCTCTAGAAGTTTTAGTACATGGAGAGAGAAAAGTACGGGGAGAGAGAAAGTTTGGTTTTACTTGAGGACTAATCTCTCTCTTTTCGTTTAATTAATATAATTAAAGTTGTAAAATATTTGGGTAACAAACCCTAACCCTAACTCTGACTATAAACCTATCCCTAATCCTAACCCTAACACTATATATAACTCTAACTCTATCCCTAACCCTAATTCTTATTCTAATCCCAACCCTAAATCTAACCAGGTAACTTTAACCCTAACTCTAAATCTAACCCTAACCCCAACTCTATTGTGATATCCCCATTTTTAATAATAAATAAGTATTACACATAAAGTTTATAATATTAAAATAATCGATAATGTATATAAAATATTATAATTACACTATATCATAATAATATTATTATAAAATAACTATACATATATAAATTATTATATATCTATATAATTAGATATTTAAATAGCATACTATAAATAATTAATATATATCAAGTTCTATTCTAAGTACTATAGTATATGACAATAATATCTTTGTTATATATTAATAATATTGTTATAAATAATTAAAATAATTCATATAATTAATATTATATATAATGATATATAATTAATATAATATATATTTAATTACCTTATCAATATAATTAATATTTATGAAATGACATGACTCTATGAATACACTCAAATATATATATATATATATATATATATATATATATATATATATATATATATATATATCAACGCATTGAAAAGGAATTCAGAGAGAGGAATAGGAAAATATACGCAAAGTCAGGTTTTATAATCTAATGTCCTAATCGGGGACATTACATCTATCTCTAACTTTAACTCTAACTTGAAACCTAACTCAAACTCTAATTCTAACCCTAACCCTAACCCTAATCTTATCCCCAATTCTAACCCTAACTCTAACTCTAATTCTAGCTCTAGCTCTTATACTAACACTACCCCTAATTTTAACTCTAACTCTAATTGTAACCCTAAACCTAATGTGAACCCTAACCCTAACCCTAACACTAACCCTAACCTTAACTCTAAACCCAATTATAACCCTAACCTTAATTCTAACCCTAATGCTAACCCTAATTGTATTTGTAACCCTAATTCTAACCCTTGCCCTAATTCTAAACTATATTTGTAATCCTAATTCTAATCCTAACCTTAATCCTAACTCTAATTCTAAACCTAATCCTAACCCTAACCTAACTCTGACCCTAACTATAACTCTAACCCTAACCCTAACTCTAGCTCTAATTGTAAACCTAACCCTAGCAAGGACCCTAAATCTAACCCTAACTCTAATTCAAACCCTATCCCTCACCCTAATTTTAATTGTAATGCTAACCCTAACTCTAACCCTAACCCTAACCCTAACCTTAACACTAACCCTAACCCTAATGCTAACCTTAACCTTGACCTTAACTCTAACTCTACCCCTAACCCTAACCTTAACACTAACCTTAACCATAAACATTAATCTATCCCTAACTCTAACCCTAGATCTAACTCTACCATAATTTGACTCTAACCATAACCATAACCTTAACTTTAATCATGGCTCAAAACCTAACCCTAACCATAACTCTAACCTTAACCCTGACTCAAACCCTAACCCTAACCATAACTCTAACCCTAACCTTATCCACGAGCATAACTCTAACCCTAACCTTAACCATAAACATGACTCTATCCCTAACTCTATCCCTAAATCTAACTCTACCATAATTGGACTCTAACCCTAACCTTAACCCTAACTTTAATCCTGACTCAAATCCTAACCCTAATCCTAACCCTAACCGTAACCCTAGCCCTATAATAAACCTAACCCTAACCCTAACTATAGTCATAACTCTAACCCTAACCTTGACCATGAGCATAACTCTAATCCTAATCTTAACTATAAACATAACTCTACCCCTAACTCTAACCCAAAATCTAACTCTACCATAATTTGACTCTGACCCTAACCCTAACCCTAAATTCAATCCTAACTCAAACCCTAACCCTAACTCTAATCTTAACCTTGACTCAGACCCTAACTTTAATCCTAACTCGAACCCTAACCCTAACTCTAACCTTACCCCTCACTCAAACCCTAATTCTAGCCTCACTATAACCTTAACCCTAACCCTAACCATAACTCTAACCCTAACCTTAACCATGACCATAACTCTAACCCTAACCTTAACCATAAAAATAACTCTAATCTGAACCTTAACCATAACTCTAACAATAACCATAACCATAACTCTAACCCTAACCTTAACCATAACTCAATCCTAACCCTAACTCCAACCCTAACAGTAATGCTAACCCCCTAACCCTAATTCTATCCCTAAGGTTAACAATAATTGTAATGGTAACTTCGTCTCTAACCATATATCTACATTTGACTATAACATTTTACATTACAATATCCCAAAAATAAAATTAATTTTTTAATCTAAATTAAACTCCATATATTAAATTTAAAAAAATGTTTTGAAGCATAATTTTATAGTAACTTTATACAACTCTAATTAAAAATTAATTAACAATTTCATAATAATCTTATCAAAATATAAATAAAAAGTAAGTGTTTTTCCTATTCCGTCGCGACTACCACTAGCTTATATATACCTCTATACATATTACGCCGAGAGTAATTGTTCTTGAGATGCCTATTTTTATTTTCATAAATCCCAACTCTGATTAAAATAACCTTGGGATTATAGGCGCCTCAAGAACGATTACTCTCGGCGTAATATATATAGAGGTTTATATAAGCTAGTTATAGGTTTGTTCACAGTATTGATCTATATTCTCAAACCATATTTTACATAATATGTAAACTATATATATGTATGTATGTATTTATATATGTATTTAACAAGAATTAGAATTGATGCTAAGATTATTCAAAGACAAGTGTCATGCTAAAGTGTAGGAATTTGGAGCACCCATGAGTTACACTGCAGAGTAGGTCACCCTCATTCAGTGACTCACTACTGTTTTTGAATGAAGCCTAATCCAAAATATGGATTATCTACATTGAATCTCTAACCCATCTATTTATTTCTTTACTTATTTATTTTCATAGATAATTAAAACTACTTGTAGTTATGCTTATTTTTCTTGTGTGACAATAGCAATTAATTGCAAATTTTATTTTTTAGGTTCATATGGACTATCATGCTAAGGAGATCATGAGAATATTTCAAGAACAACTCTTTCTTTACATGGTTTGAATATTCACTTGAAATGTTTGACTATTTATTTTTTATGGATGGTAGATAAGGAATATATACTTTGAAATCACACATGTAAAAGATTCACATGCACTTCAATGAGTGAGAAAAATGTAATGGTGAAATTGGCACGCCCATGTCAATTCTCATTTAGGTTTAAGACATTGTAATGTAGTTACATGTCATTAAGTGACACATTCATGTGCCACTTTTGACTCATAGATTTTCCTTATCCGTATCTATTTCACCTGTTTAAGACAGATTCCCAAATATTTATTGAATTTATTAAGCAATTTCCATTCCTATTTACACATATTTTATACTTTCTTTCCTTTCCTTGACATAATCATTTCCACCATCTAATTTCTTAAAACTAAAATTGAAATTTAAACATTTACATTGAACCCCAAAACTCCATTTCTTTAACAAAATATTGTGAGCTATATGTATCAATAAGTTATTATTATTATTATATCTTGATATTTAGTTACACTTGTGCACTTTGAAAATTAAAGAATTATAAAATAAGACAAGAGAAAAGGAAGTACTAAATTACATTTTTTTAAAGAACTACGAATAATAGTCTACACTAGAAACATATAATACTATATCCATGTTGTACACACCTAGATAGCACACTGGCTTCAATTTTTTTTACGTTGTAGATATGAAAGATTGACTTGATTACCTTAATGAACGATTGAGAATGTTTTAAAATCATGTAAGACGATTGAATACAAACTAGCCATTCAATTGTTTTGCCCAGTTACTTCCCGTATAACTATTTTATTCACTTTCCTAAAGTTTTCTAACATTCGTAAAGTAGATGAAATGAGCTCGTGCGAGTGGCAGAGTCCCGTGGTATAGGGTTTGAAGCTTTTCTCTCGGTGGGTTTAAGAGGGGTTATCTTGCGGATGATTGATCTCACTAGTGGGAGGACTAGTTTTGCCCTAGTTCACATAGGTATGGAAGATATGGGCTATTAGTCACTAAGGCCCCGTTTGGTTGGGGAAGATGAATTTTTGACATAACCAGGTTATCTTATAACCAGGTTTTCCAAAACTTGGTTTTGTGGTTTGGAAAGCCAATGGTCCGTTTGGTTGACACGGAAGATGAATATATTGTGGACCCCACAATATTATTAAAAAAACTGTCATAAAATTCAAAACCTGGTTTTAATTTCGAATTCCACCTTTTTACTGGAAGAAACTTCTTCCAATTTTTGACCAAAATTGGAAGATGAAATTGAAAGCCGGGTTATAATTTTAACCAACCAAACAACAAAGTTTTTTTGCAAAACCTGGTTTTGCCCCTGATAACTCGATTTTGGCCCTCATCTTCCAGCAACCAAACGGGGCCTAAGGGTTCGTTTGGTTGCAAGCGTAGGAATTGAGAATTAGAATAGAAAATTTGAATGAGAATGGAGAATGAAGAATAGGAATGGAAAAATGCAATCCAATCTTGTTTATCCCTTGTTTGGTTATGCAAGCTTAAATTGGAATAGGGTTAACTTGCAATCGGCGCCGTTTAAAAATATTTCTGAAAATGCAATTGGCGCCATTGGAAAATCGCTGAAATATTTGAAAATATTGAAAACAAAGTTCCAGCGCTCACTCCAGGTCAAAGCGGATTTGAAAATTTAATCAAATTTGAGAAAGCTAAAATGAATGCAAGAATAGCAATTCCAATTACAGGTATTTTTTGGAATGGACAAAAGCTCATTTTGGGGCTAAAATGAGAATACGTATTCCTATTCCCTATTCCTATTCCACGCACCAAACAAAGAATACAAATCATATTCTGATTTCCTATTCCTATTCCGGTTGTATTCCAACAACCAAACAGGCCCTAAGATATGACATCAAGTTACCTCCCACTTATTTTAAAAAAAAAGTAGATGAAAAAACTTTTTAATACTAATAGATTCAAAGTGCTCAACATAATTATGATTTTTTAATTTCTAATTTAGAAAATTATTTTTGAAGACGGACATATTTATAGATATAATTATTAAGATAATTGATGTAGTGACATGTTGCAAAGCTAAAATACAAATAGATATATTAAAATAAGAAGTTGATTACTATAATTTATATAGTGAAGTGAAAGAATTGGAGAAAATATGAAAATAAAGAAAATGTAAAAATAAATAAATAAAGATGCATAAAGCAAGAATATTTGAATCTAATTGATTAATTGGAAGATATTATTATTTAAAATTATTTAAATTGATTATTGGTTTGGTCTCTTTCTATCTTCTTCTAGATGCTTCCCTTACTTTTTGGATCCTCTAGACAGTGCGTCCCCTCCTTTTTTATGCTTGTTACCTTCTGTTTTGGTGTCCCACCTTTTCCTTTTTGGCTTTCATTAGGTTCGTGCCTTGCTACTTTCTAGATTTGGTTCATTTAGGACATTTTTGTGTTTCTTGAATATAGACTCTCTCAGTATCATCTTTCACTCTCATGAAACTAGGACCATGTCCTTCATTGGCTCCGTTAAGCACAAACGATGAAGTAGAATCCTCAAAAAAGTAGACATGACTTGGTTGGCTATGCACAAAGTGCTCGGTGAAAAATATTTTAACTATAGTTTTCTTCCTAGCGATCAAACAATGAGGTCATAGGTTGCTTCATCACATGTATTTTTAGGGCCAAAGTAAAATCGTGGGACATTATTCAGCTCTGCGAATCCAATTTCCATCATACAAGGCTTAAAGGGCTTCAAAACACAATCTAAAGCATTAATAATCAATTGGAAATTATGTTCCCTGAAGAGAACATGACTTGGTTAGTTGGAAGTCTTTTACATACCAAAACTCCTAGGCATCCTATCCTTGTTGTTAAGGACCGCATGACTTAAACATCACACACTAAGGTTTAATTCCTAAGCTAGAAGTGTTGAATATACTATTTTTTACAAACTTCATTTCTTCCTTAGCATGTGATGTTTAAGAATGACTGTCACTAGTTTTTCCAAACATAATTTTGTTCTTAGTGTGTGATGTTTAAGAATGACTGTCCATTAGATACCCTCCCACCTTTAAATGTTTCTGACCTAAAATGAAAATGTACATCCACTTTCTATTTCATCGAGGCAATATCATCAAAGAATTTTTTTGTAATCCTTTCTCAAACATGCTAGGATCATTTTCTCTCCTAACCTAGATCTCAATGACCATAATAAACTTTGTTGCATTCTCCCAAATCTCAACAGGCCAAATAGGAAGGCCATCAACAAACATGCATTGGAAGTAGGATAGATTAAGGTGCAAATTCTGATGTAGATGCAGAGGAAGAAATCATAGTCTTTCGATGCCCGAAAGTTGTAGGTCATGGATAATTCACGGTTCTTGAGGATCTTTTTGTTGTTGTTTAACTATGTATCCTACTTATAATATCTTGTCTATATAAGTATTGAATGTATAGACTGTTCTTATAGATAACCAATCGACAAATATTTCATATAAAGGAAGTTAACTACTCGAATCATGTTTGTTATACTTCTTCTGATTCCCGAAAATGTGGATTCTTGTAAATATAACTCTTTTGTCACTATTAACATATCACTACTAGTTTTCTATTTTGTTAGAATAATGTTTATTTAATAAAGTAGTAGTTGAGCCTTTATTATAGTTTTTGGAAATATCTAGTTACAAGGAAGACTCCATAAGTTTTCCCCACCGTATTCTCTAGAAAGAATTCTCCAAAAGGTTGCACATATCTATAAGTAGATCAGCCTGCCCCATAGATGGATGTAACAATTTGAAAGTGTTAATAGTATAAGTTTCAATTTCCTTTATGCATCTCTTCTCTGTTCCAATGTATTTTATTGCTTTGTTTTAACTCTATTTTGTTGATCATTTATGCTCTATTTTATAGTTTGTGTTGCTGTTATAATCACTGTTATAATCATTTCAACATGGTAGCAGAGCTAAAATATATTCTTTGGCTATGATATGTTTTCTGTGTGTGAGAAATTCTGATTTCTTAGTTGATTTAAAGTTCTTCTTCTTTCAGTTCTTCTACGTTTTTATCATGGTATGAAGAAGAGTTTAAAGTGTTGCTCATTGGCTATGGTGACATCTACATAAGGGAATTGAGCACTTTTTTTTTACAAAGTGAAGCTATAAAAGATTTAGCCATGGTTAAAAATCATTGCAAGGTCTAGAAAAAATAATTGTTGTTGCTTTGAGTATGAAGAGGCATCTCCACTAAAGAAGATCAAGCCAACTCTGCTAAGAAAACTGAATTTGGAGTTTGTTGTCACCAAGGACTATAGTTAAGCATTTGATTAGCTGGAAGGAGTACAAAACAATTTGTGTGTAAAAGTGCAGAAGCTTCTAGATTGCCTCAAGGAGAAGGTAGACAGTTAATCAAGGTTAAAAAAAAGGTAAGTTTAATTCTGAATTTGCAATATCATACTTAGGAAGAGTAAAATGAAAATGGAGTGACAAATTTTGACAAATGTTAAATATTTTTAGTTGGAAAGAGTGATAAATGATGGGAATTGTTGATGTTGACAAAGGGTGTTAAGAATTGCATATTTTACAATCATCAAAATTAGAAATAGAAGTGTGTAGTTTAAGGGTTAGTTTGGATTGAAAGGTTATGATTACATAAAACAATAAGTGTTTGGTAAATGTGTTTTTTAAGATTTGAGATATTGTAAAGAAATTGAAGAGAGAGAGAGAGAGAGAGAGAGAGAGAGAGAGAGAGAGAGAGAGAGAGAGAGAGAGAGAGAGAGAGAGAGTTTAATCTCAATGGGAAAAGATGGAAGAGTTAAAAAGGAGAAGACCAATAATTTAGAAGAAGAATTAACAAAGGTAAAGAAAGAAAATGCAAGAGTGATATGTGAAAATGATGTTTTGCAAAGAGAATTGACAAAGCTAAGAAATGAGCTAAGTGTAGAAAGATGTAACTTTCTATATCAGATTAATGTTTATATAGAAGCAAATGGAGAGCTAGAACAACAATTAAAGTCATTTGATATTGTTAAGAAAAGAAATGAAGAATTGGAGAGAGAAATGAAGAAAATAGAAGAAGAGAATGGCTTGTTAAAAGATGAATTAAATCAATTACATACTTTGAGGAATGTATGCTTGGAGATAAAATTAGTATGTGATATTTTGTGTAGTACAAAAGATTTGGAATCATCACTTGATAAATGTGTTTTTAAAGATGATAAAGAATGTAAGAAGGAAAAGGATAATGTGTTCACAAATAATACTAGTTCTGATAATAAGAATGTTGGTTCGAATATCATGAAGAAAATGGGATACAAAGGTAAAGGATTGAGAAAACATGAACAAGAAATCATAGAAACTATTCTACCAACAATGAGACCAAAGTATGAAGGACTAGGATATACAACAAATAAAAAAAATGATGTTATTGGTTTAAGAAAAATTGTTCAAAGTAAACAATATATGCAATGTTCAAATTGTAATAGGAAAGGACCACAAAAGACAAGTGTTGGGATCCACATCCATGTAATATTTGTGGCTTAAAGAGTCATAGTGAAAAGATGTGTTGGAATAGAAAGTGTAAGTGCTTAAAAATGGACTTTGGATGGAGCTATGGATCAAGTTGGCAAAAGATTGTAGGTATGATCAAAGGTTTGTTTAAGTGCAAATGTTCAAGTGTGAGCAATAATTAAAAATCCTTCAAAGAGTGAATTCTCAAGGAGGAGTACAAGTGATTTGAGCAAATTAGAATCATTGTCGAAGAATGAGATTTCATAAAAGAGAAAAACTTAGAGATGATTTTCCCATCATTGGGATGATATTTGTTCCAAGTCTTTGAAGGGTTTGTGGTAATCCAAAACCACTTTCTTGGGTGAAAAACCTAAAGGAAAAATAAAATGTATTAGTTGAAAATCTCAAATGGTTATGGGTAAATCGGTTAAAAACTCAAAGTGTAATAACAAGAAAAATAAAGGGATAGTGATAAGCGGAACAAAGATTTTATGTTGTAAATGGGTACCTAAGAAGGTTGAATGCTGAGACCCATCAAGACTATTTGAATTTTTAATTTCTCCCACATATAGATCCATTAGTGGTAGAAATTAAGGGAGGGTGTTAGAATAATGTTTATTTAATAAAGTACTAGTTGAGCATTTATTATAGTTTTTGGAAATATCTAGTTACAAGGAAGACACCAGAAGTTTTCCCCACTGTAGTCTCTAGAAAGAATTCTCGAGAAGGTTGCGCACATCTATAAGTAGATCAGTGCACCCCATACATGGATGTAACAATTTGATAGTATTTATAGTATAAGTTTTACTTTCCTTTGTGCATCTCTGCTCTGTTTCAATGTATTCTGCTGCTCTGTTTTAACTCTATTTTGTTGATCATTTCTGCTCTGTTTTACAGTTTGTATTGCTGTTAAAATCATTTCAACATATTCAAACTTGTGTTTCAAGGTTTATCTCTTCTTATGGGTTTTAAGCCTTGGGATCATCCCCTATTTTCAGTTTATGCTCCAAAACACCTTGACATAGTTTAATCTAATTTTCTAAAAGAAATTAACAAGTAGTATCATGAGCAAAATATGGTATTTGCTTATGTAAACAAATATGATCCGCGATCTATTGTTAATTAACTCTTTTAGTCGGTGATTTTCTTACAGCTGAAGATTGAATGAAAATGGCAATGTAGTAATCCTTTAGGACCTTGATAAATTTCCATTAACAATTGCACAGAGAGATGTTAATCCCCCAATTAATCAAATCATAACTGGTTAAGCTGGGTATCACTTGCTTGCATTCTCAAAGAAGTTATTAAGACAAGCTCAAAAATATAGTTGCATCAATTAAGTAGAAAACGTATTGGTTAACTATGTTTCAATAACAATAAAGCATATGATCCTTTTACAAATACATATTTCTAACTCATGCACTTCCATAATGCAAGCTAATGAAAATACATGTCGAGGGTAATTATAAGAGTGGTTAGTTTACACTATTCCAATTAAAATACTAAGGAAAGAATTTAGCTACTAAAATATATTCTAATAAAATTCTATATGTAGAGAAAATACTTGCAAAGAATGTACATGTAAAATAGAACAATCATCAATAGACTTTTAAAGTCCACATTTATAAACTAATAAGCCATTTAAAAAATTAAAGAAACAAAAAGTCTAAATAAATACATTTAATTGTGATAAAAGTCAATCTCATTATGTTAAACTTAATATTACAAAGTGATTGGATTTTGATCATTTTGAATGCTAACATTAGATAAAGGGACTTAAAATTCTACTAATTCTGAATAGGATCAATATAAATTGAATAGGAACATCTCAAAATAATAATCATCAAGTTCAAAACTTCCAAAGTGACACCAGGGATATGGAGAAGTGTAAAGCCATAAAGCTCGAAATAATTAAAGCATATAAGAAAATATGCAAGAATAAGCATAGAAGAAAGTTGTATAAAACTATTGATCGATTAATTACAAAGGAAGGAATGTACATAGTAGATATGACGTTTTCCTTTGGATACTAGATTGGGGTTTTCTTCCACATTCTTTTTCCTCCTGCACTTGAACAAGGGTTTAAAAGATTGATGTAAATTAATGAAATACCAACAATTGCCTTTTACAGATAATTTTTTAAAAATTAATAATTAATAAAAAAATTCAAAGTTGTAAATTATTCTTAATGCATTTTTTTAAAACCTATTATTTATATCTTTATGTTTTACAAAAGAATATTCTTATATTTACATTATTAATTAACTAAAATGTGTTTATATCTTAAAATTAAATGATTAAGGAAAAATGTGCCAACATAGTTTCTTGAAAATATTTTTTTCTTGAATGAAAAAAAAAACATCCAAATTGATTCTAATCATATGAACTAGCTAGATAAGTTTGACCAACATGACCAAAATGTCATGTACAAAATCAATGCTAATTCATCAAAATAATTGATTCTTCAAGGACAAGTAGGCAACAAAAAAAGCTCAAAACCTAATCCAAAGAAAAGAACTAAAATAGTGTTCATAATTTCTAGCTAGTAGTCATTGGCTAGGAAGTTGGGTTGGGCAAAAAAAAACAATGACTTTTGCCACAACACCAAGGTCAAACTCGAAACTATAATAGAGACATCATACCTCCTTAATAAAAGTGAAATGTTAAGTGTTTAGTGGAAAAGTGCATAGCCTCTTACATTTTTTAACCATGACAAAAAATAATAGCACCCAGAAGAATTTGTCAAGTGAGTTCTTCAGGACAAAACATAGCATGCAATGAGATGATTAGAGATATGATTTGATAAAAAAATGGTGTGATTTTTAACATAAAAATACTATATGGAAACTTCTTTCGTGCCCATATTTTGATAGAAATTTCATAATTAATGAAAATAAACAAATTATCAACATCAGTTCTCAAATTGAAATGTGAGTTTTTTCTACAACAAATAGCCATATTTTGGAAATGAAAAGAATATCATTAAAAGGAAAAATATTGAACCTTAAAATTACAATTAAGAGAATCATAGACCTTTAGAATCTCCTCATGCTATATCATAGAAAATTGATTTACGACAAATGATACTGAAGGGAAGAGAACATAATTCTTTTCAGAATCAAGTTCAAACAAGCTCAAATTCTACTGGTCAAGTTTCAAGCCCATAGAAGTAAATTGGTTTTTCCTAAGAGAGCTTGTCAAACTAGTTTCAATGTAGGCCTTATGAACTTACATCAACAATAAGAAGCTACTTGACCATGAAAGTAAGAAGAATGAGAAATTACATAGATATAAAGATATGGAAGGGGTTAATATGATCCAAAATCTTCACAAAGAGATCAAACACACAATTTTATAACCCAACTATACAAAAATCCCTAGCCCATTGATCTAAAGAAGCCTTTATCTTTTAGGTCAACCTTGAAGTGGAACAAAAACAAAACGTAAGATCTTTGAAATAATTTTTCTACAAGGAATATTTTAATAGATATAGAGAAGAAGAAAAGATCAATGTTACTTGCAGGCCTTCATTTTGATGATGGTGGACTCCTTCAAATTGGTTAAACAAAACCCCTATTTGAAACTCGAGCCTTATTTCTTAGAAGTAATACATTAGATAGGAGGAGGGAAGACAATTTGAAAATAAATCCAAAATGAAACTGCAATATTCTAAAATGTTTTCCTCTACCAGAAGAGCTCCATAATGTAAACAATTGGGCAATTTTGAATAGATGGGTTACATACCCCTTTGATTTTGTATCCAAGAAGTTCATGGTCATCCTCTCGATTCAAAGGACTATACATATATAGATGAACACAAATTGACTCATAGTACATTACAAAATTGTAAATCTCCCTGCCTAATTTAAAGCACTAAACAAATTTTTCTTGCAAATTTGATGTCAAAACAATTATATATATCACAATTCGAGGTAAACTTGACTAGGTCGAAGCTAAATTTGTTTGGTCGAAGCTAAATTTGATTAACAAATAAATATGTCTAAGGCTATCAATTTCAATTCAGTTGGAGATTCAAACCATTCTGCTCAAACTAGGTATAGGAAGCCCTAATTTCAAGCTAGATTCCTTATCTCTTGATATAAATACAATAGACAAGAGGTGAGAAAATAAATTGAAAATAAACCCAAAAGAAAGCCCCAATATTCAAAATAGAGCAACCAAACTATAAATGGAAATCAAAACAACAAGATAGCAAAACTATAAATGGAAATCAAAACCACATAAATAGAACAATACTATGGATATTAGACATGGAATGCAGAAAAAAGAAGACGAAATGGAATGCAAAATTGTGTTTTGCGGACCAAGAGAGCATCCTCTGTAATAAGTTTACAAAAGTTGATGCATTGATATAACAATTGCATGCCAAAGCCACGTCTACACCTCTAAACAAATTCCCTCACCTCTTGCCATGATGTGTCACCAATGCAAATGCTTGCTATGAATTTTAGGCTAATTTTTTGGTGCAGAAAATAAAATAGATCCTTGAGAAAAATCAAAAGAGCCAATGAAAAAATTAGGTCTTCCTAGCATTGGGGTGTGGTTTGATGCAACTCTCGAGAAGTTTATTTTCTTTTCTTAGTTCATAAGGGTTGGCATACTAAGAATCTCATGGAGGCCTTGTCATTTATTATGTTGTGGAGCAATTTTGTTTGAGGGGATGACACAATCTTTTTTGTGAATTTGACTCTCAAGTGGTGGTATATTTTCTTACTTTGGAGTTTCTTGAGGATGTTAGTTGGCAATTGGCTTCAATTGTTAATCAAACTATTCTCTTTTAAAATTCTTTAGAGTTAGTTTTAATTACACTCCTCGAGAATGGAACAAAGCTATTGATTGTTTGGCCAAATGGGCTTCTAATCATGTTTAGGATTGGATATTGTGGATAGGGGTCAACTACCCTTGGATCTGTCTTGTGAGTTAGATGACCTTGTTTAGGATTAGATATTGTGGATAGGGGGCAGCTACCCTTGGATTTGTCTTGTGAGTTAGATGACCTTGTTGCTCAGGATAGAGCTCCTTATTGAGCTCTCCTTTTTGTTTCTCTTTTTGTCTTCATAAATTTTTACCCCTCTTTTAGTATTATTAGAAATTTTCAACACAAAATTCAGTTTTATAAATAGTAATATATGGAGCTTATAGTGGATGTTTTGCATATCTCATGGAACCCAAAGCATCAACCAATGTTAAATAGAGATTTGAAAACTTTAGTCCCTGCCATGATAGGGACTAATAATAATAGTTATGAGAAATAATAATAGATTTTCATTCAATATTTGTTAATATTATGAAAAGAAGAGAAAAAAATCATAAATATGCTTTAATTCATTTGAGAATGTATTATATTATATATATTAATATCTTAAAACTAAATGAAAATATTAAGGTTTACATAAATTGAATCAAATTGAAGTGATTTGGATTTGGTCACCTGTGGGGGTTTAAGGTTTTTTATGTATTTTTAATCATATCTTTTGATTTCTAGGGATTGTATGCTCTAATTATGGTAGGATCCATAACTATATTAGATTTTAGGGATTTACAATGGATGTCAACAATTTCTTTTTATCTGGTCCTTAAGACAGATATAGTGCTTTATGCTTGTAAAATGGTTTTGTTTCCTTTAATTTCTCAAATGATTGAGATAGGTTAAAAACACTATTTGCATTATAGGTCAATTCTGTATTTCAATGCTCTATATCAAGGGTAAGTTATGATAATGCAATAACAAAGAATCTACACTGTGACTGCAAGTAATACATTCAGAATTGATGCATGGTGTTTAGCAGGATTTCATCATTTTTTCTAAATAAATTTGAGCTCATCTAGGGTTTTATTTGATTCAATTGTTAGATATGGCTCTTTGTGTCTTTTCTCGCAGATTTGTATTTCTTCTCCAGGCATTCTAGCTTTAGACTAGATTATTAATTGTATCCAGTAGGGCTCTCTACATTTGAAACCCTAATTTAAAAGACTCAAGGGTTTGGTTCTTAGTTTCATTTTATTTCTTTCCTATTCAAGATTGGCTGGCTGGGCAGAGGAGGCATTTTTAAGATTTCTGTTGGTAATCATGTTTAATGTCATCTAGCCTAGGTTTTCTATTGACATCCTTTTTGTTTGGACCAAGAGGTTAGCTGATTTTGTTAGGCAGATCAAGTATGAAATGAGTCTCATTTGAGGTAGCAGGAATTCGATTTCAGTTTCAATCACTTTAGGTTCTGAATTTAGATCTTAATACTATATTGCCTAGTATTTTAGGTATGAATTAGGATAATGTTTTCTCCTTCTCAATCCTAGTTTTATGATTACATATAGTAATTTAAATAAGCCTCAAGTTAGTGTTTCTGCAATCACAATTTAAATATAATTACTTGAAAGGGCTTAGATTCTAACAATCTTATTGATAAGTTTCTAGATTATGAAACAAGTGATTAAAACCATAATGGAAATTTGGTAATGTTAATTTAAAAGGTATGAGTAATTAGTTACTTGGTTCAAGATAGATTTTAGTTCTTTAGATGATTGTAGTACTATTACTAACCGGTTTGTTTGACAAGATAGCTAGGTAGGGTGAGCATATTTATCTTCGATGGCAGGATGCAAAGAGAAGTGGATGGAATGATCCTCAATGAGGTCTCAGCTATATTTAAAATTTTTTTGGTAATAAGATCTTTCTATTGTAGTAATGAGTATTGTTGATAATTTGACTAGGGTATGCCCCTTTTATAATGTAATAATAAAGGACCATGGTCCAGGGCTAGATTGGAGGTTTTCTTCCCTATTCTTTCCTACCAGTGCCAAATTGAACGGTGGTACGCTATTGTAAATAATTTTTTATTAATAAAATTATCAAGGCCTTGGTCGTTTACTGATCAAAAAATAAAAAATAAAAATTGAATCAAATTAATATAAATATAAAATGATATTCCACTTTGTCTATTTTTTATTAGATAAAATTGTATTGTTGTGTCCAATCTTCATGACTAACTAATTTGAATTATTACACATTATATATTTAATATAGTATCAATATATAACATATAATATTAATATTAATCAATTAAAAAAATTACTTTCAATAGATTTATATTGAAAACTAGCTTTTATATATATATAAAATAAGTCGAGAGATATCTTCTCGAGGCGTCTATTTTCATAATCTCATGATTTTCATCATGGCATATTTATGTGAGTCTAAGAGGCATAAGAGACATGAGGAAGTGATACGAGACTCTTGATTTGCTTCATTCTTACTTCCATTTCCTCTCTGTAATTTTCACGATTTTAATTATAATTATATTTAGTCTATTTCTATTTAGTTTTTCTAACATGTAAATGAACATCAATTTTTTTTCAAAATGAAAAATGTTTACATTAAAGATTGTTGCCACTAATCAGAAGAGTATCTAATATTTTGAATATTTTATTTGATTTTTAAAAATATATTTTTAACATTTTTAATTGAGAAAAATATAAATGTGTGTATAAGAGAGAGAGAGAGAGGGGTTAAACGTTTTCAAAACCATTGTTCTAAACAAATCAAAGTTTTTCTTTTTAATTTTACTAAAATTTATCTTATATTCTATACAATTCAAAGTTTTAAAGAAATAATAATTTTAAACACATCATATACATCATTATAATAAAATAACTCTTCTATACAGTCATTCAACAACTATCAATAAGTGCTTATAGTAAATTGTAATGCAAATACAAATCTATAAATATTGTAATAATGTGTAAAAATTTATCAACTAATATGAATATCGTAACAATTTGTAATTGTGTAATAGTATTTGAAGCTTCATAGATTAAAAAGAAACAAAAATTGATAACAAGCTATGTATATTATTCAGCTAGAAGCATAATGTAAAGACATGTTTTTTAGGTCATTATATCATCAATTTTGTTTCAAATTTATTTCATCATTTATTTTAGTAAACTTTGATAGAAGATATTAATCAAAATTCTCTCAAAGACCTTAAATTGCTCTTTAGTATATGTAAAGTGTTTCACTTTTGATGAAAATATCACAATAAGTATGGTAAATTATATTTCACTATCTTTGAAAAACTATGAAAGATCTTAATTAACATTATCAATATTTTTTTATTTTAAATTGTTCATTATAGTTGAAATATAAAAAATTAAAAGAATTATAATTGATGTTAAAAAATTCAACAATGATAAGAGAAATGTGTTACATTCATAATTAATTGAAAGTCTAAATTTTTTTAAAATTTTTTAATTGATTAATTAATTATAATTATAATAATAATATAATTATAGACAAAAGTCTATAACACAACGCTAATATGTGGGAGGTCTTAAGTTCTAATCTATGTCACTGCACATATAATAATAATTAATTCCAACAAAAACTAATAATTAATTCTAATAAATAAGATGTCCATTACCTTTAAAAAACATAAATAAAAAATATAAAATTATCGTACCGAGGAAAAAATGAACATATATAATATTGAAAAATCTCAAAATTAATGAACTAATTGAATCACTGAATCTCTGAAAACTGTGAATCTTTTTGTCTCCTGTTTCTATTTGTAATATATCCATGAAATCAATAATGTTTTCTTCCATTGGTGTCGATGCTTGCTACGTAGCACCATACCAAATGGGTAAAAGACAATCCAAACATCTGGACCGGATGCAAACACACCTGGTCCGAGCAGAATATGAACTATACTTAAACGGTCATTCGGGTGAATTATGGAGCTGGGTTTACCAGCTTGCAAATCGATAATGGAACATACCTGTACCCTTCCTTTGACCTCTGCCTCATCCCCCTTCTCCATTTTATCACCCACAAAGAGTCCGATTTCTCATTTAAATTTATGGTCGACAATAAGCCGGCCATTGAAGAACAGAGTACCTAAGAGGGCTTTAGTTTCTGGTAATACCAACTTAATTTTTTGGGTTTATCTATAGCAATTCCCTTAATACAATCTCTTTAGTTTCTGTTAACACAAATATGAATGTCTGGGTCTTGTCTGTAACAATTATCTTTTTGTAATACCTTAGAAACTCTTTCTTTTGCGGTGATACGGAAATTGGTTTTTGGCTATGTCAATAACAATTCTCTCTTTTTCTCAATCCTCCGCTTTTGAAAACAATTCAATTTGAACCATGCAGGCTGCTCTTATGGGGATGATTTGAAGCTGCCGAGGAGAGGCTTGCTGAAGAGAGTTGGAGCAATTGGTATTATCATGTGTGCTTCTGTGCTGTCTGAAGAATCGGTGAAAGGTTGGTTCCACTTTCTCTGAGAAAATTTAATAGTGCCCGCTGGTGCTTTGCATGCTTTGGAGGGAATTTGTTTTACAGGCTGCTGCATTTGCAGGTTAGGCCTCCGGTTTAGTCAAGGTAAAGGGTAATCACTCTTGTTGTTTCTTTCCCGCCTTGTGCTAAAATTTGTCATGAAGAAACCAAGATCGATTTGAGGTCTTATCTGTATCCATTAATTGAGTGATCCATCGTGCTAAGGACACCTTCCTCCTTACAGGAAGACCTTTTCCTGCCTTCACATGGAGAAATTCACCATGAAGCTTAGAACACTGGACCCTGGGAAGGCCGATTTCTCTTCTGTTAGAATTTGTCGTCTTTTAACTGTAAAGGAACATGCTCGGCAGGTTTTGAAGTCGTCACAATGCCTTGACGCTAGACAATGGTAGATGGTGCCTAAAATTAGCTGCTAGATATATTACGTAGTAGTTTAATAATAATCCCCATCAAATTTGAACGGATTGCCATAGTGCAAAACAAATATTTGAAGTCCTACGCAACCAATGTTTTGGGTGTTAGACAACTCATTCTAACACATGAATCTGATGCCTGTGATCATTTAGTCGGATTGCTTTTCATGAATTTGAATTGCTCCTTGATACAATTGTACTTTTTGTTTGGTGATGCTTTTTACTACTAGGTCATCTCGATTTTTCTGTTATATAATTATATTTGTGCTCTGTTTAATAAGATAATGAATCTTGATCTATTCTTCCAATAAAAATTGTGATTTTAAGGCATTATAGTGCAACTGTAACTATCTGAGTATCATTTTAGTACTAAGGGTTTCATTTGATAGCTCTAGAATCTTCTGATGCACTTTGTGAAACATTATGCCCTCAACCAATTTTAATATAATGTTTGACATTTTCTGATCACCAAGATCCCATATGAGCGAGGTGATTGCACATGATGAGAAAATATTAGTAACCACTTCTTGATCATGTAAATCTCATGAAGGCAAGGTGAGAGGATATATAAAATACATACACACAACAAAAATGCTCAGTACGATCAACAATGGATTGCAATAATAGTATATATATGTTGAAACTTAAAAGAACAACGCACAAGAATGAGTAAAGCTTCTTCAGCAATAAAATGCTGATTTAGAGATTGTAAAATATATGCTTCCATAATAGTTTAGATCTTTATAAATAAAACACTTGTTCTAAATATCAAATGTCAAATATATAAGCCTAGGCGGGCCCTTATAATAGTAGGGGTAGGGGGCCAAAATCCAAATAAAGCTTTGAAGTACTAATACGACATCTCTGATATTGTCCTCAAGAAATGAAAAGGATTATCATCTTAGCAATCTTTACGAAACCAATATATATTCATCCTCCAATCCTTAGAATCCTAGAGTTTCTTCTTTAAATCCTATGGCTGAACAAAAAGCTTAATCTATCGGCAAAATGACTAAATCAATTGGTAAATGTCTCAAAGGCAACACCAGTTGAGCACAAGTTTTCATGACCCCACTTTCCCTTCCAATTATAGCAATTGTAATATTAATGAGATTCTTTCTCTAAAATACCTCCTACTTTGACATTAATGCTAACTTGTTAACTTATAAATTTCTTGTCATAGAGTTGTCATGAAGAATTTGCCAAGTGTCCTAAGAGTCACCCCGACTTTCTATGGAAACTCACACCATATTGCTTATGATCATTTTATTTGTTGCCACTAAACCATAGGCCTTCTATTAATATATTTTTATATCCATATTATAGAAATAAAGATAGGGGCCACATAATACAGCTAAATAAAAATGGACATTAGAGTCTTCTTTTCTCAAAATATCTTTCTTACCGGTGCTGCACAGTTGGGTGCTCAAGAATATTTGGTTACTCCTATCTAGCATCTATTACAATTAGGTTCTTCCCATAAACCAAGTATTCTGTGACTCATGTTCCTCAACTTCTCCCATGCATTAATGGTAGCTTTTGGCACCAAAAGGAGCTTCCCTTCATCATACAATGTTGGCAACTCTTTTGTGTAAATATTGCCCAACTGTCCTTTTGAAGCAAGACACATGGACACATTGTTAATTCTATTGTCTATTGACAAGTCCAACTCATAAGCATTTTCAAAAACCCTTCCTACAACTCTATAAGGTCAATAGGTTTGAACATTTCAGCCCCATGTTATTTGATTGCTCTAATATATGATTGTGGCTGTACAAATTCTATTTCTCTAGCCTTGAAGGACCTCTCAATCTGGTCTAATCTACATGGAAATTTTGTTGATCTGGAGCTCTGTAGAGGTGATTCTTGAGGGACCTCAAAATAGCTAGACTATGTCCTACCAAGTCATTAGTTGTTTGTCGCCTGTTGTTAGTGAACACCAAATTTGTAAGGACTAGTGCATCATATCCACACAAAAGCATGACAAGAATAATGCCAATGGATATGTGATGGGTAATATTGTAGCAATATTCTCTAAGGTGCAACCACTTGACCCATGCTACTAGTTGGTTTGTGTCAATATCTTCAATATCCTTCAACCCCACTTATTCACCATTTCTATCTATTCATGTGTACAAGGTGTGATAATGAGTAATAGGAGTGATCTCAATTCCAGTTAAACAAAACAGTTTCTACTTGAAGGAGCTAAGGAATCTACCATCCCTATCACTAACAATATTCATAGGCAATCTATGTAGTCTATATACTAATTTGAAAAAAGAAACTCAATTACCTAATGTGATATGAAATACATAGGTATGGTAAATAAATTTGTACATGTAGTTAATTAATCCAAAATATAAACACAAAATTTTCCATTTATCTTGGAAACCCTGTGATGATATCTGTGGTTATGCTTCCCCACTTCTATTTGGGAACAAGCAGTCACTATAGCAATCCTATAAGAGAAACATGTTTTTCTTAAGTTTTTTATAGATGCGCACCTACTTGATGTATTAATATTTAATAGTACATCCTTAGGGACGTTGCTTGTGAGTTTTATAGAATCTGTGTTGTGTAGCCATAGGTGCACCATGCAAATCTTTTATAATCTTTTCTTTCATCTTATATTTCCGTACTACGGAAATTGTGTACTTATACAAGATGGGACCATTTGTTATCAGATAGCTGTCATCTTTCACACTTCCCTTGTAGATATCAACAACAAAAGTGTTTTTTCACATAATCTGTTACAATATAACAGAAAACATCGAATCACCAAAAGTGACAAAAATAGAACTAAGAGTGGGCATTCTATAAAGGGTTTCAACAGCTACATTATTTTTACCTTTTGAATGTTTTATATCAAAATGTTAAGATTGGGCAGTACTCATTTTTGTTGCCTATCTTTCAAATCTTGTTGACTTAGTAAGAACTTCAAGTTGTGGTCTAATTTATTACCACAAATTTAACACAAACTAGATACTATTTGAACTTTGCTAAATCATGCATAATGGAAAGCATCTCGTTGTTATCTTTTTTTAACTCTTTTAATTTCCTGCTATCAAATGCTAAGGATGCTCCTTCTACCCTGACAGGCTTCAATTGTCTCTCTTGAAGCATTACATTCTGTATAAAATGGTTGTGAAAAATCTGGAATAACAAGATACAAAGCATGAACTCATTATCTCCTTGAGCTTCTTAAAGGCACCTTAAGCTATGCCACTTCATGAGAAAGCTTCTTTTTAAATTGTATTAGTTAATGGTGCAGCTGGTTGTGTAACATCCTCAATAAACTTCATGTAGTATGTCATGACCACCCAATAACTCGTACATTCTTCTAAGAAACAATATATAATATATAAATTAAAAATTGCATTGATTCATGAAGTGAGTCCATCATAAAGAAACTCATTGTGGAAAAACATCCATATTACTTGCTTGTGTCAATAAGCTGGATAAACAAACAAATAGAATCTGGCCCATTAATCCAAGTATCAGTGATTAAAAACCAGCAGTCAGTAGTAGGCGAAAGTCCATATAATTGAGGCATTGATGATCAATAGAAAGACAGAAATGTAATTAATGCCTAATGTAGTGACTAATTAACTCAAGGCAGCACTTAGTTTTGGAGGGGCAGTGATGGAGTTATGCAGGGACACCTCAATTGCGAGGAGTTGTATGTCTCGAAAACTGGTGACTCTTAATCCATTCTTGAGGGAATATATTGACTAGATCACTTCATTGGAGGAGGGCATCAATGAAGAAAAAGGAATTCAGTGAGCTATCAGTGCACATAAAGAGCTGACCAATTCCTAAGATATGAGCAGTCAGGTTCGCAGATTGATCAAATCAGAAATTTCTAGTTATAGCTGGGAATAGCATTCTTGTTCGATTATGGTATTCATGAAATATATGCTTAGTTTATGCATGGTGAAGACATTGTCTAACATATAATTTCTCATGTGTTTGATATATTTAATGATGTGAAATGCTAATCAATTTAGATCCATATTTTATTTATCTATTAATTCTCCCATGAAAACACTCATATGTGGGTGAGGAAGCATTTGGGAGAACTGATATAGGATCCCCTCTAAGTAACCCACACCAAGTTGGATAATATTCTCTTGGTTAGACTGTCCTGCCACTTGTGGGCCAATGGGTCAAGTTGTCTTGGTTGGATGCTTCAAGGCCTTGAACTTTGTTGTGGATGGCCTTGGGCACCCTTTTTGCTATCCTTTCCTATCCCATGATGGTTGGTTGTGGGAAGTGAAGTAAATAATCATATAAATAATGGAAGGAAATATGTTAGGGAGAGGTGGTAGACATAGGTTCCCTTAGATAAGTAGCCCACACCAAGGGATTGAATCATCATTGGATGCTCCTCCACTTGTGGGTCAAGGGGTGAGTTGCTTGATCAGGCACTACACACTATTGGGTAATGTGCTCCATCACTCCTTCAAACGCCTATATTAAGAAAGATCATTTCAATTCATTTTGTATCCAACACAAACAAGTTTTTGGCTCTTTTGTAGCAGCAAATCACCTTCAGCCAGAAGCATTTTTCATTAATAATAAGGCAGCAAGTTTGTCTTCATGGGGCAGCGAACTGTTTCATTGGGTGGTGAATTAACTTGGGAGGCAGTGGATCATCATAGGAGAAGGGCCGAGTCTTTTGAAATTCTAGACTGAAAGAGGGAGCTTTTCTTCAAAATCAGAGATGAGATGGTGAAGAAAGTAAAATCTGGGCACGACGCTGATTATAGATCTTACTTATTTTTCCAGATTTTAGTATAATTTTTTTCAAAAAATTTGAAGAAAATGGAGGAATTTGTCTAATAACTCAAAATAATCCATGATTTTGTCCATTCTTGTTTGATGTGATATAATTTGTTTTCATGAGAAGTTTCAGATTTCCTTTGTTTTGTGATTTCTTGTCATTTCATGAACTTATTGCCTTCACCTCTCTTGTTTTGCAAGGAAAATATTTGAGGGGGGAGGCAAGGTGATAGTTGAAGACTTCAAATGGCGAGATCAAGCTCGTGAACTCCAATTAAATGGATTCTATAGCAAGGCAGGTTCAAGACTTAAAGACTTCAAGTAATGCAAAATGATGGTTCAAACTTAGGATTTCAAGAAAGGATGCTTCAAGACTCCAAACGAGATGGAAGTTCAACTCAGATTATCAAAGGGAATCTCAGATCAAGATCAAGATGAAGCCCAAGAGATCAGGTTTGCAAGTGCAAGTTCAAGTCATAGCAATGACAAAATTTCTAGAGGATGAAGAAGATTAGAGAAGATGAAGCAATTTGGGAGTATGCCATCATTTTTGAAGGCTTGGAAATCTTGAGTATCAAGAGATACATCCCCATCATTGCAAGATTGATCAAGTCTACAAGACATAGATGTTGAGGTGGCACTTAGTTGTCTTCTACCAATTAAAATCAATTTCAAGCACATTTGATCATAGTATGCCAAGCATAGTTGGAAATCTTGGACTCGGCAACAACTCACCAAGCCCCCAAAAGTTTATTCGGGAAATAATCGGCTATTTAAAAAAAAAACTTGAGAACCAAAAAACGGTCTTAAATTTAATTAAAAATACATTTTTTTGCAAAATTCTATGAGAAGATGCATGTAATGAGTTAATTAAAGTGACCACAAAAGAAATAAGCAAAGTTTAGATATACATAAATGCACAGTGGGTACAAAATCGCATTCTCATGTGGAATGTTGATGGCGGGAAGCAAAATAGTAAATAGATTTTGTCAAACTAAAGCTAAATACTAAATACATCAATAGTAAATACAATCACATCTTCCTCTTCCCATATCTACTATTGGAAAAGAGAGGGGGTCTAGGCCTCAAAGAGGTGCCCTGCACTGGAAGTGGGTGTGAGCCGCATAACTGTGCAGTTTGTGGTTGTGCCTCCTCGCTCGGCATCCCTACTGACTGGCTCTATGTCTTGGAAGTGGATGTATCTCCTCTTATATATGGTATTGGTAATGCCTCCTCCTCTCAATCCTCATCATCCTCGTCCCCGATTTCAACCATTGTGAGATGAAAATCCGTTCCAGCCTCCTCCCTCCATGGCCTGCCTCTCCAAATCAGCGATCTCATCCACTCAAAACAATGGACTTGGCTCCTACATTGTTTAATTAGGATAAGTATCTATCTCTTCCAATTCAAATGGACTAGGTAGTGCTGAACTCTGTGCCTTTTTTACGGGCAACTTAAGATTATAGTGCAAATAAACAAGGTCATTAAATTGTTTTTGAGTTATTATGTTTCTTTTCTTTGTGTGGATGGACTCAAATAAGCTCCAATTTCACTCACAATGGGACGCACTAGAAGGTTGACAAAAGACTTTGAGAGGAAAATTCTTTAAATTGGGGGTATTGCCACCCCAAGTTGCCCACCAACCATCTGCAAAACAAAATATAATAAGTTTTAAAGCAATGAAAAAAGATAATCATAAAATACAACTTATCAATTTGCAAAAGTTTTAAAGTTTAACTTTAAACTTTGACGGTTTACCTAGGGCTTGAATGGCTCTTGCTCTCTTTGCTAGCACAGAAGAGAACAAATTACCTAATGATTCCACATAGACTTGGTGTTTGATCACAACAAGGTCTCTCTCCGCTTCATCAGATATCATCCTCTCAATGCATCTAGAGAGACCCTCCATGACGTCTCCGTTAGGATTTGAATAAGAATCATTAGCCCTAAAACAAACATAAAATGAAATCAAGTCTTAGTACACAACCTCTAGAAAAAAAGTAAAATGAAGTCTTAGTAAAATCTCAAGGAGAATCATAGTACCTGAATTTGGGGTTGAGGAAGTAGCTTGTTGAATGGATGGGTTGGTGGAGCATATTGTTCCACCTCCTATCAATTATTTCCCAAATGGGCTCAAATTTGAGTTTGTCCACATTGTAGTAATTTCTAACAGCCTCTTTGGCCTTATCCATGGCCTCATAAATACTTCCCATTGGGGAATGTTGCCTACCACTTATGCACAAAACTCTGATTAAGGGCATAGGCTTCTACATTTAAATTTGAAAAACACAAATTAGTTACAAATTGATAATGAAACTTGACTCAACTAAAAAATTAATGTTTTGATTCTTGAAGTTACCTTCACAATCTCAATAGCCTTTTCAAAAAAATATCAATAAAGACTATCTGTACCACAGTCTCTCCTTTGGGCTTTTTTGAGTAAGGTGAATGAACCCATTCAACACACACAAACATTTGTTTCAGAGGCAATATTGGGTGGATCATACTTTGCAATGTCAAGAACACCGTTGCAAACCTTGTGATAGCGAACCTCATCAAATCTTTGTCTTTAGTGATCCTTCTCATCAAACTGAGAACCCATGGGTGATTATAGATATATTTGGTGATCGCTTTGCGTCTTCCACAATTGGACTCACCCAATTAAGTTTTCCTATGTCCTCCAAAAGAAGGTCAAGGACGTGCTACACAAGGTGACCAAAAAATTGTGGAGTGCTTCTCTTGGAGGATTCTACTTAAAATATTAGTAAAATATAAGTAGTTAGTTTCTAACTTTCCATATTTACATCAAATCAAAATTGAACATAAAAAATTAGATTTACTTGTTGCCAAATATGTTGCCGCATTATCTGTGATGATTTGCACCACATTTTCTACTCCCACCTCCATGACAAAATTCTCCAACATTAAAGCCAATGTGTGTGCATTTTTCACTTAATTGGAGGCATCAATAGATTTCCAAAACACCACATCATCTTTGCAAGTAACGAAGAAATTAACAATGGTTCTGCCTCTTCCATTTGTCCACCCATCATATAAAATGGTGCAAACAAATTTCTTCCACTCTTTCTTTTGGTCTTCCACCAATACGATTGCCCTATCAACCGCATTTTCAAGCAACCTACAAAATTTAAGTGAAATCAAGTGTTGGTAATAAATAGGAAATAACAATTTTAAAATATAAAATATAAAAATGAACTCAAGTGGATTTCAATTATTTACAGTTACTAAATAGTAAAATGCTAACCTTCCACTCAAATCCTTGTGAGAAGGGGGCTTGTGCCCGTTACCTGATATTGTAATTGAGTTCACCATATTCGGCCAATAGGGACTATCGGCCACATACATTGAGAGATTGTTGAAAAACCAAAAATTAGCACATGCAATATCAGTTTGCTCATGCACCTCCTTGTTCTATTCAGTGCCCTCTAATGATGGTTGTGATCCAACTATGTTCTTGGACACAAAATAGCTACCTATCCCCGATGGGTTAGGCAATGTAGAAGAGCTAGGTAGTGTAGAAGATGCAGTGGATCCAAAAAAAAAGGCACTTTGTTTGCGGATCCATGGGCCACGAAGAGATCCCACTATGTTCTTGAGTGCTTCTTCTTCTTCTTGTATATCAATAGGAGCTCCTTGAGATTCAGCTATGGCTGCCCTCATAGCTAATTTTCCCCTCTCCCTATTCAATTTTTTCTCTTCAGCAGCTGCAAGTGGTGCATTAATGGATCTTTTTTGTTCTTCAATTACCTTGCAACGAGTTGAATCATGTTTCTTTATACCTGCAAGGTGGTATTTGAAGCAGTTTATGCCTTTAGAAATAAGTTTTCCACATGGAATGCATATAACCTTCCCAACATCATTTGGAGCTTCATAGGCATACCGCCATGCCTTATCTCTTGCATTTCTAGGCTGAGTGCCTATATATCCAGATGGGCATGGTGTTTGTAGCCACTCTTCTTGTGAATTTATCATGCTTTTATAATGCTTAACCGCTGCCCTACACATAACTTTAAAGCACAATTAAATATAAATAGGAAAATGATATAACAAAGTTAGAACTTAGAAATAGAAACTAGGTAAATTAGTTTGATTGTGTTTTGGGCATACTAGGGTTTTTTAATATTAAAAGCTACATATTTTTCAAAAAATCAGCAATAGATTTAAAAAGATTTGTCAAACATAGAGTTGAAATGCTTTCAAATGATTCAAAATTATTTCTAACTATTTAGAAATGACTTTGAATTCATTTACATGCAAAAAAAAATAGAACATTAAAAGTACAAAAACAAACTCAACAAACCTACCTAGGAAAGAGATTTTTTTTCCAAAACTGGTTGAAATCCTCTTGAAGTCCACTCAAATCTGCCTTCAATAGCTTGCAATTAGCACTCAATAGCTTGGAACCCTTTTTCTCCCCTAGGCTAGAACCTCCCAACACTGAAAATGAATTGGCAAACAAAACAATAACGCTTTTTATTTTTATTTTGTTGTCTTCTAATTCAGCTGAGTCATTTTCAAAAACTTGCCAATTTTTCCCAAATACTCGGGGCGAGTAAACAGCTAGTTTTTGCAAGATTTTGGGGAATTTTTTTGTGTGATTAAAACTGCCAAAAAATCACCTGATTATAAAACTCAGCGATTAGTGGCAAATCTTTGAGTATTCGGCAATCATGCCAACTATGATGCCAAGTGTACAATTTTCTCATTGGCTAACAAAATCATTGTAATTTTCTTATTGGCCCACTAGGGTGGTGTCTTCATGTAATTGTTTAACAATTTGGCAACCCTAATTAGGGTTTGTAGGGACAAATCCTAACCCTTAATCTTGAATCTATCTTGCGCCTTCATTGTAATTGAACACCTACAAAAGGCCACAGCCTTCTGATTTGTAAGGGGTTAGATTCTAGAGATTTTGGAGACTAGAGGGAAGTTAGCTAGCTAGTAGTGGAGTAGAGTAAGAGGGGACTTGATCAAATTGTTTCTACAATGTTATCAAAGTAATTGATGATTCATTGTTGGTCTTTATGGTGGATTACATAATGTTTCTTTGAAGTGTTACTTGGTTTCTTCAATTCCTCATTTCGGATTTTATTTCATGTTAAATAGAAATAGAAGTAGACTAGATGGGAGATATTGTTGATGGCAATCAATGTGAAGCTAGTGTCCATACCTTTTGTTACTTGCTGATTGTAAGTAATGGTGTACAGTTAGTTTGGGCCTAAATTACAAGTGTTTAAGTTCTATTGGAGATATACATTTAGATTGCGCCTTTATAGGGTATTTGAATGAGTATTGACAATGTGAAAATTATTCTTGCATCCACAGAAGCTAGCACCCTCCTATGCTTTAGTTGATTTGGTGAAACAAGGATTGGTTAGAGGCTCACCCCATCATCGACATTGTCGTACATTCTTAGAGTTAGATTTCTTTTGTTTCCTTTGCAAGTTAACTCGATTGAAAATGTTTGGAGAAGCAAAAGGTTGATATCCATTGAATGATTGAATTGCAGAGAGCTGTCAGACTCTTTAGAATTCGCTGTCGAATGCAAACAAATCAAAATAATTACGCTTTTTCATATTCATATTCATATAATCTAAATTGGAAACTTTGTTTTTTTAAAGTCAAAATACATCCTTTTTTTTTACCAAAGTCAACCCGAGTTTTGCAATGTTTAGTCAAAGTAGCTACAAATTCTGGCAAATTCAGCCTGGGTCCCTCTGTGAGAATCTGGGATGAATTTGCTCAACTCCATTTTGTGAGGTATAAAAAGATCCTTGATCTATCTTCAGCAGACATCAAGGAGGATCGCAGAAAAAGGATTTCATATCATCAGTATTCAGAAAAGGAATTAAAACCATATTTAATTGCTTGTAAGTATAGTGTGATAGCAAGTGGCATGCTGTAAAGAATCTAAGCATCAATATTGGTTCATAGAATATTGTTAGGAATAAAAGGGCCAATCATAAGTTAATGATATACATATTGTATGTTGTATTCTATATCAGTTATGTTGCATGTGATCTATAGGTATAAGTATATATATAGGTTTGTATATATATGTATGTATGTATAATCAATTTGTAGTTAATACACTTCTAACCATTTCTTAATCACTCGCTATAGCCCCACAAGAGGATAGGTTGGTATTGTGTAGGAGGCAGTGGAGTAAATCCTCACAAGGTAGGTGAATCCCAAGATGGGATATATTTGGATGGACCCCTGAAGCCTTGAGAGACCCTACTTGTAGATTGGTAACCAAGTGCCCTATGACAAGTAAATCTCGATCCTTCTACAACATCCAGTTTTCTCGGGTCAAAATTAACATTCAACATACTCAAAGAATACAGTTATTACTTCATTTCATAGGAAGATAGTTATATCATTCATGTTCATGAGAATAAGATTTATCATTAAAATCAGTTAGACAAAATTTCTTAACTATAAACTTGAAATATCATCAATTGGAATTACTACAGAAATTGAAAATCACATACCTCGGAAAACTAAGATCGAAAACAAACTAGGGATGCTTCTACAACCATCCGGGTTAGTCCACAAATACCTCTATAACAATACCACAAAAACGACTTCTATCCAATATTGTTAAACCAAAATCAAATGGCGATTATCATTAAATACCATTATATAAAATTAGGGCATCACATACCACTGTATCAATTAGGGCATTGTTTACCTTCGGATCATTTAGGGCTTATGATACCGCTATCTCACTTAGGGCTTCCGCAATCACGAATTTATTTAGGGGTTCCGATACCACTGATTCAATTAGGGCTTCCAATACCATGGATTCAAAGATGGCTTCCAATACCACGGATTCAATTAGGGCTTGCAATACCATGGAATCAATTAGGGCTTCCGATACCATTGTATCATTTAGGGTTCCAATCATTTCTCAATCAATTAGGGCTTCAAATTCCTTTCCTTCTGATTACTTAACTATGATAGTATTTCAAGATTAGAATTATGCTCATATTTGATAATCATATAAATGAAAAACAATCCATGAATCTATTTCTTAGATCTAGATGTAAATAACAGTAACAAAGAAATAACTCAATTTAACCTTACCTCCTCATAAATATAAGTGATATTACCTGTTTCCGATAACAATTGTTTCCATAGCTTATCTCTGTCTAATGCACGATTGACATTTTTGGATAAAAGTGAAACACTGTCAAGGGCTTAGCCACCCAACCTCGGACCACAACTTTATCCTCACACAATCTCTAACGAGATAGGCCCTCCCTACCCGGAATAGGCAAGGGTCAGCTTGCCATCCACTGGGCTTCCTGGTAATAAACTCACCATACGACTTGGCAGCAGGAGATCACAGTAATAGGATTATACACGAGTTATTAATTATTCATATTTAAAGTGATAAAAGTTATTATGTCATATTTGATACTAATTCATATTATTTATGATTCCTTTCTCACACCTCATCACCCATCATCTTGGCTACACAACTGGGTGAGTCGTAGGTATTTGGAATTCTCAGAGCAGATGGCTCATACAACCATCATTTCACATTCTACGATTATGTTCTTTAAAGACCTCAAAATTGACAACATTCTTCATGAGTGGATCATGCATGAGATAATGCATTATTTATTTTATTATTTATTTAATTCTGATAACATTCTTGTTTATTGTAGATTCTCGGCATCTCCTCACCTATTTTGGGCCATCAAGCTTGTTACATCCCAATTTTTGACCTAGCTTGAAATATAGCCATTGAGGTTCGCATGAAGTTAGTTGGCAGTTTAATTTGATATAATTTGGCAAAATGGTAAGATAGTTGGTCGTTATGATTTCAAGTGAAGATGACATGTTGTTCGTTAATCGCAAATTCATGGAATTAAGATGGAAGGATAATTGTTATGATTATTTATGATTATATAATTTATAATTTAATAATGGAGAAATTCCTTGTAAGAAGCATGTCGAAGGGGTGGAAGCATTGTCAGAAAAGAATTAGGTAGGGCATCACTATCACTGGGCAAACATGTAGAGGATCTAGCCATTTGAAACAGGATACATCTGTGGAACTGAATGAGTTATTTAAATAAATAATTTAAATTAAAATAATTGAGTTAAAATATAAAATGTATCTTAAAGGATTTTATATATATCTTTCATCACAATATTTTAATTAATAATTGTAAACAATTGATTTGGCACCATTATAATTTAATAATTAATAAGGTGATGTTACTTATAAGATTTTAATAATGTTTGAATTTTAACAACATTTGAATTATTATTTTCGAGTAATAATCTTTCAATCCTCTTTCCATTTTTTTATGCCTTCCTTATTTTTAATCGATTAAGTAATTGGAAAATAGAATCCATTATAATCTTTTAAACTTTATGTTCTTGCTTTACATCAAAATTATGATTGGAATTCATATAGTTTCTTGTAATGGATAGAAGCCATAGAGTCTGGCTCTCTATTATTTATTAGACTCCCATAGTCATTTCAATATTGGATCTTTTCCTTTAGTCTCTCAAACCATTACCACTGGAACCAAGATAACAGAGCTCAAGAGATTGAATTCATGTTAGCCGAACTTCCCTATCATATTTGCCATGGGTAACAATTCAAGAACCAAGATTTATTCAAGTGTAGGGCTTTTGTATCATTTATAGGAATTACCTCGCAAAGCCATGCCTGCACTTAGTGAATCCCTGTGTGGGGGAATGGCTTGCTGTCACTTGTCTACTTTCTTTTAATCCTTGGATGCCGTGTTGAAACCAAAGCAAAGGTATGTTTGCATTTTCATTTACCGGGTTAGTATAGTTGACTTGGGTTTGGATTTTGTTCAATTGGGCTTTACCTTGAATGAGCGAAGTTGGTGTCTTATGGATTTTTAAATCGGGCTTCACCATGTTCAAATTTGTTGCATGACGCATGAAATTGTGTTCTTCATTTTATATGGGGTTTCCACCGTTGTATATATATTATTAGGAATTTCTCTTTCTTTTCTCAAAGAGTAAGTTAGCACTTCGATTAAAATGCTTTGCAATTTTTGTTATTAATTGAGTTTTCCTTGATTGAATGAGATCATAGATCTTACTGCATTTTGAATGGGCTTCATCATTGTCAAATTGGACTCACGTTGTTTGGACTGGGTTTCACTAGTTTATGCATATGCTTTCTCCGTTGTTCAATGTGATTTATCTCGATTAAATACATGGAGTATTTAATATGTTAATTGTTCTTTCAATCATCCATATCTCATTAATTCATTAAAAAAAAGAAATTAAATATTAAGAAGTCATTTAAGTAAATGAAGTATCTTTTAGAAGCTTCAAGTAGATTGAAGCAAATCTTTCTACGAGATTCAACTGAACCCTTTAAAAGAGAGGAGATCTTGATATGATAGTTTCTTTAAGAGAAATCAGTTATGACTAATTTAATTAGTCTAAACATTCCAATTTGAAATCTTAAAGAACATAGTTATGTAAACACAAAATGTGAGATGATGGATGTTTGTAATCATCTTGAATACTTGATAGAGCTGTGTGCTCCGAAAATTCCGATTACCTGGGACTCACCTGGCTGTATAGCCAAGAAGATGGGTAATGAGGTGTGAGAAGGAATCATCAATAATATGAACCAGTATTAGTTATGACATTTCAATATTTATCCTTTAATATGAATTAATTAATAGCTCATGCAAGTTTCCTGTTCTGGTGATCTCTTGCTGCCAAGTTGTATGGCGTGTTATATATCATGATGCCCAGTGGATGGTAAGATGTTCCCTGTCAATTCCAGGTAGGGAGGGCCTTTCTCGTTAGAGATCGTGTGGGGATATGTTGTGGTTCAAGGTTGGGTGGTTAAAGCCCCTAACAATGTTTCACCTCACTTAAGATGTCGGATATGAGTCAGACAGAAGTAAGCTATGCTTTCAATTGTTTATCAAAAACAAGTCTTATCATTTTTATTATAAAGAGGTAAGATCAAATTGAGTTAAATTCATCGTTATCATTATTTTACACCTAGATTGATTTGAAAATTGTTTTCATTTATATGAATATTGAATATAATTATTTATCTAATCTTGAGAAATTGTCACAGATAAGTAATCGAAAGGAAAAAAAATCCGAAGCCCTAATTGATTGGGTGATAGCTGGAATCTTAAATGATGCAATGGTATTGGAAGCCCTAGTTGAATCCGTGGTTGCGGAAGCCCTAAATTGAATCCGTGGTTGCGGAAGCCCTAAAATTGAATCTGTGGTCACCGAAGCCCTAAAATTGAATTTGTGGTCGTAGAAGCCCTAAATTGAATCCATTGTCACAGAAGCCCTATAATTGAATCTATGGTCGCAAAAGCCCTAAAATTGAATCCGTGGTCGCGGAAGCCCTAAAATGAATCCGTGGTATTGGAAGCCCTAAGTGAGATAGTAGTATCAGAAGCCCTAAATGAACCGAAGGTATACAATGCCCTAATTGATACAGTGGTATGTGATGCCCTAATTTAAAATAATAGAAGTATTTAATTTGATTTTAAGATAGCGGTTTTTAGATGATAGTTGTCACATGAAATTGTTATAGTGCATTTGTGGACTAATTTGGGTGGTTGCAGAAGCATCCCTAGTTTGATTCGAACTTAGTTTTCCGAGGTATGTGGTTTTCAATTTTTGTAGTAATTTCTTTTGATGGTAATTCAAGTTTTTAGTTAAGAAATTTTGTATAACTTTTTTTTAACATTAAATCTTATTCACATGAACATGAATGATATAACTGTCTTCCTATGAAATGAAGTAGTGACTGTATTCTTTGAGTATGTTAAATGTTAATTTATACTAGATGTTACAAAGCCGGTGACTCCTTGGTGCTATCAGATTATATTCAATGTGAGACTTCACACCTTCTTCACAATATTTGGGCATTTCGCCTAATGAATTCCTTGGCATTCACTTATATATATATATATATATATATATATATATATATATATATATGTAAATCAGTGTTATATTTGTTTTATACTGGAATGGAAAACAATCTCGACTGAAACCATAATGAATCAAGAGAAATTTATCATTTCACATGTAAAGAGGACGGCAAGATTATATGCTTAATTCAGTACAAGGATGTCTTCAGACTTTATTATCAGTGCTATGCTATTCAATAGAAAAAGGACAGGTTAAGAGAGATGCAACAACCTTACTGCTTAAGTCAAGGATGTTGCTTCTTATGCTATTACAAAGGGAAACGATGAATTGCAACACCAGCTATAGGTATAAACTTATAACAGGATGTATTTGATTTGTAATTGAGAAAGAAAAGATATCATTCTTAAGAAGGGAAATCAGATAATTACACATTCAGACAATAAAGGAAGATGTCTGATTTAACATATGTTATTTGTAATGATATCAAAGTAAAATAGTCGGCATATTGGAAACATGACCAGCTTCACTATTTATGATTGGAAACATACATACATCAATCACAAGGAAAATAACATACTGGTACTAAATTTCAGTTATCTTATATTCTAACGGGTTTTACTTTCTCATAGTAATCTGCCGACTCAAGAATGCAAATGTGATAACAAGGTGAGCATAAAATGATTACAAGACTTAGATTATCTTTCTTGACTCTCTCTAAAATCCAATCCTGAGAAGAGTCTGCACTTTGGTATCAAACTGTCTGCTCTGGCTCAATGGGGGTGGAAACAATCGATTTTGATTTCAAAGCGGATTACAAACAGGGCCGAACTTTAACCTTTGTAAACAGCTAACAAAGAATCATGGGTTGCCAAGAATAAGGAAGGTCGATGAGGTATTCAGATACAAAATGCCGAAACAAGGACGAATCTACTAGCTGTTACTGAAAACCCGTGACAAGGGATCTCAGTCGGCTAACACAGTATGCACATACGGATGGTCTCTACAATTCGAGGGTGCTAATAGGGAGTTTTTTGAAAACTTAAGGAGCTTGAAGGCCGAGAGAAGAAAGATGGCCGATAGATGATTGAGGAGTCCATAATAAAGAATTGAGCCAGACCTTACGGCCACCTTCAGTTACAAGAAGCCATTCGAATACCTCAAAAAAAAAAAATTGAAATTAAAGAAGAGAAGATGGAAAAACTCAAATTGCCAAATGTTTAAATCGATTAATTATGCCAAATGCTATCAAAAAGCAAATAATATTAAATTGAAAAGAATAGGGTTGGAAGGTTGTAATTCGAAAATAATTCAAATATTATTATAATTAGAATATTATTAAAATCTTATATTACTTATAAACATCACTATATTAAAATATAAAAATGTCAAAACATTTTTATATTTAAATGCACGTATATAAACAATTATTAAAAATACTATGACGAAAGATAATTTAAAATCCTTTAAGATACGTTTTATATTTTAATCCAATTATTTTAATTAAATTATTAAATAACTCATGCGAGTCCAGCAGATGTATTCTAGCTAGGTCCTTTACCTGTCTATCCAGTGATGGTGATGCCCTGCCTAATTCTTTTCTGGCAATGCTTTCACCCCTTTGACATGCTTCCTGCAAAGAAATTCTTCATAATTAATTTATATATTATTTAATCATAAATAATCATAACAATTAACCTTTCATCTTAATTCCATTAATTCGTGATTAACGATCAACTAACATGTCATCTTCACTTGAAATCATAACGACCAACTATCTTACCATTTCGCCAGATTATATCAAATTAAATTACCAACTGACTTCATGCGAACCTCAATGGCTATATATCAAGCTAGGTCAAAAATTGAGATGTTTAATGTTTAGAAGGGAAGTAAGGAATTAGGACTTAAGTATCTTAACTATCAAATGTATAATGAATCATTAATTGTTTCTTAATTTGATTTGATTTAAACACGTAGTGAGGTATATTAATCATTAGGAATTGGCAGTCTCCTAGTAGGGAACATTACACATTCTAATTTTAAATACACTTTCCCAAGCACAATCCAAACCCTAGTTGGAATTTTAGGGTAAACCAAGTTGAGTCCTAGTAGAAGACATTACATATTTCATGGCAAGGTGTTTCAATTTTCAACAAAAAACATAAAGAAACTGGAAAGAAAGAATACTACAGTGAGTATGTAATTATTTTCTTTGTTTCTTTTTGGACTCATGCTAGAGATATGATGTACATGTTCTTGTTACATTCACAACTTTATCTCATTAGTGTATCTATGCTTTATTCTTTTCTTACTTCCTTTCTATTTGTTTCTTCATGATTCATGCTCCAGTTATGCAGATTATTATCATTTATTTAGTTGCATGGATTATGTGCTTTCTTTGTGTTCTTGAATGGTTTCTCTGAGATAAACGCATACCCTCTTGCAGTCACAAACATAAGATACACTAAAATCATTCTTAGACATGGAAGCATTACCAAATTTACTTTCTTGTAGGTATGGAAAGGCTTCCATTTAAGCCAGAAGGTTATAACTTCTGGACATGGCGTGATCACCAAATACATTATGTGGTTCAAGGAGAAGGTCCTCCCATTGTTCTGATTCATGGATTTGGAGCCTCAGTTTTCCATTGGAGGTCTGTTGAAAGACCTAAAAAGTGAATACTAAATGTATTTACTTTTTCTTTTATATGTTCTCAAATATAAAGGGCATTGGATCCTTAAAACAAGGAACTTAATATCTTGTAAGTGCTCTATTTAAAGATTAAAAATGAAATTAGGTCTCTTCTTCTCTCTTTCTTGTATTCAAATATTTTACTAACCATTCAATTAGATTTCTTTTTGAAAAGAGTGGTTTCACTAGGCTTTCATTTAAAAAAATGATTTGGCTGAACTAATTATTACTTAATACTTCATAGTAAAAAGATGTTAATTTTATTTAGTTTCTGATTATGTAACGAAGGTTTTCAGGTAGGGTAATTTGTAGAAAGGATTTTCAGGAAAGGAGAAAACCATAACGAAGTAAAAATTAGTTATGGAGAAAAGAGCTTGACAAGTAAAGAAATAACAACTTGTGCTATTGTGGTTGTATGCTGAATAGATGAATATCGCTGCAATTTGGCCTTTTTCCTTTTAGTTTCACAGACTTTTTACATTCAAAGTAGAAATACGTTTTGTGCCTAAAATTCTAATTTAGTGAATTGAGGCTTGCATAGTAATTCAACCAAGTTTTTGATAAATATATTTGGATATAACTGATGCAAGAATTTTTCCTTTCCCAACAGTTCTATTAAGACCCATTTTCAAAATAATAATGAATCAAATGTATTTTATTTTCTTTATTTTTTGTTATCAACAATTTCTCATGACCCTGAAATACAAATAGATGGTTTCAAGGGTTCTCTGAGGCTCTGAGCACTCATGGCAACAAAGAATTTTTGTGCAATTAGTTTATCCTTTACTAAGCTTTCCAAATAGCTGGGAATATTTTGCATGCATAGGAAATTTATAGTCAGCTTCCTCCACATTTTAACAATTTGGCAAACTTTTTCCATTGATCAGATATAACATTCCACAGTTGGCAAAGAAGTTTAAAGTTTATGCAGTAGACCTGTTGGGGTTTGGATGGAGTGAAAAAGCTGTTATTGACTACAATACTTTTGTGTGGAGGAATCAGGTTACTGACTTCTTGAAGGAAGTAGTCAAAGAACCAGCAATATTAGTGGGAAACAGGTATATGATATCTGGCAACTAATTTCTTGGTAGACCCAAATGTCTTTTGAATTGAATAACAGAGAATGGAATGCACACACACGCAATTCCCCTATTCCCTCTTTATGTACCAATAATGACAAAGGAATATGTTAAGTTTGTTTTATGAAGCCCTGAGAATCAACTATATTTTTATGTTTGGGGAGGAAGCTTTCAATTATTCTTGAAGCAAAGATAGCATTTCGTCATTTTTTCATATTTTACTGCAATATCCTATTTTATTGTTGGTTCTCTGAAGGACCCTTGTTGGATTTTATTGGATTCCCTCAAAGCACAAGTGATGATGGTGTTGGATTTGCAGTTTGTTTTATAAAAAACTTGGTATTAAGTACAGTTTTACATTTGCAGAGGAATAAATTTTAAACATTCTTGAAGCAAATATAGCATTTTCTTTGTGGTTTCATCATCTGATGCAGTAGCTTATTTTATTATTGGTTCTCTGAAGCAGCCTCATTCAATTTTACTGTCTAAAAGCAGCATGTCTATCAACTTATTAATGCTTCATTGCTAATTGTGGGAGTGAACTAGGTTCTACTATCATAGGCCCAGTACTAACCTGGTTAGGAGCCTATTTTTGCAAGGTTGAATTCATACTGTTTAATCATCTCAGCACAAATTCATTTGTTTTTTGTATAATTTGGATGATGAAAATAGGATGAGAAAAGAAAATACTAAACTAGTTATGTTTTTGGGCAGACATTGAACTTTCTAGGTTTGTTTAGAGATAGAGTACAAGTTAACTAATATAAATGGAAGAGAGTGTTTGACTTCATGCAAAACACATGAGTTTTAGATGATTCGGATCACTTATCAGAACAGTAGAACATTAATTTGATGCTATATGAAGGCTCATTTTTCTAGTTTCTAATCCCCCTCTTCAATCTTGTAGGCAACTGCTGATGCAGTGAGTGCCCAAATGAACCATTACAGCTCATGTCGAATGGATTATTGTGAAATATCTATCATAAGTTAAGACTAAGAATAACTTGAGAATCAAATACTATCGACACAGCCCAAAATGAATTATATCCAATATTGATAACTGATGAAATATTCACATGCAAAAAAATCGTGACAGATTATTCTGCACTCCATAGACAGGTCATTGAAACAATTGAGCTCATGTGTCAAATCCAGATTTGGTTTATGCTTAATCAATTCCACCCACAATATTTGGCAGTAGAAGACGACAAAAGTCTAAGATGCTAGTTCAGATTCCGGTATGGATGCGGGTTCAAGTTTCAGGTTTGAAATTTGTCCAAATTTTTTTGGGGTTGGGTTCAGATTCATTTTGGGTTCATTCGTACAAAAACATATTTGAAAAAAAATGGTGCATGTGTGTGTATATATATGCAACAACAAAAAAATTCCATACATCACTATGCTAATAGTAAAGCAACATAGCAAAATACACCACCATATCTATGTTTCAGTTCAATAGGATATTAGTTGCATCATTTAGCCATACATACAACACAATACACTTGCTTGGTCACATGCATGGAACATATTTTCATATCAGAGGGACAGTTTGAGAATGAAAGGAATTGCCAAAATGATAAGTGCAGTTATCTGAATTTTTATTTTGTATTGGTTAAGAGGATTTCTAACCAGGCTAGATCAAAAGTTGAGATTCAAATTTTAAGCCCTAAATTCAAAGATATCATATCGTTTTTAAAGAATTCTTTTATAATCATCAATTTGGATGTCACCTATTGTCAATTTGGATTTCCTTTATAAGCAAGTGTTCATTTTCATTCACAAATGCATAAATGACACATAGACCATATTTTTTGGTCTTTTTAGTGGTCAATTTAGGGTTGGGATAATCGAATAGACCAAATTAGGCAAAAAAAAACACTTAAAAAAAGTCAAAAAAATGTTTTGAGACCAAATTCAGCCCAGGTTCAGCCACTGGGAAGCAAATTTTTCAAAATCTGCTGCAAATTCTCTCCGGGTTCCTCTGATAGATTTGCAGCAAATCTGTAGTTCTGCTAGAGAATTTGGGCAGAATTTGACAAGGACCAGACTTTGTACAAAATTGAACCAGACTTTGAGGGTTGCTGGAGAGAATCTGGTAACTTAGATGAAAGTAAATAGATACATTTGAAGTAAAGGAACACTTCCAATTTTTTCTTGCAAGGAACCTTCTTGTACAACAATGGAAATACCTATTATTACTTAGATGAATAGAAGCCATTGTCTGGTGATTGCCTGAGTAATTGCTTTGTTATTTTTTTAAAAAAATTACTCAAATGTCTCCATGAGGATGATGGATGATTCATTTTAGTAGAACGATTATGCAAATAATATGAATCTAGTTGGTATCCTCATATGATCAAGCTGAGAAGCATTGTGTTCATACCTTTCCTTGGAAGGTTCTTTTACAAAAATAGTCCCAGGTTCAATTATGCTTTACAGTAGAATTAAATTCTATCCTAAACTAACTGCTAGGGAAAATGTTCTGCTAAAATGATGACAAAAGTAGTTGGAATATTCAATGTTTGTTGGGCTACTAATTTGTAGGAGACTATGCAGTAATTCCATATTAGATTCATCATATATTCAATGGACAGCCACCATTTTTACAACTATGACATGTGACAGCAGAGCGCAAACACAAATTTCAATTTGGTAACAGCTGCACATCCTATACAATGGACAGTCATCATTTTTACAGTTATAACTTGTGACAGAAAGGTAAACACAAATTTCAATGTAGTAACAGGCTACACATCCACATAAGGAGATCATCTCTCTCCTTGTAAGGCAACAGGATACATATCTGAGATTTAGACTGAATGTAATTCTAATGATTAGCATCCTTTAAGGTGTGTTGCATCTTTCGCATTGTTCATTTGTGTTTTAGGGATCCTAGTTTTACAAAATTATATCATGGTATAAGATTTGGATTCTTGAAAGGACATCTCTTAAGAAATGAAAAGCTCTGTATCAGGAGAGAAGACTGTGAAAACAATGTGAGATTTGCCAATAGTTATAGTGATCTATAGAAGATCAAGGCTGGAGAGTATCATGCTAATGAATATGTTAATTTAGAATTTGTAGTTGCAAAGGATGCCATATTGGTTGGAGAAGCTTTATTTCCTAGAAGTGTTTCACTCTTACTGTGTATGAAGAGTCATAGAGCTCATTGCTAAAGGCCATGAAAGGTCTAGACTTTTATGAGGGGTAGAAAAATAAGAGAAAATTTATGATATGGTTGTAGATAACGTTCCATAAAAAACCTCAAGATTCTTATGAAGTGTATGTGGAAGTTGAACTAAATAGATTTAAGATGTAGAGGGTTCTTACATACTTCTTGAAGGTATGTTGGAAGGGTTCCTTATTAGATTGGTCTCAAGGACAAGAGAAAAAGCCAAAGTCTAGGGATAATGTTGGCAGGGTTTTCCATCAGTTTGGAGTTCTGTATCATAGCACAAACACATGATTGGAATCATAAAAGCCAAAACAAGACACAAAATAGAGAGTGCTGAAATAAAATACAGAAATGATATGGTACCTCTGATGGCTTTGCAGCATAAAAGGGAGCGAGCACAGGGGAGAAAGAGTTCTTTAAGGAAGGAAACTAAAATGGATTCACATTAAATTAATGATATAAACTATGCAAATGGAAAAAAATTTAGAGATATTTAAACAAAAGAGACAAGAAACAACATTTTCCCCAAGGAAACCCTCAAAAAGGAATATCATTGCACCAAAAGTGCATTCAATGTATAAATCTTCACTGAGATGGTTGGAACACATTCATAGAGTCCCTATGCTTCAATGGGGATTTTTAAACTTAAGAATCAACCCAGCAACATTAAGTTTTAAGATGTTTTCTCAAAACTTTGTTACTATGCGTTTAGAATTGTTTCTCATTCTAGTGTATCTTAATTTGGAGATTACTATTATTTGAATCATTGTTTTTATTAGTATTATTCATCTCTGTTTTTATATTAGATGGGAAAGGTAGATTTGAGTTTAACTGAATAGTTATTTCTTGGGTCATGTCTGGCCACAGACTATTATTTATATTTTTTGATCTTTCAAATAGAATTTAAAAAATACAAAACTAGACCTGATATTTTACTACAGATCTTGTGTATTTCAAATCTTTGCCATGAACGTCAGTTTCTTGAATTTTACATATGATAATAAATTGTTCTATAACACATTGGATGCAGTCTGGGGGGATTTACTGCATTGATAACAGCAGCAGATTGTCCAGAATATGTTTCTGCAGTTGCAATTTTAAATAGTGCAGGCCAGTTTGGCAACCCTGAAGATCAAGCTAAGGATGTCAAGGAAGAAACAGCTATCCAAAGAATTATAATCAATCCTTTGAAAAATTTGTTTCAGCGTGCTGTACTTAGCTTTGCATTTTGGCAAGCAAAACAGCCATCTCGTATTATGTCTGTCTTGAAAAGTGTAAGCATTTTTTTTTTGGAAGATGTCTTTAGTTACGTTTGATTCAATTATACTGTATCACCTTTTTCCCAAATCATTTTTCTCAATCAGTGATTAAGAGATTGTGTGAAGATAATTTTCATTTTCTATAAACAAAAAGTATATTGCTCTTTCTTTGCAGGTATATCCAAATTCAACCAACGTAGATGATTATCTTGTTGAGTCTATTATAAGGCCTGCGGATGATCCTAATGCAGGAGAAGTTTACTACAGGTTTGAACTAGAGTTCCTTAGGCACAACATATTTATCTTTTAAAAATTAAAATGATATTTACATTTAAGAGATCCATACCAACAATACCGAATTGATAATTACAGTTTCACTTTGATCTTTTCTTTCGTTATGCCTACTCTTGTTGATATTGTGATTTGAATTTTCTTGTAAATCACTGCACTCTGTTTGGTCAGTCACTAATGGGCTTCGCAGGCATGAATGTCAATGTTCCAATGAAGATACTGTTTATCTTTACCTTTCGTAATTTATTTGATTCCAGAATAGTCTGAAGTAAACCAGAGCTTGATTACATACTTTCTTTCTTAAAGAGTTGTGCTTGTATTTCCTAAGAAATGAAATTCTATCAAATTAGGCTTGGGCCATACAAGTTGAAAAATATAACTTATCTAGTAATAATCCAACATTTTGCCTAACAAGTTCCATCCATCGTACAAGTTAGTCCAATGTTACGTATGATTCCTAATAAATTATTGGTAATCACTTGAATAAACTTAATTCCAAATAATCATTCAATTTTTCATATTAAGCAGGACATTCAGGTTATATCTATATATATATATTCATTCAACACCTGCTTTTTAGTTATAGACAATAGTCGGAATTTAACACTTGAATCCAAAGGTCATTTCTCTGCCTTTGTGTCAGTCAGTTCTCTCAATAAATATATTTTGTCAGTCACTATTTCTCAATACAGAATACCACCAAATTTCTGCGCTTTGATACAGAATATGGGATGATGAAAAAACAAAAAATAGAATGAAAACAACAAATTTCTTTGATATCCTACTTTTCTCTTTATTTTCCCCCTAATATTCCACCAGACAGTAATTAATTTTTCCTTGTTTTGCAGGTTGATGACACAATTTATGTTGAGTCCAGCAAGAGTTACCCTGAATAGTATTTTTGAGAAACTTTCCTGCCCACTTCTTTTGCTTTGGGGAGATCTGGATCCTTGGGTGGGTCCAAGTAAAGCAAACAAAATCAAGGAAATATATCCTAATTCTTCAATCGTACATTTGCAAGCAGGACATTGTCCACATGATGAGGTTCCAGAACTTGTAAATGAAGCTTTGCTAAATTGGGCATTGCCTTTGAGCTCTCAAGCTTCAGCTAAAACAATATAGTGTTTCTTCTTGTCATATAAGAACATACTACCTATTGTATTTAGCCTTAAATCAACCAGCATTTTTGAAATATTTTGCAATGTTCTGCTTCAACATGTTTAACTACAGTTTTATACGACTCATTTAGGTTGGCGTTATTATGTGTTGGAATACCATACTAAATTAAAGACCTCATCTATTTGTAGAATTGCTGACCCTTCAAAAGTTGATAACAATTGTAACACCTGCAGTTCAAGAACTCAAATTTGTGAGGCCTAAAATTTGACTCCTATCTGAAACTTGAGAAATATTGGCAAAACTTCTTACTATTAACGAGCACACAAAGGAGTAAAATAATCTTAATATATAAGAAAGTAAAGTAGAATTTAATTAATGTCTGATCTTGCTTTTCCTTTCACTTCAAGAGATGGTATCATATGATTATAAATATAAATACCTGTATTAACAGTTACAATTTCCATATGCAAAAGAAGTATAGGCACAAAACAATTATTATACATGTTAGGCCGAATTTCCGGGATGGAGGGACATGGCGACAGTTGCTGCACATGGAGAGATTTTTTAGGTCATTTTTAGGAATGGCAGGGGGCAACAAAGGGCATGGCTAAAAAAAACTACATTGAATTTTGAAAACATAGAAGCATTTAATCTTTATAGATAACATTGATAACAAGGATAATCTAATATAAGTTGCATGAACGTAAGGAAGAACTTCTAGTTATTAAACTGAAGAAGGAGCAGAGCAGAAACCGTTGGATTGTCAAAGATAAGGACAGGCCCGATGCCTGTGATCTGAAGGGAGTGCCAGTATTGGACATTTCAGAGATGACCGCTAAGGATACAAAGGAATTATGTTGGACCACATTGATTGGGAGGATTTGTGAAAAGCCAGACTTAGAGAGTAGCGGAGAGGGAATAGTAGCCTGAGGACTAACTTGGTAGCTGCTAAGAACTTAATTTTAAGAAATGTAAATTAGACATTGAACTACCTACAACTACAATTCTTAAAATAACGCTTAATCTAAAAATCTCTGATAAGGGAATTGAGCTCTGCTAGGGTTTGTACGGCTTCCATATGAGCCCTCGCTGGTTTGCCACCTATCATACTGCATTTACTGCGGGAATAAGTTTTCATTTATAATGGCCTTGACCTTCTCCCCGGCTTAGCAATTGATGCTGGTGCTGGAGTTGCTATTGTGGAGAGAATGGTGCCATCAAACAAACGTTTGCACAAGTTCGTTTCCAAGGTGTTCCACGAGGTAATTTGTCTCGTGATATTATTTTGAATGTTAAGGATTTTGATAGTGCATGCACTTGGTTATAGCAACAAACCCTTATTGGGTATTTTGTGGATCGCACTCCTTCTGAAAGCATGTTGCGAGATTGGGTTTCCAAGGTCTAGACACCTCAGGCTGTCCGCCTTGAAGGCATGCAAAGCCTTACCAAAGCCTTTTTCCTTTTTCGCTTTGGCACCCTAGGCTAAGTTGAACATGTGTTTGTTCGAGGTCCCTAGATTGTTAGGTCCTCTTGGTTTTTCAATGCTGGTCATACGATTTTTCTGTTTTTTATGATAGCAAGCTTAAGGTGCCTGTTTGGGTGGAGTTCCCTAACTTGCCTATCCCATGTTGGTTCTTTTTGTTAGTCATTGCGCAAACCGTTGGCAAGGTTGTCTGCCTTGAACTTGATAATTTTTTCAATGGTCGGCCCTAGCGTAGGGTTTGTGTTGAGGTCGACCTCTCTTGGGACCTCAAGGATTCTGTGGATATCCAGATTGGTGGTACCACCTTCACTCAGAAGGTGCTTTACCTTAACCTTTTGAATACTTGCTATCAGTGCTAGTCCGTTGAGCACAAGATTAGGGATTGTCCTTTATTGGACTACAATTGCCTAGCCTTCTCAGAAGCCAAGCCAGCTGCGGCTGCCAAAAATGATGAATGGATAACGGTGGTGAACAAATGAAAAGGTTCGACTACAACTAAGGCGAGCCCTTTGCCTGTGGATACTGGTTGACCTAGCTCAAGCCTAGTTCAACTAGAGGCTATAGTTCCTCTGCTTCCTTCGCCTCCTGTTTCAAACCCTACTGTGCAGGGGATAGCGGGAGGTCGCACTCCTAAACCTTGACCCTTATGGATTCAAGCGCCACAAGCGGTGTCGATGATCTCACAAAAAACTCTTCGTAGGTCTCGCAGCCCAGACGAGTGTGATGAGTATTTTGATAATGGGGAGGAGATTTGAAGTCATTTCTCTTGATGACTCTTTGTTCGATGCTCCCACATATTTGCATAATAGCTTCTCCTCTCTTGGAGATGAGGATGACATGCAAACTAGTTTATAATGAATTGTCTCTCATGGAATCCGCGGGGGCTAAAAGACCTTATAAAATATTCTGTTCGTGACATCAAGCATAGGCTTGGTAATATTGATGTTCTTTGTTCAACAAGTTAAAGTTACTGGGTTTCTTCTCATCTTAGCTTGTAGTGTTATACGGCCGGATATCGTCGTATTTTCTTCCCAACATGAGGCTGGTCGAGGTGGAGTTGTTACTCTTCTCTCTCCTTGTTTACTTTCTTCTGTTATTTCGCATGGATCTAATCCATTACACAAGGTGGTTTGGATTTTGCTATCTTTTTAGAATCATTCTTTTGGTATTATTAATGTTTATGCTCCTAATAATGTTGTGGAGCGATTGCACATGTGGTGCTGGTTGGCAGATAATTTGCAACCTGCGACTTGGGTCTTTTGTGGGGATTTCAACATAGTAGAGTTGGCCATTGACAAGGAGGGACTTCTGCCTTTTAGATGGGCAGCTAGCAAATGTGAGGCCTGGTTTTACATGCGGAACAAGCTAGGTCTTTTTGATCCCAATGCTAACCACCGCTGCCCAAATGGGGTTTGGCATACATGGTCCAATTTTTGAGTTGGGTCCAATAGAGTAGTAAAAAGGCTTGACAGGGCTATGATTTTTGCGCAGTCCTTTTTTTCTTATTCCCACAAGTATGCCCTACCTGTCACCCCTTTGCCAGATGTTACGCTGTCAGATCACTCCCCCATTATTTTTTCTATCACTTGGGAAACAGCTCAACTTCGTCCTTGTAAAACCCAATTTTACCTTAACACCTTCTTGCTGTCCCATCCTCCCACTATTGCCCACATTCTTCAAGTGTGGAATCTTGAGCCTCGACCCATACCCATGTTGGGTGGATTCAATGGTGGAATGACGCCATCCTCCGTACTGCGAGATTTCTTCGCATTTATAGTAGACAGTTGGCAAAGTACCGCAAAAGATCTTATGAAGTCACTACCAAAGATCTGTGCACGGCTTCAAAAGCTCTTGCCATGAATCTGTTTGATATGGATCTCCAAATTCGGCTTGCCAATCTTCGATACCAAAAGCAAGTTGTAGACAACTATGCTACTAGAGGAGCTCAGATCAAGGCCCATCTCCATTGGCTGGAGGTTGGCGATCAGGCTGCCAAAGAATTTTTTAATGCTATGTGGGCTCACCATTCTGCTGTTGGCATCAAATGCATTTGTGAAGACCATCAAGTCTTTATTGATCTGCCAAACATTCTTCAGGCTTTTGTGTGCCATTATGAGCAAGTTTTCATGGCTCAAGGGCCATCTGCTATGGGTCACGAAGCTCTTCAAGAATGCCTTATGGTTACTCCCAATCGGCTATGGGTCACGAAGCTCTACAAAATCCTATGGGATGATATTGGTCCTGATTTGCTTCAGGTTTACCATGAAGCTTGCAATTCTAATTCCCTAGGCAACATTATCAATAAGGGCAATATTAAATTCATACCTAAAGTTGATGATCTTGAGGAAATATGCAATTGGAGACCCATCACCTTTTTGAATGTCTCCTACAAGATCATTGCCAAAGCCTGCTTCCTTAGGTTGTTTGCCCTGAACAAATTGGTTTCATCAAATCCTGCTATATTTTGGATAACATCATTGCTGTTTGGCAAGGCATGGAATGGGCTAGGCAATCTAAGCAGCAGGCTTTATTTCTTAAAATTGACTTTGCCAAAGCCTATGACCGGATTGAGTGGCCTTTTATTATGGCCATGTTGCAAGCTCTGGGTTTGGGCCAATTTTTTTTTCAGTCTATGCTAATGCTTTTTGGGGATGCCTTTGCTTGCATCACCATTAATGAGAGGCAATTTGAAGCTTTTGGGCTTTACAGATCTATCCGTCAAGGTTTCCCTTTTGCGCCTTCACTCTATGTGCTAGTGGCTGAGGGATTTGGCTATCTTCTTGCCAATGCCATTTCTCAGGGTATGGTTTGTGGTATTTCTCTTCCCAAGTCCTCTACCCAACTTGTGAATGGCCATTTTGCTGATGACTCCTTCCTTATTTTTAAGAGGAAGACAATATAACCAACACCTTGCAGTGCTTGTATACTTTTTGCCTTGCCTCTGGGTCTGCTATTCAATGGCATAAAGCCCTTTGTTACTGGCAATCCTTCTTGCCAGGCCCTCAATGGCTTCAGCAATATGGGTGGAAATGGGTCCAACATGGGGAAATATTTAAATTCTTGGGCATTCCCTTCACTTTTCAAGCCTCCCCTGTGGAGTTGTGGAATGTTGCCCTTGCTAGGATTGAGAAGAAGCTGGAATATTGGATCACTAAACAACTTTCCCTTGCAGGAAAATTTCAAATTTGTTCTAAAGTGATTGCTGCTACACGTGTACTATTCTTCCTATTGGGATCCTTCCAAAGCTTCTTATCTTAAGCTAGAGCGTCTCCTCCAAAACTTCTTCTAGGCCTCTGATGCTATGCATCATGTCTTTCACAGAGTTGTTGGGGATTATTGTTGTTTTCCCAAAGCCTCAGGGCTGTCCACTCAAAAACAAGGGATTCCCCTTTGTGCGAAGTGGGTCATTCGGGCTCTCACTGGAGATGAGGCTTGGAAAATTTTATTACGGCATCACATTTCTTGAGGCTTCCTGATTAACCGGCCTGCTTGGAAGGGGATTGGTTTTCAAACCCTTCTTGTGACTCATGAACTTGTTCAGATTCAGGGCACTTTTGTTGTGAGGAGTATTTGGAAAGTCTGGGAAGCCCTCAAACCATGGCTTCGTTGGGCTGGTAATGGGTTCAGAGATGGTCTCTAAATGAACCAACAAAACCTTTGGTGGTCTTCTTTATTTGCTACTCAAGTTGTTCCTTTAGCTCAGATTCAGTGAGCCAATGCTCTTTGTTTATTCTGAAAGGGTATTAAAACTCCCAATGACTTATTTTCCAAAGTTACTATGAGCCTTCACTCTTGGGATGATCTGCAGGTTCAGTTCAAGCTCATCCATGCAGATCGACGGACAATTGATCTTCTAGTTTTTGTGATGCCTCTCACTTTGTTACACAAGCTTGGTATTTACTCATCTTGCCCTTGGTGGAAAGATTGGAAGTGGTATCCTGCCACTCCTATGGCCAACTACAAACCCAAGTTGGGGTATCGGTGGCTAGTGCCCCATCTTCTAATGGTCGATACCCTCAATCAACGTTGGCATTTGCGTTCTTCTCATAGTCTTAGATTTGCTACTATTTGGAATGCCAGTACAAAGCCAAAGATTGCTCACTTTACCTAGTGTCTCCTTCTTAAGGGTTTGCCTTTGGGCCCTTGGCTTCAGTATTTGGGAGTTTCGGATCCTAGATGCCCCTTTTGTGGTTAGGCCAAAAGCTTCTTGCACATTTTTTGGTTCTATAGGCAAGCCTAAAGATATTGGCTTTGGATTCATGACTTTTTCAAGCCTTTTCATCTAGAGGAGTTCCCCTGGCATATGGTGGTGCTGGGAGATCCACCCAGACTTTCTTTTAGATATTGCCCGAATTTGGCATGCTTTCAGAATGGAAATTTTGTTTTCTATTTGGAAGGACCAAAATGATGTTTTATTCTCTCACAACTTTCTTGATATTCATATTGCTATGTACTCTAAAGCACGTATTTGTAATAATGTCATGATGTAGATTGAAGTATAGATCGTGTAAGTCGCGTTGGAGGCTCACCTGCAAGAGCTACTTGCTCATTGGTGAAATGCACTAGGTACGATTTCCCACGTGCCTCTAGATCCTATTTCTAGTGACCGCACTCCTCATGGTCGCTGGTGAGGCTGGAGCAGATCTATGCGCTGCTCGCACACCCCCTAGTCGTTGTTGTCCTAGTGGTGGTTTTGATGGTCGTCACTGCTCAGCCTTGCCTCCACAAAGTTTGAGCTTGGGCTAGTCTCCGGTTGTTCCCCCCGTTGCCCCTGTTGCGGGTTAGTTGTATGTGCAACGTGATCCTAAGTGGGCATTCTCTCGGCTGGACTTAGCTATCTCCCTATCTAGGCCTAAGGGAGATCAAGATGCCGATACTGGTGCTAGTGCTGTTGACGGTTGGGCTCCCCATATGCCAACCACTAGCCCCAAGGATTTTTGGGGTTTTGATGATAAAGACCCTCCTTCGGCTGGCATTGCTCTTGCTACCTGAGACTTTTTGCTTAAACAATTTTTTTTAATGAATAGTTGTTAATCCGGCCTTGTGCCATTTGAACTCGCAGGGTGATCTTGTATCCCCTGGCCCCTTTTTTTGTGAATATATATCTTTAAATTATATTTAATGGAAAATGTTTATTCATCAAAAAATCTCTAATAATTGAAATAAAAAATATCATTTGTTGTTAATAGAATATTGTATAACTATATGAAATGCAACATCTATGCAACTTAAATGGATCAAATAGTTATTACTAATCATAAATATTTGTTATATATAATTTTTATGTTAAACATAAAAGGACATATACTTACCAAAAAATTTAATTACTTTTTAGTCCCTGCCTTATAGGCAGGAGACTTATGTTTCCACCTCATTTATGTCTATTATTTTTTCTTTCCAAATTGTGAGTCCATAGCTTCAGCTATAGTATTTATCAAAATGTATTATTTAAGTTGAATTTTCTATTATTTAATACTTATTTTGATTGGTTTTTTCATTTTTTCCATGTGGTTTAAGTGATTTTAATAAGAAAATATATGAATATTTGAAACAATAATTATTCCTGGGCATTAATGTTCAACCAATATAGATGTGTCTTGAATGTTCTCCAAAATGATATGTCTTGCACGTTCTTTGAAATGATAGTAAGTGGCTCTCCCTATTTCCTCGGCATGAAAAACGACCTCTAACTTGATTTATAATTGTCTTGTCTATAGGCATCATTATTTTTAAAAAACATTGCCTTTCTATCTTGCTCGACTCGTGAAATCTTCCAATTTAAGGGTTTGTGGTTTGCCTTTTTGTTTTTCCTTTCCAACTTCGTAAAGATATACCATATAAATGAATTATTTCATAGTATATCAGATATCATAAATTGTGTTCTCTTCAACCTTGAAATACCTATTTCTGAAGTAAGGTAGAGTATTTTTTTAGCTTACAACCACACACGTTTGATGGGCCAAGTGAAATCTGTTTTCCTTCAAATTCCATGTATGCATGAAATCCTTAAATGTTTCTATTTGGCTCTTCACTGTGGAGGGTACATGAAATGGGTTCTTTCTCTAGCGTTGGCAAGAGCATTTCCTGCTTGCCATATCTGGTTTTAAGATTTCATTCTCCATGAAGATTGATTCTTTGGATATATAAGCAACCCCACTTGAATCACTACTGCCCAATGGTACAATGTCACAAGGAAGGGTTAATGTTTCATTTGCATTAATTTTCACCACCACAACAACCCTAATCTTTTTACATCCCTTTGGTTGAAAACTCCCCTCTTGCCTTTGCACTTATGTTACTCCCTGTTCAGTCAGACCGGTGCCTACGCGAATCTTCATATCCATTTTTGACAGTAGTAATAAGCAAAACAAATGTAAGTGGAAGAAAAGAAGAGAATCTACTGAAAACTTGTAGACATGGAAGTTGATTGAATACAATAAGAAAAAGGAAATAGATTTAAGTGACCCAATGAATCTACTCAAAGAGATTGTGAGGCAAGAAGGTGAAGATTGTGTATTTGTTGGTCCTAATTTGATTTCCAACAAACTCGTACTTGTCATTTGTTTGATCAGCATCATTGGTAAATAATAATCTTGAATTTTTATCTGATATTTCTCTCTACGAGCCTCCTTGGGCATCCGAATCGGTGCCTCTCAATTCGTACCTATTTAATGGACCCCTCCCAGTTTGAACCATTGTGTCCCATTCTTGAATTAAGATTAGAGTTAAGAGCTTCTTTGGCGCCAGGGGTTCCAAAATTCAACAATTCAGTGTTAGGAAGAGGGGAATTGAAATTGCAGCTCCAACTTTGTACTGATACTTATGTTGATGTTAGGTTGTGGGTGAAGGGCTCAATAATGGCCGAGGAGGTGTGATATGCCCTATAAATTTGATTGCATTTATCTTGCAAGCTAATATAACGCCTACACTACAGGTGAAGATGTTGTTACAATAGAATAAGCTTATTCACAAAACATTGTTTCTTGCAGGTGCATAATTCCCTTCGCAAAATATTTCCTCTGTATTGTATTTACTGACATCTCTTCCTTGCACAAACTAAAACTAAATAATGTGCTTTGAGTTTACCTCATCTTGCTCTAATAAATGGTGCTAACCATAATTGGCTTTTCAAAGAAACTGAAGATGAGGAATAGTCATTTGGATTTTGCTCTCATGTTTAGAATGGGAGCTTGGTGCTTCTTCAACTCCTCCTTTCATATTTAGAACGGTAGCCAGTCTAGGTTTAAGTTCCAATTCTTTTCCCTCTGTATCCATTTTTTCTTTGTCAGTAGAACCATTATCAAAGGGAACCTTTTTCCCACTCTTCCTTTCTGCCGATGTTTTAGTCATCTTTCTCACCTGTTTTTTAAAGGAACTACATTGAGCATCTGCCTTATCTTCTACTAAGAGCCCACAAACATTGTCTTTAACTTGCCTTTTATTGTCTCTAGTAGACTACCTCCTTGATTTCAAAGAAATGGTTTTGGATTTTCCAGAGTTTTAAAATCTGCTTTCAAAGACATGTTCTTGGCTCTAGTAGATCTTCTTTATGGACTTGAAGAGTTGTATTGCACATTTTCATTATGATTGGATAGTTATTGGATGCAACTGATTTAATCGCTGACTCTGATAATAGGTACCAAATATAATCATAGTTTGGGTTTTAGACAATCTTCTCTTAAATGGCTAAGAAGATAAACATAGAACCATAAAAGTTAGCCATGAAAACCAATGTGTCTAAGAAAAATGATGCCAAGTCTATAAATTTAAAATATACTTCTGATGCAATGATGTTAAAGCACAATTCTGGAATATCGATTCTCATTCCTAATAGCATCACATATCAGGTCACTATAGGTTGGATTACTGTCAGAATAATTTCAGAATTCAATTCCTTTCTTCAAAAAAATTAACCATGGTAGAAATTAGAAATTAATATCAAAATATGCCAGATAGCAACCCTTTCGATAAAATTTATGTAAGGATCATTGTAGTGCTTCTGTTACACAAACATTATAAGTCATTAATATGCTAACCAGTCAAAATAATGTTTTAACTCATGTATTCATATTATTAACCACAACCCAACATGGTGACCTACAATCTAGGTTGTGCTCTTGCTGTATAACCGAAATCTTGTGTTACCAAAATCTGGTCTACAAGCACATTATAATTTTTAATTTGCTTCTTTGTGTGGCATGATCAAAATTGGTTGTTGATATACTTACATTAAGTATCCAAAGGTATAAATTGTACTTTAAGAATCAACAAAATCATCAAACAAAATTGTCTGCTCAATCTTGACCTTGCGTCTAAGACACCAAAAAGAAATTCATTATGGATAAGAAAATGACTTCAAAGTGGAAAAAAATTGAAGTTCTTATTTTTAGTACAGGACTTCAAAAAGGGACTAATCTAGAACATGAGCATTAAAGAGTTTTGTCTGTGATCAAATTTTGCATTATTTTACTTCTTGGAATGTCATTCAATGTTAAGCTTTCTCATGCTAGACAATACCATTATGTAATTATGCACCCTCTGCTCATTTTTATTATTTTTGTATTTTTTTTACAGACTGAGCTACTTAATTTTCTTCAATTATTTTCCTCCATAGAAATTGCCACATACCTGATCTAAAACTAGCACAAACAATTAAGTTTTTAACACTCATTTGATCAAATTCAATACCTTTTCGAAGTAGAATCAAGGAATGCACAATTTACTTCAGTTATAACTGAACTAGAGAAAATAATTGCTTAAGGATTACTTAAGTATAAACAAATACAATTTTTAGAAATTTAAGCATTACATATTTTCTAAATTTACATGAATCTAAGTTGCATATTTTTCAAGCTCTCTTTAGGTTTCAGATCTTATATAATAGATATGTCAACCTCTTATTGCATAAATTATATAAATTCTATTTTTAATATGAGTTATAATTTTTTTGAGTTATAAGCATTATATATTTTCTAAAATTACATGACTCTACGTTGCATATTGCATATTTTTAAAGTTAGACAAGCTTTCTCTTTATGATTCAATTTGATTCTTGAGACAAATTTTCAGATTATTAGTAAAACATTTTGTAAATAATTTCATGCTCTCGCAAACTTTGAACACATATTTGTTTTAATAAATCTTTCTACATGTTATTTTTGCTTTCATATCGACGCTCTATCAATCTCTCTTTCACACTAAGAATAAATATACAGGCTTTCCATGGTAAATGTATTGTTGTTGTCATTTACATGAGTAATTGCATTGTCATTTACATCAGCAATTGCATTCATGCTCAACTTCTATTCTGAAAGTTTATATTGTTCAACTTTCTTATATCATCAATGTTTTAATGTTGTTTACAGAGTTTAAAGTTTTAATACTGTTTACAAGGTTTAAAATGTTGTACTATCACAAACAAGCAAGTATATTCATAATTTATATTTGTTCAAAGGTAAAATCAACAACTTCATTTCATACTTATATTTTCTTGAAAGTTTACTATTGCTCTTCGTTCACAAATCTGCAAGCATCTTTGAAATCTAATCTTGTTCTATGACAAATAGATTTAGATTCAAAATTATTGTTGTATGCAAGACATTAAGTCACTATAAGCTTCAATTTAGTCAATAACGAATATGCTCCACCTCAACAAATTATTCTTTACAATCTACCAACTCCAATTGATCCTAGATTCTTGCAAACCAACCCAGGACTGTACCTCTCAAAAACCACATTTAGATTAAGAAAAGTTTAACTCTTCAAACTATTCAATATTGAATATTTGAGATTAAGAAAGACATAACTCTTCAAATTATGGTTTTTATGATGCCCGCAAATAGTTCCTTATTTTATGGCAAAAGTAGGGACTCCAGCTCTATCGAGCTCTTGTTTATATTTGTGATCAGACATATTATTAATATGATTTACTTTATGCATATATATTAAGATATCAATGGTTATTTAATTGAGTGTCTTATTTTATTAAATGAGTATATTATTTTAAAGCATAAATTTATTTATTTCACGTATTAATGGATTCATTTTTAAAAAAAAATTATATGACATTTATAAGTTTTCATGTGTTAAAGTATTAGTCTATTTTTTTTATCAACATTCGATTTTAAAAAAAAAATTTACAAGTAGATCAATTAAGTACTATATATATATATATATAGATAGATAGATAGATAGATAGATAGAGAGAGAGAGAGAGAGAGAGAGAGAGAGAGAGAGAGAGAGAGAGAGAGAGTTGGAAGATTGGATAGTATGGGTGATCATGTCATTCCATTCTTCCATGTCAGAGACTTCTTATATCCGTGCATGTAGATTTTTATATAACCATGCATTTCAATCTTAACTAAATTCCAAACATTCAATATGTTTGAGTTTTTGATATTTTGTATGTTTTATTATTTTTAAAATTATTTTATTATAATATAAAATATAATTAAGTTTAGAATATACTATAGTATTGTTTAATAATAACAAAATAACTATATAATATAGTTTTAATATATAGATAGATATTTTTAAAATTAAAAAAACTTTTAAATTATGTTTTAATTATAATATGTTAAATTTAGTTATGAAATACATAGATCAAGTCTTACAAACTGCAATCGTTTTGTAAGTTTTTAACTAATTTTTTTTGTAAAATAAAAATGTATTTTTATAAAATAAATTTAAGAGTTAAAGTACCTATTAACTTTTTTATTTCAAATTCCAATTTCTAAATTCAAATGTAAATAATTTATTTAATAAGTTTTTATTGAAAGTTTATAATTTTTTTAAGTATATAATATTTATAAACAACTGAAAGTTGTAATATTTTTGATATTTAATTTTTATAATATTTACAAAAGTAAGCATGTTTCTTATTTATATAAATTTTTAATTTTTTTAAAAAAAATATAATGAGTAAAAATAAATTGAAATGGTAAAACTTTAAAATGAAAATGATAAGAAGTAAAATTTAAATAATAAAAATAAATTTGACTAAGTACTAAAGATGATTTTATATTTTTTAACCATAAATAATTACAATAAAATAGTAAAATATAAATGTAAAATTATTAACGTTGAATGTAGTTCTATATTTGAGGTCAAAGTCATTTTAAATAGATAAATAATATAAATACACTTTCATTAATAGATGTTTCATTATATGTTAACATAAAATATAAAAATCTAAATATTTGAAGCAATTTTTTTTAACGAGGATCTTTTCAAAACATATGTAAATATTATATTTCAAAAAGAAAAAATATTGATTTGTATATGATAGTAGAGAAAAAATAATAGTTTAAAGTTAATTATAATGATATAATTTTTATATTTAATAATTTATTAAAATCAAATTTATTGTTATTTGAAATATAGTGAATACATGTACATAATTTTTTTATAAAAAAATTATAAATATTTAATAAAATAAATATTAAAGACAATTATTAAATTAAATTGAAAATTAAAATTATAAAGAAATTTAACTAGCATATAAATTCAAATAGTAATTTATTTTAAAATATTATAGAGCATTTTTTTAAATTAATAGTTTTAAATTATTTTCATTAGTTTAAAATGGTAAGAAAAAATATTTGATAAAGAAAGCATTTATTTATGAAAAATTAAAAGTTTACAAAACTGTACTTTGTTGGGTGCATAAACATGTACTCAAAATAATACTGACAAACCAACAAACACTGATTGTTGTTGTCAAAGATATAAGGATGTCATAGATGGTATTGAGGCATGGGGCATCCAACCACAACGAATTTTATGGTGAGACTAGCTATCCTCCACCAAAATCATGCGTGTTTAAGACATGCATGCCCATCAACACTAGTACTAGTGCTTCCAGATATTAGGTGTCAATAGGTCTGTAGTTTGTCAATGCATCTGACCCCTGACATGAGTATGAGAATTCGCCAGATGTCACCATCCACCAGAAAATGGGGCGTTAAATACAATATGAAATAGATGGTCTACGAAAACTTAATCACAGTCTATTACTTGACTGTGGGTAATGGGGGATGGACTTGACCATTTGGTTGGACTAACAGATGTGCTTGATAGTTAGGTAGATGACCAACAACTACTAGTTACCTAACCCATTTGTGAATTTAAATTGTCCATGGGCTTCTTGTTAGTTTTAGGTAGCTTTGACAGCTATTCGTCCACATGTGATTAGTTGACAAATAATTGTTAAGAGTTACAATAATTATTTGTTAATTAATTGACTCCTTCTAGAAGCCACTAGTAACCTATTGGTTAGGTTATTTTAATTGAGAAGCAACTAGAAACTTCTTGGTTGAGTTGTCTTGATCAAGAAGCAACTAGAAACCTCTTGGTTAAGTAGTATAAAAGGGAGTCAAAGGAGTCATTTGGAGAACATAACAGAATAGGGAACAACAAGAGTCATAGAAACATTTGCAGTGTTAGCAAATGAGTTTGCAATGATAGCAAATAGTCTTACAGTGTCAACAAGGGCGCAGTGATAGCGTTGGGGATAGCAGTGGAGAATATTAGTTGGAGAAATTAGGAGGTTGCTTGAATTCTGCCAGTGAGAGGCAAGAAATTTTGTATCTCTTGTTTTGATAAAGTTAATATATTTTCCATCTACAGAACTGGCTTTCCCTTTGGGGGTTTTTCCAGGGACAATTTGTCCGAAACTATTATGCTCTTTGTGTTTTGAATTTCTTTCCGTATTTTATTTGGTGAAGTTGTAGTTGTGTTATTTTTTGATATTAGCTGGAAATTTATTTTTGGTAGTTTAATAATCATTTACGATAGGAGATTAATAATCAGTGACTACAATAACAAGAGTTGTAAGAAGCATTTACAGTGTTAGCAAATGAGTTTGCAGTGATAGAAAATAGGGTTAGCAAGGGCACAGTGATAGCGTTGGGGATAGTAGTGGAGAATATCAACAGAAGAAATTAGGAGGTTGTCTGAATTCTACCATAGGCAAGGAATTTTGTATCTCTTGATTTGCTAAAGTTAATAAATTTTCCATCTGCAGAACTGGTTTTCCCTTAGGGGTTTTTCTAGGGACGATTTGTTTGAAAATATTGTGTTCTCTGTGTTCTAAATTTCTTTCTGTATTTTATTAGTGAAGTTGCAGTTGTGTTATTTGTCAATATTAGCTTTGAATTTGTTTCCAGCAATTTAATAATTGTTTATGATAGGAGATTAATAATTAGTGACTATAATAGTGTTAATTTTCACATGTTATCAGAGCATTGTTGAGGGTAGAAGAGTTTTTCCCTAGGAAACAAATTGCAATCTCTTTAGAATTATTATTGCTTTAATCCCTTGAGATGGCTTCAGCTGGTTTGAGAGATCAGGACAGATTGGATGGTGCCTCCAATTTTGGTGTTTGGAAGGCCATAATTTCTTTATTATTAGAAGAGAATGGTATCAAGGATTATGTTACTAGTGTTGTACCTATACCAACGGATGTGACACAACTTGCAACATATAAGAAGGACGATGCAAAGGTGAGGAGGATTATCCTTGATGGTGTCAAGGATCATATTGTTCCACATATCTCAGAGCTAGACACAATGAATAAGATGTGGGACACCATTCTGAATCTGTACTAGAATGCTACCACCAACAGGAAGATTATTCTTAAAGAGAAGCTAAAGAATACCTAGATAAACTAGGGAGAAGACGTTACAAGTTACCTCACCAGGCTTAGACTTGTCAAGGATGAGTTAGCAATTGTTGGAGATAGTCCTAGTGATGACGAGCTAGTGAGAATAGCCCTAAATGAGTTTTCTAAATAGTGGAGCATCTTTGTTCAAGTTGTTAGTGGATAGGATACCTTATTGAGTTGGGATTGACTATGGATTGATTTCACTCAGGAGGAGTTTACACTAAGTCTTGTCAATGGGGCCAACAAAAGTTAGAAAAGTGAGGTGGAATAGGAGAACATTGCCCTAGCAGGGACAGGGAAAGAAAAGAAGGGATCTAGCAAAGGATCGAACTCACAAAGTAAGAAGAAGAAGAAGAACCTTTCTAAGGTCAAGTGCTTTGGTTGTCACGAGTATGGTCACTATGTTAGTGATTATCCAAAAAGGAAAAAGGCAAAGAAGCAGGTGGCAGCTTCAACAAGTGTAGATGAACTCTCTAGTAGAATGGAAGACGAGTTTGCACTTATAGCTTGTATAGTGAGCTCACCCTCACAGACTATCTGGTATATAGATAGTTGGGTGTCATTTCATATTGTAGGAGTTAGAGAGTACTTCTCCAATTATAAGGAGGAGAACACCAATATCCAAATTTCTATGGGAAACTTGTCCAAGCTCAATTCGGTTGGGAAAGGGACTATTCAGTTTCAGAGGGAGAATGGAAAGATAATTCTAGTTCATGATGTGTTGCATGTGCCAGGCTTAGGTATGAATTTGATTTATGTATTTGTTCTTCAGGATAGGGGGTATAATGTACTCTATAAAGGGATGTGTTGATCAAGCACAAGAATTGGAAATCACCCATAACTATTGGAGTTAGGAGTGGTCATCTTTATAGGTTGCAGTTTGATACTCTGAAGGCACTCATGAGCATCGCTAATCCTAGAGATCTTGGAGAGCTATGGCATAGGAGGATGGACCATATTCATCATGGAGCACTCAAATTATTTCATGAGATGGTGATAGGTGTTCCAGAGGTGAGCACAAAGCATGATGATGTTTGTAAGGGATGCATGTTGGGGAAGTTTGCAAAAGCATCTTTTCCAAGAAGTGACACTAGATCTGAAGGTGTTCTTGATCTAGTACATTCAGATGTATGTGGATCGATGTCGATAAAGTCTATTAGAGGATATGAGTACTATGTTACTTTTATCGATGATTTCTCTAGGAAGACCTAGATATACTTCTTGAAGACCAAGGATGAGGTTTTTAGTCGATTCCAAGAGTTCAAGGCTCTAGTGGAGAAGTCGATAGGAAAGAAGATAAAGGTTCTTTTGTCAGACAATGGAGGTGAATACAAAGGAAATAACTTCCAAGAGTTCTATACTAGGGAGGGAATCAAGAGATAGTGGACTATTCCTTACAATCCACAATAGAATGGAGCTGCTAAGAGAAAGAACCATTTTGTATTAGAGGTGGCAAGAGCCGTGCTACATGACCAGGATATGCCCCACTACTTATGGGCAAAAGCGTGTAGTACAATAGTCTACATTTAGAACAAGGTTCCACACAAGGTGCTAGGGAGGATGACATCAAAGGATGCTTTCACAGGTAAGAACCTAATGTTAGCCATTTTAGGATATTTGAGAGTTTGGCATATTGACATATTCCAGGTGATACACGTGGGTAAGTGCACAAAGTTGTGGTGCCAAAAGGGGGGTATAAGTGGACACCTTTTTCCTGAAATCTACAAATTTTGAACTTCAACAAGAATTTGAAGATAGTTACGCCCAAAATTTTAAGATATGAAAAAAACAAAAGTCATAGTCCTTTGAATCTAGTTTCTAAACTACTAATTTTTTTTCAAAATGGTTTAGTTTTGGGTCCTCAAAAAAGGGGGCCACAAAAAGTGGTACTGTTTATTCCAAAAAAACATAACACAGTACAAAGTGTGGCCCCCCTAAAATTATAACTTTTTTTTAAAAATTCTTTAATCACTCTGGTCAAAAGTTACTTAACACTATGTAGTTTATCCAGAATTTTTTGGTTAATTTAATAATGTGTATTTTTTTTAATGAAATTTTTAACTAGACACATCCCAAAAACATGAAATATCTGTGTGCTCCCCCTAGAAATAATTGAAAACTAATCTAAAATCAAATTTTTTTTTTCAAAGTGTGTAGAATGGAGTCTAGTTTCTAAAAAACTAAGTTGTTGCAAAATTTGATGAACGAGCTAAAACCTATAGCCCAATTAGTACATGGTGGTTTTTGGCAAAAAATGAACATACATTCAAAAGAAATTATAGATGAAAAGGTTTGAAATAGTTCAAATTAAAAATAAATTATATGATTAGATAGCTAACACAGAGACTTATAATGCTATGTAACCTGATCTTATTGATACCCAACCATGAGGAATCTTGAAGGGCAGCACACAAGAAAAAACAATCATTTTTGGTATGTTTGCTGGAAAACACATCTCAGACCTATTCATAAACTTCAAACCTTTGGGTTGGATCTCCAAGGAAAAACCAAGCCTTAGGCTTGGGTTTAAATAAGCTTTCAATAGCGCGTGCGCCCTATAGCGTGCACACGCTATAGTGAGCATGTGCTATCTAAAACATGATTTCTTAGTAGCACGTGCACGCTATAGTGCGCACGCACTATTAAGACCTAAATTACTAAGAGAACTAGATGGGGGGGGGGATAAGGGAATGGCTATGTGTGTGTGAGAGAGAGATAGAGAGAAAGTAGGGGATGTGAGAGGGGAGAGAGAAAGTGAAAAAGAGTAGGGGTGGAAAAGAGAGTATAGGATGTGAGAGAGAGTAAGGGTGGCAGAGAGAGTGTAGGATGCGAGAGAGAGGAAGTGTGAGAGAGAGTAGGGGTGGAAAAGAGAGAGTGCGAGATGGGGGAAAGAGATTGAAAGTAGGGGATGGGAGAGAGAGGAAGTGTGAGAGAGAGTACAAGTTAGGAGAGAAAGATTAATAGTAGGGGATGAGAGAGAGAGAGAGAAGGCGATGGGAGACAGAGTGGGAGAGGAAGAGTGAGAGAGAGGAGGATGGGAGTGCATGTGTCTGAAAGAGAGAGAGTATAGGGAAAGGGGGAAGACAAAGTAGCTCGAGAGAGAGTAGGGGATGAAAGAGAGAGTAGGGGATGGGAGAGGGAGTGGGAGAGGGAGAGAAAGGGGGGATAGAAATGTCTGTAAGAGAGAAAGAGAGAGAGAGTAGGAGATAGGAGAGAGTGTGAAAATGTAAGAGAGAGTAGACAGGGAGAGAGAGAGAGAGAGAGAGAGAGAGAGAGAGAGAGAGAGAGAGAGAGAGAGAGAGAGATAGAGAGAGTAGGTAGTGGGAGAGGGAGTGGGAGAGGGAGAGCGAGTGAGAGAAAAAGTAAGGGATGGGTGTGTGTGTGTGAAAGAGAGAGAGAGTAGGGAATGAGAGAAGGGAGAGAGAGATAGAGAGAGTACACAATGGCAGAGGGATGGGAGAGAGAGGGAGAGAGTGAGAGAGAGAGAGATAGTAGGCTATGGGAGAGGGAGTGGGAGGTAGAGAGAGGTGGAATGGAAGTGTGTAAGAGAGATAGAGTAGGGGACGGGAGAGAGTAGGTAGTGGGACAGAGACTGCAAGAGAGAGAGGGGGGAATGGGAATGTGTAATTATTTATAAGAGAGATAGAGTAAGGGATGGGAGAGAGTGTGAGAGTTTGAGAGAAAGTAGGAGGTGGTAGAGAGAGCTTGTACATGATGAGGGCGAGAGAGAGAGAGAGAGAGAGAGAGAGAGAGAGAGAGAGAGAGAGAGAGAGAGAGAGTAGGCAATGGGAGAGAATGTGAGAGAGAAGGGGATGGAAGAGAGAGAGTGAGAGTAGGGGATGAGAGAGAGAAAGTAGAGAGGGAGAGAGAGTACTTGAGAGAGAGAGATAGTAGGCAGTGCAAGAGGGAGTGGGAGAGGGAGAGAGAGGGGGGATGAGAGTGTGTGACAAATCTAGAGAGTAGGAAATGGGAGAGGAGAGAGAGAGAGGGAGGATGGGAGTGTGTGTGTAAGAGAGATAGAGTAGGGGATGGGAGAGAGTGTGAGAGTGTGAGAGAGAGTAGGTGGTGGCAAAGAGAGCTCGTACAGGATGGGAGAGAGAGAGAGTGAGATTACGGGATGGGAGAGCATGAGAGAGAGTAGGGGATGGGAGAGAGATAGTGATAGTAAGGGATGGGGAGAGAGAGAGAGAGAGAGAGAGAGAGAGAGAGAGAGAGAGAGAGAGAGAGAGAGAACTTGAGAGAGAGAGATAGTAGGTAGTAGGAGAGGGAGTGGGAGAGGGAGAGGGAGAGAGATAGGGGGGATGGGAGTGTGTGTGACAAATGTAGAGAGTAGGGGATGGGAGAGAGTATGAGAGTGTGAGAGTAGGGGGTGGCAGAGAGAGAGTACGATGATGGAGGAGAGAAAGTAGGCTGTGGGAGAGGGAAAGAGAGAGGGGGGATGAGAGTGTGTGTGTGTGTAAGAGAGACAGAGTAGGGGATGGGAGAGAGTGTGAGAGTGTGAGAGAGTAGAGGATGGGAGAGGAGAGAGAGAGTAGGGGATGGGGGAGAGAAAGTAGGTGATGGGAGAGGGAGAAGGAGTGGGAGAGGGGGAGAGGGGGAATGGGAGTGTGTGTGATAGATGTAGAGAGCAAGGGATGGGAGAGAAGAAGAGTGGGAGGATAAGAGTGTGTGTATTTGTGAAAGAGAGAGAGTGTGAGAGTGTGAGTGTAGGGGGTGGCAGAGAGAGAGAGTGTACGATGATGGGGGAGAGAAAGTAGGCGGTGGGAGAGGGAAAGAGAGAGGAGGGATGGGAGTGTGTGTGTAAGAGAGACAGAGTAGGGGATGGGAGAGAGAGTGAGAGTAAGGGATGGGAGAGAGAGAGAGAGTAGAGAGGAAGAAAGTGAACTTGAGAGAGAGAGATAGTAGGCGGTAGGAGAGGGAGTGGGAGAGGGAGAGGGAGAGAGTGGGGGGATAAGAGTGTGTTTATCTATGAAAGAGAGAGAGAGTAGGGGATGGGAGAGAGTGTGAGTGTGAGAGTAGGGGGTGGCAGAGAGAGAGTATGACGATGGGGGAGAGAAAGTAGGCGGTGGGAGAGGGAAAGAGAGAGGGGGGATGGGAGTGTGTGTGAGAGAGACAGAGTAGGGGATGGGAGAGAGTGTGAGTGTGAGAGAGTAGGGGATGGGAGAGGAGAGAGAGAGCAGGGGATGGGGGAGAGAAAGTAGGTGGTGGGAGAGGGAGAGAGAGAGGGGGGATGGGAGTGTGTGTGCGAGAGAGACAGAGTAGGGGATGGAAGAGAGTGTGAATGTGAGAGAGTAGGGGATGGGAGAGGAGAGAGAGCAGGGGATGGGGGAGAGAAAGCAGGCGGTGGGAGAGGGAGAGAGAGAGGGGGAATAGGAGTGTGTGTGTAAGAGAGACAGAGTAGGGAATGGGAGAGAGTGTGAGAGGGAGAGAGAGAACTTGAGAGAGAGAGATAGTAGGCAGTAGGAGAGGGAGTGGGAGAGGGAGAGGGAGAGGGAGAGGGAGAGGGAGAGAGATAGGGGGAATGGGAATGTGTGTAAGAGAGACAAAGTAGGGGATGGGAGAGGAGAGAGAGTAGGAGATGGGGGAGAGAAAGTAGGCAGTAGGAGAGGGAGAGGGAGAGAGATATGGGGGATAAGAGTGTGTGTGAGAGATCTAAAGAGTCAGGGATGGGAGAGGAGAGAGGGTGAGAGACGTAGAAAGAGTAGGTGGTGGGAGAGGGAGAGTGAGAGAGAGTAAAGGATGGGAGAGGGGAGAGAGAGTAGGAAGAGAGAGAGGGAGGGGATGGGAGAGAGAGTAGGAAGGATAGAAAGTAGGGAGGATGGGGAGTGATGTGATTTCACATAGTGTGTACACGCTTTATAGTGCATACGCACTATAGTGCTTACGCACTATCTCAAATCACCTAAAAATTGTAAAAAACCAACCTTGGGGCCCATTTTATCCATTTTTTTCTTTTGGTCTATTATGCACTCTGTTATTTCGACAGAAATCATGGGTTTCAACATAGCAAACACTATTTCAACACTTTTGGAAGTCAGCAAACACCAAATTCAATCATTGGATACGTGATTTGAAGACTTTTTGAATATTCCTTGTATAGAAAAGGTTAGTGCAATCCATTTTAAATATTGTTTGTCAATATTTAGATACAAATTTGATTATAATTTGACATGTTATTTAATATATAGTGAATTCATTGAAAATTGTATGTTTGAATGAAATGTTATTTCAGAATGGTTAGAAATTTGACAAGTCGTTTGATATATATTGTGTATTCATTCAAATAATTATAATTTTTATATTTAATTGAATAATTTTTAATTTAGACATTTTAAGTAATTCAGATGTTTGAATAATTTGACATGTAGAAATCATCATCATGCAAAGGAAGAAACCAAATATTCAAACAAATGAAGATAGGGAGAGAGATTTGATAATTAAAAGAGATAAAATGAAATTACTACGTAAACAAAAAAAATTACAAAGCAATAATGAAAAATTGACTTTTGAAGAGGATCAAGAACCACTAGTACAAAGAAACAAAGAGGAAGAATTAGAAAGACAAAGAGAATGAATGAGATTGTTACGCTGAAGAAGACAATTGAGATTTATGGAGATTTGGCTAATAGGGGCATATCATATCATCAGCACATTATTTGGTCAGACAATTATGCATCTCAATTCAAGAATGCACAGATGTTCTATTGGTTGAGCAGGATGTATAGGTTGTGTAGAATTTAATATATGTGAAATTTTACAGAGGCTGGTCATGGTAAGGGAGAGCACGATGGTGCAGGCGCATGCATTAAAAGAGCCTTGGCTCGTGATGAACTAAAGTACAAAGATGGAGCAATATTGATAGATGCAAAATCCATCATCCAATAGTGTAACGCTACAATTGGTCCAGGTAAGGAAGGTGAGTCTACAGTTCATAGATTTTTTTGGTTGATAGATAATACTAATATTGCACCATATTAGGATTGTTGCACACTAATATGATCTAGTGAGTTACACTCTTTTAGAAGCTTTGATGCAGGTTCATGGAGTATCCACACATGAAAAATGACATGCTATTGTCCATCATGCGCAGAGGAAAATTGGGATGACTGTGAGTCAACTGAATGGGTGGACAAATGGGATATACGGGTTTTGGACCCAATTGACACCTATCGTCCCCCACAAGTACTGGAAATGGTAGAGATGGATTTGTCTATTGACTTTGACCACTTGTTAGATCTAGTGCAACTTGGTAATATATATATATATATATATAGATATATTACCAAGTTGCACTAGATCTTTGTAATTTCAATATGTAACTTTATAACTTTTACCCAAGTATTTTTTGAATTAATTATCGCATTTTTTACATTTGTCACTACAGGCCATGTTTTTGCTGTTATTGCACCTAAAGATAATGAAGAAGGGACAGATTATTATTTGTGTCATTGTGTTGAAGCCAACCAAAAATTGGATCACTCAGTTATAGATGGTGAAGGTTTAGAGTACCATGTCGGTGCGGTGGTTGTAACAGGCACATGGCTTAGACGATATCCTATGAAGAATCCTAACTTGTGGTTATTCGAGGATTGGCAAACAAAGAGGAAGATTCTTCATTATTCAAAACTTGTTGTCGCATCAAATGTCCACTTGATAAAATATGGTGGAACACCACTTAATAAGATTCTTTGGAAAGTTCACAATTCAGACCATGAGGCAATACTTGAGACATTAAAATGTCGAGCAGATCTAGTTGGCTCATTAGATTGAATAGGGAGAGAGGGAGAGAGAGAAAAAGTGATCAGTTGGATCCAAATACAATGTTACAACCTCTTCCCCAAGACTATCACATGACTAAGGTGGACCGTATTGTTATGATGTGTAAGTGATGAGATTTAGTTTTTATTTTCTTAGAATCTAGATACATTATTTGAATTTATATTATATTCTTTAATAGGACCCATTTTAAAAATCTTATCTTAGATTTTTTACTGCGCTAATTCTTCATTTGTAAGTCACTAAAGAAGAGGGCTAATAAAGTTGACGCACAAGTGATAAAGGGTGAGATGCCAAAATCATCTGCGAAATGGTATTATCAATTCACATCCTCAATATTTATTAGTGTTCTTTGTTCAAGTACCATTGTATGCTGATCATCTTATGCCTGGAATTGCAGAGGATCACAATCATCAAAAAGTAAGAAGGAAAATAGGTCTCAATCTGATGATAATGGGGCAGTGACAGATATAGTTCTCTCTAAGGATTCCAATTTGTTGGAATTTGACTCATTATTATCATAAAGTTGGAATTTTGGAAAGGGTTAATAGTTGATTATGAATATTCATCCCATGTGTGTTAATCTTACTAGATTAATCTTATCTTAGATTTTTTACTGTGCTAATTCTTCATTTGTAGGTCACCAAAGAAGAGGGCTAATAAAGTTGACACACAAGTGATAAAGAGTGAGATGCCAAAATCATCTACAAAATGGTATTATCAATTCACATCCTCAATATTTATTAGTGTTCTTTGTTCAAGTACCATTGTATGCTAATCATCTTATGCCTAGAATTGCAGAGGATCACAATCAACAAAAAGTAAGAAGGAAAATAGGTCTCGATTTGATGATAATGGGGCAGTGACAGATATAGTTCTCTCTAAGGATTCCAATTTGTTGGAATTTGACTCATTATTATCATAAATTTGGCATGTTGGAAAGGGTTAATAGTTGATTATGTATATTCATTTCATGTGTGTTCCATGAGGTTAATACTATTGTAACATGATCAGTTTGTTCAAGTGACATATGATGAGGTTGTTTGTACAACGTAATGATTGAGTTGAAGTGATTTATGAAGTAATGGCTATTTGTACACTATAGTTTATAGCATAGACTTCCTAGAATAATTTTTTTACTATGCTTTGAATGACAAATAGAAATTTCAATTTGCATATAATATGATCCTCAAGATTTGTTATAGCATGTGCATACATTATCCCTCAATATCAAACATGGAAGGCTATTATCTACTATATTTAAAATTGCTCTAGCAGTTCATACACATGTTAATAATAACTTATTTCCAAACCCAATTGAATTCAACCCACAATATGGTTAAATTATGTCAATACTAAGGTTTGTAGCATTAATTGGTCGCATTCCTAATATTGACACACAACTAAATTGGGACCAACTATTCCTCATAGGTTTACACCAGCAAAAATATTTTAATGGAGATTTATATTAGAAGATTCAACACAATGGTGATGCATTTGGGTCATAGCTTTCATGAAGAGTTTGACATAGTTTAAAATAGTTATAAGTACATACTTCTGGGAAGTCACATTCTAATGACTTGAAATAGATTTACAATGCTTAGAACTTCCATTTGTTTAAAGTAGAGCACAATCATATAGAACTAGATTCCAATCAATTCCTAGAGATGTCATTCAAATCAGGATAGTCACCTCATTGTCATCTATCTTTTAAGAAAATCATCACTACTTACATGTGATTCTCTATACGGCCTATTGTGTGGTGACCATTCCAAATATAAATTGTTCACCATTTCATATGAAACTAAACTATCATTGGAACCTAGATGAATTCTTATCATTCACAACTTATCTTGACTCTTATATTGTGCTCTAAAAATTAATAGCTTTGGTTTCACTTTTTTTGTTTTCCCCTTATAAAAATCAACATTTATCCTTTAGTCTCTAAAATTAGTTAAACATAAGGATCTGAACCTCTATGTGCTCTAACTTCTTGACCCTCTTCTTAATCTTCCTTTCACCTTGATCATTTAATTGACACTTAATCGATGTGTTCCCTACCCTTCCTGTAAACATCCATGTTCCTCTACCTAAACAAAATCTTCCTCCAACTCTATAGCCTCCTCTTTGATAAGAAAAAAAGGTTCATTACCCTTGTCATTTCTTCCTTGTCCTATTCCTATATTATTGGTTTTTCTTCCCCTTCCTCTATTTGCATTTCCTCTACCACCTTCTTGTCTCTCTTTCTTCCTATTGACCATATCTTATGCACTTATAGCCAATTAGAAACTATCTCTAAGCATCTTAGGAAAAATCAAGGTAATCCCATTTTGCAAGTTTTATATGAGCCCATTAAGATACCTTGCAACATTTTCATCTTTATACTCTAATCCACCTCTTATGCTCAACTTGTGAAATTCCTCTATGTAGGTCATCTAACCCATCTCCTTTTCTTTCAAGTTATTCCTTATCCTCTATTTTTGGATTGTATTATTTGATGGAAGAGGCACATCCTTCACCATTTGGTCATGTTTGTTTCACCCTTACAAAACCTCTTTTCCATTACACTACTCCACCATGTCAATGTTGTCCCTCTTAGCTATGTTTTGTATAGCTTTACCTTATTTTACTTCACTTATATCTCCATAATTATAATAGTTCTCTTGGGAATCTATCAACCCCAAAACTTCTTCACTATCTATCTTGGCATGATAGATATGGAAATCAATTATTTTCTTTCTTCTACCACATTGAAATATCTTCAACAACCTTATCATCCTTCTTTCTTCAAGATCTAAGTCCCCTCCATCCTCTCCATGAGGATTCTCAAGTGCTTAAGCATCACTTTCTTATTCTTCATGCACATCCCTTGTAGGAATCCTTTCCAAAGCTTCCAAGATTTCCAAGATGGTTGCATTTTACTTGCTTACTTGTCTCAGTTCTCTTTACCTTATTGCATCTTAGTCTCTTTTTTCCCTCAACTCTCTATCCATTATTTTAGTAGCTTATATCAGCACTTGTATCTCCTTCTATATATATTTTTTGGAGACATCTTCCCAATATAACAATCTACAACACAAGTAACTAATTTTGCACCCCTCAATAGATCTACTAGATTTGATACCAATGATTTGAGGAGTCAAACTAGATCCCCAAGAAGTAATAAACATGCAGAAAAAGACTTGTTTCAAGAATAGATTCAAACCATTAAACTAAATACCTACCCTTCTCCACAAGGGTCCCTCCAAATGTTCAAATTGGGTTACCAAATTTATTGGGTTGTCCCAAATCTTTCTAAGGTCTTCAAATATCTCAATTAGGTTGTTCCAATAGTCTAAATGCATATCTTTAATAGGTTTATTCAAAACCCCTTACTTGGAAATTATCTAGGCTTGATCTTAGCATCACTATGAATCAGGTAATTCCTTATTTTCACCAATTTCTCCCAAACCTCATACAAGTAAATTATAGTTACAAATACTACTATTGGAGCATGACAACATATAGCAATCTCATTTGTAGTTCCTTTGGACCAACTATTTGATCCAACACTATGGATTCAACAAAATAGGCCTAATTACCCTTCACTTACAAAGAAAATCTCAATATTTCTAACCCAAGGCCCTATACGTGCTATGGTAATATTATATCATGATCTAAAACAACATATTTTCACACCCATCTACCTAGCCATGGGAATTTGATAGGCTAACTACCAAACCCTCAGTCTTATGCCCTCAAAACTAGGGCTTTCTCAAAGTGCCTTCTCCAACCACTTCCAAATTCAAACAAAGGTTACTTCACCTTTCCTTGAACATACATGACATATTATGAAGGAAAATATAACCTAAAAAGCAACAATTTCCATTTTGAAGAAAGAAAGCATTTCCCCTTTATCTCTAGTCATCTTAGTTTCTTGCACCAAAATCACATCCTATTTATGCTACCAAACCACATTCCACAAAATGTCCTTCTTATGAGGAGCATTCAATCCTCTAATATTCTATGATATGATATTCCTTTATAACTTTTGTTACAACTCTCCTAGATGGTGAACTGTCTCCCATTTACTATATCAACTTTACTTGCCAATTCTCTTATTTCTTTATTATTCTTCCTACCCAAACAATAATTCTTACCTTCCACATTAGGTTTGTAATTTCTCTTAGTAACCATGTTAAAAAAGGGGCTATTAGTCGAGAACTTATTCTTCCTACTAGTGACTTCTACCCATTGGCTTTGAGCTTTGTTGGTGTAGGAGCACCTAGGAAATATGCTAAGTTTCCTAAATCATTTTTGGCTTGTAGTGGTCTTGGCTAGAACACATGAATAAGGGCTATGTGATAAATCCCCAAGTGTGTGAGTTGTTTTTGTAAATAGGTTTTTTTTGTGTTTGAGTTCCCAAGTTGCTTCTTTGTTGGCAAAATTGCTTAAATTACTTGTTAGAGCCTAGAATGGTCAAACATTGACCAAGACCCCAGGAGGATGGGAAAGATGGAAAATATGTTAAAAGTTGTAATTACATGGAAATAGGTTCATTTAACCATGTTTGAGGTCATGGAGCCATTAAATGCACAATAGTGCAAAAGTTGCACTTGGCAACTTTGCAACTTTGCAAAGTTGCTTGACAACATTAACAAAAAGTGCTAAAACTTTATAAGGGTTTCAAGAATTAGTTGGAAACCTATGATATCTATTGATTCACGTGGGTAAGAGGTATTTAAGACCAATCCAAGTCAATTTAAGGGTTGGCACATGCTTTTGTACGAATTTTGGCATTGGAATGAAGAGCAAACTAAGCATTTTGATGACAGTTTTCTAATTTCACCCTTCATCCACACCTTTAATGGATTGATAGGGTTGCTGTTTTCATGTGGTTTGATAGTGTATGGAATTTAGATTCTTTGGTAAAGATTAGGAGTTTTTTTGATCAGTTTCTTTACTAGTTTGGAAAATCTTTTTAAAGTTGCTAGTTCGTTGGTCTGTACAAAGCAACCAACAAAGAAACCTTTATAACTTAAAATTCCAATGGTGGAACCATGATGGCCTTTTTGAATCAAGTAATAGACTATATAAAAAATTTAAATATGTATTTTGGTCTTGTTTTGCAAAGGTTTTTTTTTTTTTTTTCCAAGAGGCTCTAGGCAAGTTTGCATACCCGGCTAGGCAATGAAATCAGAAAATAAGTGTTTGAAAGGAGCATAGAATGGGGTGTTGGTGGTGCAGGGGCACCTTGAAACATAGGTCCCTCACCTTTTCTTTTTTTTTGTGTTGTGCTCCAAGAGATCTCTTGTTAATAAGGGTCATTGGACCTAAGTGTGGTAGTTGAGGTGTAGGAAGTCAAAATGTCCTAGGCAGAGTGCAAAATGGCCTAAAAGGCAAGGTATACCTTACCATGGGGTAATGGGTAGCTTAAGTGATGAGTAACTAACTTAGGAAAGGGTCTCTAGAATAAAATTGCTAAGGGGTGACCTATTTGACAAGTTGGAAGTGTAAAAAGGCACAAGCAAGAAAAATTACAAAAGTTGCTCTATTGCAATTTTGCAATTTTTGAAAAAAATGCTGTCCTTTGCTAGAAATTGGAGTTTTTTTCTTTAAAACATAAAGAGGGTGATGAAAAAAATTAGGAGGGGAGGAAAAGACCTAGGAGGAAGTAAGTGACTTCCCAAACCCTAAAGTGAGGAAGAAGTTGTCATTTTGAAAAAAACAAGTGCTGTAGCATGCATTTTGAGAGCAAAAAGACTTATTTTTTTCAGTTTGGAGGTTTTCCTTCATTTTTTTTGCATGCTGTACCTGATATAATGTTAGATGGCATGATTTAGAACAATTTTTATTTAGGAAGTTTGGCTTGAAAGTGTTTTGTTTGGTAGTTGTAAAAATCTTTTGTTTTTAGGTAGTTTGCTGTCTAGTTTACAACACTTTGTAAAGAAAATGAGATAACTCACTATCCCACCATACGAATTGTATGGCCTTTTGGGGATAGTGAGTACACTCAATTTAATATATGCAAGAAAAATTAGGGCCCTTCAAAATTCTGGCAAGCATTTTTAATCTCTTGCCCTAGGCGAGCCAAAGCAAGCCTGGTTAGGGAAGAGTTGCATAAATAAGCATTTTACATTACAAGATTGTGGATTTTGCTGTAGGTTTTTGAAAGAGGTTGGAAGATGAGTGAAAGGAGATTCTTTGGGTGAATGGATAGTGCTCCACCAATCCATTTGGCCAACAAACAAGATAGGACAACAGGTTGTCCTTTGATTCCTTATAGCTCTATTTTGGAGCAATTTGGTGAAATTGGTAAGGAAGAAGGCTTTAGCAACCTATTTTGACATGATAAAGGAGTCCATTGCAAGGGTGTGAGACTCCTTCATGATACTACAAGTGGTTGGTAAGATTGGTCAAGAAGACCTAGTTTGATTGAAGGTTTTGAATGATCTTCATTGAGAATGGAAGCCTAGCACGTAGCAAGAAGTGAAAACTTCTCAAGATAATGGAGAAGGGTTTAGTATTGGGGGATATTTTCTTAAAAAAGATCCTATAAATCCATGTGGTTATCTTGGAGGACACCCTAAGTCTTAGAGGTAGACTAGAAACATGAATCAGTGATTGATTCATCCCTTCTCTCCCTATCAGTTGGGTGCAATACAAATTCATGGAAGGAAATAGTGGTGAGTGAACGAAATTAATTCCAAAAGATTATTCATTTAGAGTCCATTTGAGTGATGGAAGGAAAAACCCTCTATATTCATGTTCATACAAACAAGAAACCCTTGTAAATAGGCATATTTTTGGGAATCCCTTGTATGGATGACCTGGGTGTTGCAGACCTGAAAAATCTTCAAGGTTTGAGTTCTTCTTAAAGGTTTGAGGAGATATAAGCCAAAAATCAATTTTGGAGGCCTAATTTGTTATTATTCCTAGTAGCCCTCTTAACTATGCAATCTGCAAATTGATTGGAAACCTAATACTCCAATCCACTTAGTGATCCTAAAAACTATTGAATGAGACCTAATACAAGACTTGGAATTCAATATAGCCAAGAATGCACTCCTAGAAGCCAGTTGTGAAGAACAGTGCAATGAGAGCACTAGGAAGACCACATGGTGAAATAGAGTTTTGAGTTGATTGGTGAGGATTAGTGTAATAAGGGAATAGAGAGAAGATTCCATTGGAATAGGGTATAGGAGAAATACCCTAAGAGGCTAGGGGAAAGCCTGGAGTGAGTTCTAGTAGTTGAGGCTAGAACCTTGTTCAAGATCCTCCCCATCATTTGTCCTCCAACTCCAAACTATTTCCAATACCAAACTGAAAGTGATTTTCTAGAACAATCAAAACTGACAACACTAGAAGGCTAGATTGCCATGCACCATGCACCTAGTACATACCAACTATTATAAAGACTCAAAATTGGCTATTTCAGTCTGCCAACTAGGCTTAGTTTAAGGCCATTTACAAAGCAACTCACAATCCCTTGACTTTTGGAACTCCGATGACCCAAAACAGTCTTAAGAGATGACTCAAATGCAAGAATTCTTTTATTTTTTTGGTCTCATGATCAACTTTACAATGGTTTTTACAAAACCCTCCTTTCTAGCCCCTTTACCATAGGGCTTTCTAGAAATCTTACTTTGCAACGTCTCTATAATCCCAAAATGGTTCAAACACCTTCACTTTGGTTATATTAGATGACTTTCAATGTAAAATGAAACTCTTGTTTAGAGAAAACACTAAATCCACCTTTGGAGCAATCAATTTTTGACTACCCAAACTTGTCTCCCACACGTGGGAATGGGGTTATAAACTCATTTAGACTCTTAAAACCAAATGAAACCTCCCTTTGGACCCTTTACATGACTTGATTAAGCCCATTTTGGCTTATATTTCCAATGTTGGCAATTCTACAAAATATTGTACTTTTAGTGCCTTTTACATCTTTTAGAGGCTTCGATAGCCTTATTACATTATTTAATACCTTTATAGGGCTTTTCTATCCACCCCTAACCTAGGATCAATCCTGATGCAGAGGATAGGGTGATGGACCCAAGTAACAACCCAAAATGAGTAAATTTGTAACAATGTGCCAAGTGGCCCTTCTAGGTCCTAATGGGAAAATCCTACAAACAGTCAACTCTAAGATGTTTTTAGGCTTTAATAGGTTTTTTCTACCCTATCTAGCATGTTCCCATCAACACCTTTCAGTTTCCATACCCTCCAAGCAAAAATGCATAATTCACCCAAATGTTGTCAATGCAAAAATTGCAAAGTTGCATTAGCAACTTTTGCAACAATTTAGCAACTTTTAGGAAATAACCATAAAAATTTCTATATTCCTATATTTCTTTGAGGTTTCACTGTTTCCAAACCTTTTCTAAGTCATAGAATTGGAATCAAGTGAAAAATGTAAAAATTGCACTTTTTGTTCAAAGTTGCATAGTTGAAAGTTGTAAAAGTTGCTCAAATTTGCAACTTAGTGGAAAAAAGGTCGTGGGATCGAATTGTCTGCTCTGTTAGCTTCGAGTGGCCGAGTAAACCCTTTACTCAACCTTGTCCTATCTGCTTCAGCGCTTGAACGTTCTCGGGTACGCCGAACTGGAATGTCCCCAAGGGTCACTAAATGCCATAGGGCTGCGATCTTTGATAGGGTATATCTCAGAGTTCGTGTGAGGTATGGATGCAATTCTAGTTCCTACAAGACCATGTTGCAGAGACCTACAATAACCTCTCTCACTTTTTTGATATCACATTCTGTTTTCATTTTACAACGCCATCTTGGGTAATGCTGAAACTTGCAGTGTTGGCTAGTACAAAGTTGCCAACTGCCAAATCTCTCTCACCTTTCGTTGTGGGATCAACCTGTTTGCTTTGTTAACTTCGAGTGTCCGGGTAAACCCTATCCTCATCTCATCCTATCCACTTCAGTGCTAAAAAATTCTCGAGCATGCCAAATCAGAATGTCCCTAAGGGTCACTAAATGCAGTAGGGCTGCGATCTTTGACGAGGCATACCTCAGAGCTCGTGTGAGGTATGGATGCGATTCTAGTTCTTACAAGACCATGTTTTAGACACCTACAATAACCTCTCTTTCTTTTTGGAGATCACATTCCATTTTAATTTCACAATGCCATCTCGGGTGATGTTGAAACTTGTAGTGTTGGCTAGTACAAAGTTGCCAACTGCCAAATCTCTCTCACCTTTCGTCGTGGCATCAAACTGTCTGATCTGTTAGCTCTAGGTGGCTGGGTAAACCCTATCCTCAACCTTTCCCTATCCCCTTCAGTGCTTGAACATTCTCGGGCACGCCGCACCAGAATGTCCCCAAGGGTCACTAAATCCCATAGGGCTGCGATATTTGATGGGGCATATCTCAGAGCTTGTGTGAGATATGGATTCGATTCTAGTTCCTATAGGACCATGCTACAGAGACCTACAATAACCTTTCTCTCTTTTTGAAGATCACATTCTATTTTCATTTTACAATGCCATCTCGGGTGATGCTAAAACTTGCAGTGTTGGCTAGTACAAAGTTGCCAACTACCAAATCTCTCTCACCTTTCGTCGTGGGATCAAATTGTTTTCTTTGTTAGCTCTAGGTGGCCGAGTAAACCTATCCTCAACCTTGTCCTGTCCCCTTCAGTGCTCGAACATTCTTGGGCACACCGAACCAGAATGTCCCCAAGGGTCACTAAATCCCATAGGGCTGTGATCTTTGACGGGGCATATCTTGGAGCTCATGTAAGGTATGAATGCAATTCTAGTTCCTATAGGATCGTGTTGCAGAGACTTACAATAACCTCTCTCACTTTTTGGAGATCACATTTCATTTTCATTTTACAATGCCATCTCAGGTGATGCTGAAACTTGCAGTGTTGGCTAGTACAAAGTTGCCAACTACCAAATCTCTCTCACCTTTCATCGTGGGATTGAATTGTCTGCTCCGTTAGCTCTGGGTGGCTAGGTAAACCCTATCCCCAACCTCATCCTATTCCTATGTGACAATGGATAATCAATATTGACTAACTTTAAAGATGTTAAGAAAAGGGAAAATTTAGTTAACAACATTGGAAATTTAGTTTAAAACATTGATAAATTGTTAATGAAGATAAAATATCGAATGGACTTATATCAAAGGTAGTGATGTAAAAATAGAAGATATGAGTCAAAGGGGGATAAATGAACTATTGGTGAATGCTACTCAAGGAGAGAAGTGTTATAGTTACTATATGAGTCAAGCAAAGACATGAAGTAGAGAAGTGTTGCAAGGAGGAGATGAATGGATTATTAGTTCTATGAGTATTTTCATAAGGGGGAATATATCATAGAAAAAAGTGGTAACATTATTGTGTTTCATCATAATTTGAAGATTATAAATATTGGTGAATAGAGGAGGTATGAAGCCATGCACCAATTCATGCACCAATTATCTAGTAATTACTTTGAAAACCAAACCTAGTGTGACCTTATTAGGTCTATGTACTTTACATGGGTTAGGTGCTACAGGAATGGAATTGGGAATCTAGGCTTTGGAGTCAAATAAATTTCAAAAGGGTGTTTGAATCTACCCATAGAATAGTTAGATTTCAACCTAAGAGGAATTTAAGTCCAAAAAATTAGATTAGGAGACCTACAAGGAATTCTATGATAGTCAACATTTTGTACTATATGACAATTAGAGGGTTAAACCAAGAGTTGATTCTTAATCAGTTTAACATAAGGAAGGTGTCCCAATAGGAACTTGGGGTTGGTGAAGCCATTGGTGAAGAGTTACAATTATTGGCTTGGAATAGGGCTAGTGTCCCTAAAACAAAAAGGTGCAAGATCTTATTGGAGAAATACTCACCTTGGAGGAGTTCACAAATGACCCTATCACTTTAGATAGGTCACAAAAATGATATCCTAAAGGAGTAAGATATTAGGAAGGCCACAAGTTTAGTTTGGTAGATTAGGAAGAAGAAACTGCTTAAACCTCACTTCTTGCTCAACATCTCTGCATTAGTGAGGGGGAGATGAAGAGGATAGATGGCTACATAGATATGGAAAAAATAAAAAAATGAAGGGGGGGGGGAATAAGAGAGAGTGAGATACAAGGATAACATGAGCCAAAACTACCAAATTGCAGTGCTTGAATCCTTCATTAGAAAATCGACACCCAAATTTGAATACAAGTCTACAAAACAACATGTTCCTTCCACTTGTCATACTCTTTTATTTCCTTTTAAAGATGCTCTATGATTTTCCATAACATGCATTGTAAATTCGTTAACAAGTATAGCTCCCTCTTACAAGTATCTTATGTGTCATCTTAGATTCATCCCCCTCTCATGTGAGATATCTCTCTTTCTTATACATCACAACTATTTATTAAACTTTTATTTTTACCTTAATCTAGTTACTACAGAATAATAACAACACATTCCAATCAACTAGTGATTATGTTACAATCATTAATGTATGAAAAAACATAAAACTATCAGTGATTATGTTACATTTATGATTTTTAAAGTGACTTTTTTTTGCAAATAATCCATCTTTTCTCTACTATCTCTGACATTTTTCAATTGATGATAAAGAATGGTGGTTATTTATTGAAGCTCAACAAGCTAATTGTGTTTTTTCTTTTTGTCTATATTCTTTTTGTAACAATGATTTTTTCTTCTACACAAACTTTGTGACCACTTGTGATCAAAAATTTTTCTTATTTTTAACATAAATATTTAGAGAACTTTTGATCTAATTTTGTTGGATAGAGTAATTTCAAACTACTGATTTCTTTAATGGAGTTCCTAATAAATCTCAAGGTTCTCATTTAGGTGACCAATTGCCAGCAGGTCCACGAATATTGCTTGATAAAGTCTATGGCCAATCAATATTGTATCAAAAATTCAAACTAATTAGGTATTGAATTAAACTTGATAAACAAATGATAGAGAAGGAAAAATTTAAACATGAACAAGATCATAAATCATATGACGATGACATATTGCAAATGATTAACTTATGCTTAAACAATGATAAAGTTTATTGTTAATCAATATTCTATCAAAGTTTTGAATAGATTAGGTATTGAATTTAATTTCATACATGCACATATCTAATTTAATGTCTTACACGAACATATCTAATTTAATGTCATACATGAACAAACATGAGCAAACATATCATATCATATGTCGTATATCATATATTAACCAATAATGTCATAAGTCGAATAATGTCATACATCAAATATAGAATGTCATATACATTAAATGTGTATTGAATATGTCCACTGATTCCTATATATATACATGTCTAGATCAACTACATCTTTTCCTTCCCACGAGGGGAAGGAAAGAAGTCTCTCAACGTCCTCTACCATCATGTGGAGGGAGACAGTGGAGATGATGGGGCCCTCTTGACATGCTCACTCGACCTCTTGTTGAGGCTCTTCTCCAGCTCCAACTGATACAAAGAAAGTAGATATGAATCAATATTTATTATACGTTGAAATCAAATATATGTATATACAAAATCAATTATTTTCTTATCACCAACAAATAGTCACTCTGTAAGTTCACCTCAAATGCTTGTGGACAATTAGGCGTGATGAGACCCTACAACAATTCAATAAATATAATCACTTATAAATAACATTAAAATTTTTGAGATTAACTATTATAAACAACAACTAAAATGAAGAAAATTCTTTCATACCTCCGTTAGTGGTTGTGAGCTAGCCATAGTTGCGGCCACTCCACTATCAACAAACTGTTGTAGATGAGGAGGTGTGTCCGACATCATGAGTTGCATGTCATACAATACACATTACATCTAACATGAAACATAAAATAAATATAATCAAAAGAATTAAATTAACATGAAACAATTGTACCTGTGTGAAGCTCGTACGATGTCTATGCTCCGAGTCTGTGGTAAAGGTTGAGGGTCCTGTGGAGAACTGATGCACATGCATAATTTTTTTGTCAATCCTTAATATGATTACATAATAAATATATGTATTAATTAAAATAATTAAATCGATACACACCTCAGGACTCGTGGAAGGGACAAAAAATGGGCTTGGAGAATCGTTGCTAGGCCTAACAACACTCTGACCTTGAATTTTGAACTATGTCAATAGATGTTAATTAATTAATCATTCACTATACATATGAAATGTGATCAAATTAGTAAATTATAATTATAATTTACCTATGTGTCAATACAAAATGTGTCGTTCAGGAACTGATCAGTGACAAGCCCATCATCTACACCATTTCTAGCATGAGTGCCAAATGTGCATAGGGATTTGCATGAAGTGCATATGTGACCACGATGCACAAAAGGCTCCCCCTCAACTAATGGGCTCGTGGAATGGATGAGGGTTTGTGTCAAAGCATTAATGGTCCCTAGAGTGCTGGCCTCTACATTTTCCTTCACAACTGAAGGAATAGTCACATGCTCGCACTGTGGCTTGACCATAGGTTCCCTAACTACATTAGGGTCACGACGTGCTCTCGGCCTCTCAAATGATGACCCCCCACCTCTACCCTAGGAGTCTAATATATCAAAATAATTGAGGATCTCCCCAACGAAAAACTCACAATATAATTTTTTCAAAAAATACATGGGTACCTCGTGATTATTGCAAGGAGGGGCATCAAAAACCATCCACCATCTATCCCAAATTTTTTTCTAATAGCATCGTGTATGCACCAATGGATGGGGAATCATTTAGTACCCTCTCTAACAGTATTTTGCTCACTAGATTTTCTAAATAATACACATATACTACCTTTTGGTATTTCTTTTTTTTTTAACATCTTCATATGACAATTTATTTGCATAAAATCTTTTTTGTTCATCCCTCTTAACCGACCAAATATCTAATTGACCACTAACTAAGGCTATTTGGGTGTTAATGGATTTGAGGGATGATGCCAATTGAGCCCTCATTGGATTGGTTTGTTCGGATTCTTTCAACCGAGCAATGAGTCTTTCTAATTCAGTTTTGCCTCTCTCTATTTCATTTATTATATTTTCTTATGTGCCTGGTGGAGGTCTTGCAATTCGTTCAGGTTGTGGAATTTTTTGTTCTTCTTGAGGAGGGTTTTGGTTTTGAGGGTTTTGAGGCTCTTGTAGATTTTTCGGTTGATTATGGACATTTCCTGATAAAAAATCAATTGAAATCCAAATAAATAAACAAATCTAAATGAAATTTGTAAAAACCCTACAAAACAATATAAAAAACCTAAAAAACGATATGAAAAACATATTAAACAATGCAAAGTTAAGTTTATATCACTTATGGCATCATCGTGGGTGTGCTTGTTGTCTTCAATTTCATTGGTGAGGAGGCATATTGGCAAATGATGGTGAAAACTTGGGTTTTTGACCTACGCATGCATTGTTCTCTGTGGGAATAGCAAAAAATGAAGATGAAAATGATGGGCTGCGGGTTTGTAGTCCATCATATATACTTTTTTGATTACGAAAATAGCGCATATGCGCTATTGAAATTAGGAAAACAAAAAACCTTGTCACCTTTTTGGCACCACAACTTGGTGCATATGTCGATGTATCAAGTTAGATTAGATTGTAGAGTGGGGGTACTTTGTTGGGTACAATGAAACCTCAAAGGCATATAGGATTTTTATCCCTGGGACCAGAAGAATTATTGTTAGGCATGATGTTAAGTTCATGGAGGACAAGGCATTTAGAAGCTCTAGAGATGTGCCAGCCGATGATCAGAGTGAGTAGCCAGCAGAAGCTCGAAGGCCTAGTCAAGGGCAATAGAGCACAAGTATAGTTATCAGTACAAGTGTAGGCTCAGGTGGTGAAGTTTCATAGAGCATGGAGCAACAGGTGCAATAGGAAATGTATCTAGAAGACTTAGAGGTTGATATCTCATCCTCTATAGTTGGTAGTAGGAATTGTGAGGTTTAAGAGGCACAAAGGGATACTCAGGAGTTTGTGGGAGCTCCTAGGAAGAGTACTAGATAGTGGAGACAACTAGCCAAGTTGAATGATTATGTGGCATTAGTTAGTCATTTGGTAGATAGTGAACCTTCCAATTATCAGGAGGTTGTAGAGCATCATGTATGGCGAGATGTAATGGTTGAGGAATATTCCTCAATAATGTAGAATGATGTGTGGGAGGTAGTTCCTAGACCAATAGATAGAGCAATAGTTGGATCACGCTGGATCTATAAGATAAAGCACAGTGTTGATGATAGCATCAAGAAATAAAAGGCAAGGTTCATGGCTAAGGGGTTCTCTTAGAAGGAGAGAATAAACTACGAGGAGGCATTTGCTCTAGTGTTTAGGTATACTTATATACGAGTTGTGATCTCGTTTGCAACACAGATGGGATGGAAAATCCATCAAATGGATGTCAAGATAGTATTCCTTAATGGTGAGTTAAAGGAGGAGGTATACATAGAGCAACCAAAAGGCTTTGTAGCACACAACATATAGACCCACGTGTACATATTGATCAGCTATGTCCGAAGTGAAGGTATTAGGTTGATGGGCTCTATTGATGCAGATTGGACAAGAAGTGCAATAGACAAAAGGAGCACTTTAGGGTGTTGTTTCAGTTTGGGATTAGGAGTTGTATCTTGGTTCAGTAGGAAGCAAAAGTTTGTGGCTTTGAGTTTAGTAGAAGCATAATACATAGTAGCTAGCATGGTGACATGTGAAGCTATATGGCTTCGAAAGTTGTTAGTAGCCTTGTTTCGTCTGAAGGTTGAGACTACTATGATACATTGTGACAATTAGAGTTGCATCAAGTTGTTTGAGAATCTAGTGTTTCATGATAGGTCTAAACATATAGACATCAGATATCACTTCATTAGAGATTGTGTGCAATGGGGGGTTGTTTAGCTATAGTAATACCTATAGAGGAACATGTAGCAGACATTCTAACAAAGGCATTGGGGAAGGAAAAATTCATCTTCTTCAGAGATAAGTTGGGTGTCATGTAGAACAACTTCCTCGCTAAGAGGGAGTGTTAGTTTTAGGTAGCTTGGACAATTGTTCATCCATATGTGATTAATTGGCAAATAATCGTTGAGAGTTACGATAATTATTTGTTAATTAATTGACTCCTTCTAAAAGCCACTAGTAACCTATTGGTTAAGTTGTTTTAATTGAGAAGCAACTAGAAACTTCTTGGTTAGGAAGTAACTAGAAACTTCTTGGTTGAGTTGTCTTGATCAAGAATCAACTAGAAACCTCTTGGTTAAGTAATATAAAAGGGGGTCAAGGGAGGCATTTGGAGAATAGAACAATATAGAGAACAACAAGAGTTGTAAGAAGCATTTGCAGTGTTAGCAAATGAGTTTGTAGTGATAGCAAGTAGTCTTGTAGTGTTAGCATTGAGTTTGCAGTGATAGCAAACAATCTTGTAGGGTTAGCAAGGGCGTAGTGGTAGCATTGGGGATAACAGTGGAGAATATCAATAGGAGAAATTAGAAGGTTGTCTGAATTTTTTCAGTGAGAGGCAAATAATTTTGTATCTCTTGATTTGTTGAAGTTAATATATTTTCCATCTACAGAACTAGTTTTCCCTTAGGGGTTTTTTCAGGGACGATTTCTCTGAAAATATTGTGTTCTCTATGTTCTAAATTTCTTTCTGTATTTTATTGGTGAAGTTGCAGTTGTGTTATTTTTTGATATTAGCTATGGATTTGTTTCGAACAGTTTAATAATCAGTGACTGCAATAGTGTTAATTTCACACGTCTGTGGTGTGTCCATTTGGACATTACTTTTGCTTTGAGAATTTACGAGTTTTGTTTGCATCAAGGGTTTAGAAGTACATGGGTTTCTACTTACCAGGAGTTCAAGAGTGTATTTTCGAGTCTTCCAGGTAATCTACTTATCAGATCTGTATTTTATGATCTTCATATGTAGGGTTTCTGCCTGTATAGTTTTGAAAAATATTTTCATTTTTGGAATTTTCCTGTAAAGTTTTGAAAATTGTTCCATTTTTAAAAATCTGCCTATAAAATTTTAAAAATCTTTTTCATTTTTGGAATTTTTTTGTACACCTTTGAAAATCTTTTTCGTTTTCTTAAAATATTTTTGTAAAGTTTTTAGAATTTTTTCGGTTACATGAATATTTTCTGTGAAAATTTGAAAATGTTGTTGGATAGCTTTGGAAACCTGTAACTAGGAAATGATATTAGCAACTAGAAGCGGACTGCTAATGCAAGGAATCTTCCACTGTAATTACCAAATTCTTCCAAAAATATATTTTCCATCAGATTCATCCGAAAACATTATTTATGATTTTTTTTTCTCTATTTTACATTGTACAACCCTAATACGATGTAGAATTGTTTAAGCTTCTTTTTTGTGTTCTATTAAATCCTGGTGCTTCACCCCTGTGAGCATCACCTATATCCAATGAGTGCTATGTGTTCCATTTATTCTCATGAGAAATGGACTCATGTTGAATCACTACTCATGAAACATGGGTCAATGAGTTTGACTCAAAAATCACCCCGTTAAACCTTGATAGCAATATCACAAACTATTGTAATTACCGTAGCTTCCTGTACGCTCGTACAAGCAATTAAAACCCTAACTTTAGAACAAAATTTATGCATGGCGTCTTTGCAAAAAATAACTTTACAAGATTTAGAGAGAAAATGACATTCACAGGTGTCGATTCTCTAAAAGTTAAACCACATTTTGTCTAATGACAAAAGCTCCATAGTTCGTAAAATTGAGAAGGCATTTGTCATCTCTTGGGTTTGCCCAAAATTTAAATATCAAGTGGGTTGTTGGTAAAAGGATAGGTCGCGGGTTCGAATCTGTGGAACCTATTGGAGTAAATAGAGCGATGTTGTTTTGTATGGGTGAAAGAGTAAAGTGGATTGTGAGAATCAGTGGAGATTTTTAAGGCTGGCATTCAGATTACAATTTTTTTTTATTGGACTCTAGCTAGAGTCCAAGTTGAATTGGAAGGGTCAACCTGTCAGATAAAGCAAAACAAGTGAGGATATTTGAATCTATCACTTCCTCCCTACTGATTTAAAATAGTTGGAATGAAAGAGCTTAGGTAGTGGGATTTTATGAAAGACTATGTTTGTTTCATACACTCACATGAATAGGTTCAGCCATAAATTTTTTAGAGCTCTACGATCTTATTTGGATAGACTGTTGAAATGTAACATCTCTAAGAGGCAAGGCATTCTTATTAAATGAAAAACTGGACTGCTAAAGCAAAAAGGCCACGGGAGGAAGTTTTACATTATTTCCAGATCATAACGTAGGGTTCCTTGAAAGCCAATACAAATAAGAACTGTCATAGAACATGAAAACATTTGACACCATGCATTTTACATGAATATTCTAGAAGATGTAGGGCTTAAAAGTTGATAGATAACAGGTAAATTTGAACAAAAATACATTGGAAGGTGATGGGAAGATTTTTAGCAAGATTCAAAAGTGAGAACTTCGAAAACATGAATTTTATTATTTGCAATCAAAATCTAACTGAAGGGAAAACTACAGTTTATCTCATGCTTTAGTTATAGAGCTGTGCTCCATCAAGGGAATAACTCCTTGTATGGTGCATTTGACCTGTCAAATACATTAATTTCTTTGTAGTTCTTAGATGTAATTAGATCTCTTGGGAGATCACAACAACCAATTTTTTTCCCTAAGGAGAATATTATGAGCAAACAAGGATAAGATTGAGAAGCTCCTTTCCCATTGTTTTTGATCTACTTTCCTTTCTTTTGAAAGCCCTCCTTTCAAAATAACCTTTGACCCATGGAGTCACATCTTCACTTATCTTGATCATTATGAAGAATATAATCTTCTAAATAATAATCATGCTAAATATCACCGAAAAATCCCACCATTTTTAGTGCTTATTCACATGATATCTTGGGATAGTAAAGATATTGGTTATCAAATTCTAGATCTAACAAATCATTATGGTATTGAACTTATTAAATTGTCAAAGATACTCATTTCAGAAAATCCCATAAAATATTTTTGCTATTTATTGCAGCTTATAAGCCAACACATATATGGAGTGAATCATTGTTTTCAAAGTGAAAATTTGCATCAATTGGAAATTATGCATCACAATAATGTTAGGAAAGGTTTTCTTACTTGCAATTCCCAATAGTGGAAATTTTTGGAAATTAAATGTCAACGCTTGTAGGTTGTCCTCAAGCCCCACGCCCATGTACTCTGTCAGGTCACCGCAGGCATCCATGAATGGCAGACATTCATTTTTGGTAGGTGAGAGTTTGAAATTTGAACGTTGAGAGGGAAAGGAAGAATGTGACAAAAGGAATGTATTATTCATTCATTGTAAGAGTGCAGATCAAGCAGATCAGAGAGAAGTTGCAGAGCTAAGCAGAGAAAGAAGAGGAAGAAAGTTTGTGCCTGCAATTGCACGTGTCTCCTTTGTTCATTCTATGAGTTTGTTGTTTTTTGGTTTTGTCCTATTGAAGCAGTGATTGCTCCAGGCACCATTGTATGCAGCCATTAGAGTTGTAGTTTAAAGTTTATTGAAGTTCGAAGTATTATCAATTTAAGGTTATTTTAGAGTTTTCTGGTTGAAGCCAAATGCTCCCAGATTTTGTAATAGTTTAATGAAAGATTGAATAGAAAGCAAGCAAGCATACTTGAATCTATTGATCTTCCCTTGTATGTTGCATTTGAGAAGTTTGGTTGAAAGCTTAAAGCTTTGGCTCTCTAGTTTTAATGGTGAAAGCATTCATGTTGAAATCTCTTAAGTTATAATTTCTCAATTGGAGCCGAGCTCACTCGGCATCTATTGTTGCCGTGCATTTCTTTTGGAGCTGAGCATACTCGGCATTTGCTGCCGAGCTCCTCTTTCTGCTGAGTTTACTTGGCACTTTTTTCCTATCACTCGGCACCTTCAAGTGCCGAGTAATTTCTGGCACTCGGCACCTTCTTGTGCCGAGCACTTTTCTTCAAGTGCCGAGCAACTTGCCACTCGACACATTCACGTGCCAAGCAAAACTGGCACTCAACAATTGTGAGTGTCGAGTAAAATTTTTAGGTTTAGGGTTGAGTTGTGAGTTTAAATTTTAATTGATATTTCTCACAGAAATTGATGCAAGACACGAGATATCGCTACACAAGATTTGGAATATACTTGGAAGTCTGAAATATTGTGATACTAGCATGAACATTCCATGATAAGAGAGTTATATTGAACTTTTAAAGATATTTCTCAGCTCTATTTGGGAGGGAAAATTAATTACAAGGAAAATAAATGATGGCAAAAATCCTCAATAGCTAGCTTGTCAAATATGTAGATGACAAGCTTGAGTCAATAATACCCAACATCTCTACTCATATTAATATATGACCTATGCATTAAAATGTAACATTGTATCAAGAAACTAGCTTGGCTACCTCTTGAATTCAACATTGTTCCTCTCTGCAAATCAAAACCTCAAATCACAAAATGCTTCTGCAAATTCATTTCCTTCGATATCAAAGTAGTAAGATTCAAAACAAGGGATCTTACAATTTGTGCCTGATGATGCTCAGAGTGTTCGTACTTCTCCATGAGAGTTTGGGTAGCTTGGCTTGTTGTGATTTTGATGAAAGGGTCATTTGATCTCTTGATCTAATCACATAAACAAAAACTTAATCTTAATGAAACAAACACCTTTCAATGAATTGTAAGATTCAAAACACCAAATTAAGATCAAGGATGAAGAAAGTACCCACAATCTTATTAATCCTTTTAGTGTAGCTTTCACTTTTTCAAAATCTATGATGCAAGAGCATCCTAGGTTGCCTTGTTATCTTGCTCATTTCGTTCATTTTGTAGTCCTTCATCTGCCTAGTAGTTCTTTCATGTGCCTAGTAGTCCTTTATGTGCCTAGCAGTCCTTCATGTGCCTAATAGTTCCTTCATGTGCCTAGCAGTCCTTCATGTGCCTAGTAGTTCCTTCATGTGCCTAGTAGTCCTTCATGTGTCTAGCAGTTCCTTCATGTGCCTAGCGATCCAATTTTTTTCATGTGCCTAGCAATCCAGTTTCCTTCATGTGCTGAGTTACTATAGCAATTCCTTCATGTGCCGAGTTACCCAGTGTATACCAAGTGAATCTTCATGTGTCAAGTTGCTCAATGTATCCCAAGTGTTTCTTCATGTGCCAAGTTACTTAGTGTATGTTGAGTGTTCCTTCATGTGCCGAGTTATCCAGTGTATGCCGAGTGCCAGTAATTGGGCGTGATTTCTACAGGCTGACTTGTGGGATTTATTTTGTTTGTGACATTTATGTTAAGATCTTTTCTTGGGATGAGTCCAGACCATTGTTGGGTCGGCCTTCCTCTTATGTAATGTTTTAGAATGATCTATAAGCCATTTTGGCAAGTATAAATAGAGTGTTTAGGCTTAGAATTAGGCAAGTTTTAAGAAGAAGATTTTAGAGCAGAATTGAAGGTGAGAATTTGTTGTTGGATCTTTGTAAGTGAATGTATTGTAATTGGTCATAACCTAGAAGGCCTTACAATTGGGAATGTATGAAGATGTTTTGATGACTTAATAAAAGTATTTCACTCTTCTTCCTCCTTTAGTTGTTGTTCCTTGTGTTTGCTTCCATTGTGTTAACTCTTGCAGGGTAGTTTGGATAGCTGGGTGAGCTTTTCACCCTAGTTATTTATTCTGTTGCTTGTGTCAGTTGGTATTAGAGCTTGAGGTTCCTCCTTGTGGAGATTGGATCATGTAGAACCCTGATTTGGATTTGGTTGTAGGGTGGCATATCTATGAATTTGACCTATAACTTACAGAGGGTTACGATCTTGCAGGAACCTGATTTGTAAAGATGGTTCATGGTAGAAGAAATGCTAATGATGCTATATTGGATCAGATGAGACAAATTGCAGCCAAATTAGATGCTATGGAGACAACCAGAGGAGAGGAGCACATTTTGATGATGTAAGTGATGATGAAGCAATAGCACCAAACCATAATCTAGAACCTAAAGAAGATCAAGATGAGGAAATATTGTTGCGAGTGTTGTCTAGGGAAAATTCAAAGCCTGCTGTAGAAGTTGTTCCCTATGATGGAAAATTGGATAACAATGCTATGTTGGATTGGATCTCTAATATGGAGAATTTCTTTGAGTATGCAAACACTCTTGATAACAGAAAGGTGAAGATTTCTGTCACTAGGTTGAAAGGTCATGCATCACTATGGTGGGAGCCCTTGCAAACTAATAGACAAAGGAGAGGAAAGGAGAAGATAAGAACTTGGCCAAAGATGGTGAACAAGGTAAAGAAAAAATTCTTTCCTACTGATTACCAAGTTAACTTGTTGAGAAAGATGCAAAATTTGAAACAAAAGGAAATGACTGTGAAAGAATATATTGAGGAATTCTATAGATTGGACATCAGATCTAGACATGTGGTGATGATGTTGAGAGAATTGTGAGGTACATTAATGGATTGAGGTCTGGAATACAAGATGAAATAAGTTTTGTGAAGCTGGAAAGTGTAGAAGAAGAATATCAATATGCCTTGAAAGTTGAGGAGATATTGATAAAGAAGCATGAACAAAAAAAGAGAGGTAGAGGTGGTAGATTTCAAAGAAGCAGAGGTAGATCTTATGGTGAAGGTGGAAGATTTGAAAGTTCTATGTAGGATAAAGGCAAATCTGAATGGAAGAATATGACAAAGGCAAGACCAAATGGAAAAGTGGTAATTCTTACTGAGGAGGCACTAATTCTTACAAAGGAAGAGGTAATTCCTATTCTAGAGGTAGATTTCATGGTAATTATTTTAGATGTGGCAAAGAAGGGGATAGATTTTTTGAATGTAGATCCTCTAAAAGTGGACAGAATAATAGAAATGCTATGATTCAAGAAGATGATGAGGGTTCACCAAGTGGACCTGAGGTTGGAGAAAATCTAATGGTGAGAAGAAACTTATGTAATAAGGGAAGTGATGAGGAACCTATTTTAAAATGAAGTCTTTTCGAGACAAGATGTAAGATGGCTAGAAAATGTTGCAAAGTGATCATTGATAGTGGAAGTTCTACAAATCTGGCATCAGAAGAGCTGGTTACCAAATTGCAATTGGAAAGGCTGAAACATCCCAAACCTTATCATGTTTCATGGATCAAAGATGAGCATAAGATATTGGTAAGTGAGCAATGACTTGTGAAGTTTAAAATTGGACATTAATTTAATGAAGTTTTGTGTGATATTATGCCCATGGATTGTTGTCATATTTTGTTGGGTAGACCTTGGCAATATGATAGATATGCTGTACATGATGGAAGATTGAATCAATATACTCTTTGGGTAAATAGGAAGAAACAAACTTTGTTGCCTTTGATTGAAAGTCTAGATGAGGTTAATTGTATTGCTGTAAAAATTTGCATGGCTAATGGGAAACAATTTGAAAAGGAAATGAAAAAGAATCAAGTCTATTTTTCTATAATTCCAAGAAAACTGAGTTTTGTTAATGGAGACCGAGCGCAAGAAAATAGTGTTAACTGAGTGCCAGTTAGTGGTGATCGAGTGACAGATGGTAGTATTGACTGAGTGCCAAAGGAAATTATAGAGTTGCTAAATGAGTATAAAGACATTATTGCTGATGATATCCCAAATGGTTTACCCCCTGTAAGAAGTGTAAGTCATTGTATGGATCTGATTCCTGGAGCTAGTTTTCCAAACAAAACACCATATAGATTGAGACCTATAGAGAATGAATAACTTAATAGACAAGTGCATGAGTTGTTGCAGAAAAGTTTGATTAGAGAAAGCTTGATTCCATGTGTTGTACCTACTATATTAGCACCTAAAAAGAATATAGAATGGAGAATGTATACTAATTCTAGAGCCATTAAAAAGATAACAATGAAATATAGGTTTCCTATGCCAAGAATGGATGACATAATGGATTCTTTGAGTGGAGCAAAGTATTTTACCAAGATTGATTTGAAGAGTAGCTATCATTAGATTAGAATTAGAGAAGGTGATGAATGGAAGACTGCTTTCAAGACAAAAGGTGGTTTGTATGAATGGTTGGTTATGCCTTTTGGTTTGACTAATACACCTAGTACTTTTATGAGGTTGATGAATGAAGTTCTAAAAAGATTCTTGGGTAAGTTTGTGATTATTTATTTGGATGATATTCTGATATTCAGTAAGACTAAGGAAGAACATCTTGAGTATATTAGATGAGTATTACAGAGGTTGAAAGAGGAAAAGTTGCTGATTAATCTGAAAAAGTGTTCTTTTATGCAAGAGGAGATTGTGTATTTGAGATTTGTGATTTCAGCTAATGGATTGAAGATGGACCTTGAGAAGGTTAAAGCAATTTTGGAATGGCCTACACCTGAGAATGTGAGTGCGGTAAGATCATTTCATGGTTTGGCTAGTTTTTATAGAAAGTTTATAAAGAATTTTAGTGCTGTTTGTAACGCTATGATTGAGACAATGAGGGGAGATAAAAATGAATTCAAGTGGACACATGGAGCTGATAAGAGTTTTGAGACTCTGAAATGAAAGGTTGTTGAATTACCTATATTGGCTTTGCCTAATTTCAACAAAGTATTTCAAGTTGAATGTGATGCAAGTGGTAATGCAATAGGAGCTATATTAAGTCAAGAAGGTAAACCTATTGCTTTTTTTAGTGAAAAGTTGAATGATGCTAAAAGAAAATATTTTGTATATGATCAAGAGTTTTATGCTATTGTTCAAGCATTAAAGAAGTGGAGACATTATTTGATGCCTAAGGAGTTTGTGTTATATACTGCTCATAAAGCTTTACAATACTTGGGAAGTCAATAGAAATTGAATTAGAGACATATAAAGTGGGTTGAGTACTTACAGAGTTTCACATTTGTCATTAAGCATAAGGGTGGAGTTACTAATAGAGTTGTTGATGCATTGAGTAGAAGACATTCTTTGTTGATTGAAATGAAGGTTGAAGTTCTTGGTTTTGATGAGATGAAAGAGTTATATGATGCTGATCCTAATTTTTTTTGAGGCATGGAGAGAGTACAGAGCACCAAATCTGACAGATCACATAAGTAAGTATGATGAGTATTTCATTCAAGAAGGTATGTTGTTCAAAGGTATTCAGTTGTGTATTCCTAGAAGTCCTATGAGGTTGAATCTGATTATGGAAAAGCATAGTGGTCGATTAGCTGGACATTTTGGAATTGATAAGACATTGAGTTTGCTAAAAGAGAAGTATTATTGGCCACAAATGTATAAGAATATTCAGAAATTTGTAAAGAGTTGTGGAGTTTGTCAAGTTGCAAAGGAAGTGAATCAAAATACTAGTTTGTATACACCTATTACTGTTCCTGAGAAACCTTGGACTGACATCAGTATGGATTTTGTTCTTGGGTTGCCTAAGATAGTAAAAGGGTATGATTCTATATTTGTTGTAGTGGTTAGGTTTTCTAAGATGGTTCATTTTATACCATGTAATAAGACATCAGATGCTAAGCACATTGCTGAAATTTTCTTTAAAGAGATTGTGAGATTGCATGGATTATCAAGAAGTATTTATTTTTGACAGAGACAGTAAATTTTTTGGCTACTTTTGGAAGACTTTGTGGAAGAAGATGAGTACTAAATTGAAGTTTAGTTCTACATTCCATCCATAAATAGATGGTTAGACATAGGTTGTGAATAGAAGCTTGGGTAATTTGCTAAGATGTTTAGTTGGGAATAAGCCAGGTAATTGGGAGATGGTATTGGCACAAGCTGAATTTGCATATAATAATTCTATGAATAGGAATATAGGAAACACACCTTTTGAGATTGTTACTAGAATGCATCCTAGAGGTATATTAGATTTGACAGATGTTGCTGGTGAAGAAAAGAAAAGTGTTGCAGGAGAAGAATTTTCTGATTTTATGTAGTGTTTGCATAGGGAAGTGAAGTTGAGGTTGGAGCAAAGTAATTAGAAGTATAAAGAGAATGCTGATTAGTCTAGAAGACACCATGATTTTCAAGTTGGTGATGAGGTGATGGTTCATCTAAAGAAAGGAAGATTCCCAGTTTGAACATACAGTAAGCTGAAGATGAAGAAATTAGGACCTTGTAAGATCTTGAAGAAGTTTGATAGTGGTAATGCTTATGAAGTTGAGTTACCTGATGACATGGATATATCTCCTATATTCAATATTTCTGATTTGTATAAGTATCATGAGTAAGAGGATGAAGTTGTTGTATCAAATGATTATCCTAAGAAGCAGATTGAAGAAGTTGAACATATATTGAACCAGAGAGTTGGCAAGAGCAAAAGAGGAAAAGATTACTATGAATATTTGGTGAAGTGGAAGAACAAACCTATTGAAGATGCTTCATGGATTTCTCAGTTTGAGTTGGATTCAGCTTAGGTTGGGACATCTCAATGATTCAAGAGAATCATTTCTCTCAACCCTAGTTGTCTGATGCAAGAGCATCCTAGGTTGCCTTGTTATCCTGCTCATTTTGTTCATTTTGCAGTCCTTCATGTGCCTAGTAGTTCCTTTATGTGCCTAGCAGTCCTTCATGTGCCTAGTAGTTCCTTCATGTGCCCAATAGTCGTTCATGTGCCTAGCAGTCCTTTATGTGCCTAGCAATCTTTTATGTGCCTAGTAGTTCCTTCATGTACCTAGCAGTTCCTTCATGTTCCTAGCAATCCAATTTTCTTCATGTGCCTAGTAATCTAGTTTCCTTCATGTGCCGAGTTACTGTAGCAATTCCTTCATGTGTTGAGTTACCTAGTGTATGCTAAGTGACTCTTCATGTGTCAAGTTACTAGTGTATGCCGAGTGTTTCTTCATGTGTCAAGTTACTTAGTGTATGTCGAGTGTTCCTTCATGTGCTGAGTTATCTAGTGTATGCCGAGTGCTAGTAATTGGACATGATTTCTGTGGGTTGACTTGTGGGATTTATTTTGGTCGTGACATTTATGTTAAGATCTTTTCTTGGGATGAGTCCAGACTGTTGTTGGGTTGGCCTTCCTCTTATGTAATGTTCTAGAATGATCTATAAGCCATTTTGGAAATTATAATAGAGTGTTTAGGCAAGTTTTAAGAAGATTTTAGAGTAGAACCAAAGGTACGAATTTGCTGTTGGATCTTTGTAAGTGAATGTATTGTAATTGGCCGTAACCTAGAAGGCCTTATAGCTGGGCATGTATGAAGATGTTTTAATGAATTAATGAAAGTATTTCACTCTTCCTCCTCCTTTGGTTGTTGTTCCTTGTGTTTGCTTCCATTGTGTTAACTCTTGTAGGGTGGTTTGGATAGCCGGGTGAGCCTTTGGACCTAGTAATTCATTCTGTTGCCTACATCAATCTAAGTTAATACATCTCATCAAGTGATTAGATGGCTTCCAGAAAGGTGGGCAAGGAAATCCTGCTTGTTCAAAAGACTACAAACATCACAACAATTCTTATTTGTGAGAGTCCATGAATCTAGTTTAGATTAGTATGCAATACCACATGAATCATCACTCAATGTAGCAATTTTTTAATGGGGAATTTCATATGAAGGGTATTAAATAAGAAAATTCCATTTGGGGAAATATATATTTAAAAATAATAGTTTTAGCTATTTAGATTTGTTGTATGTGTTTCTATTTTTTATGCTCAAACCTTAGATGGGTCACCACTCTATAGGTTTGAGAGTTCTCCAAATACCTTTTCCTTGTTAACATGTATGCTATTATTTCATAAATGATATTTGGTTTTGATTTATATAATACAAATATTATGTGGTCTACGAGGAACAATAAAAAATCATTAAAAACCTCTCTGGTGTTATTTTGGATTCAGGATCTGCCATTAATTAAGAATTAGAGTGACTGATTCTTACCTGTCTAAACCACTTGTTGCTTCATCTATAAACAACATCCTTGGCCTCATGAGGATTTCCAAGCTAATGCTAAATCTTCTCTTTTCTCCACCACTAATTCCCCTCAAGTGCCAATTTCCAATGTGAGTGTTGGCACATTATTGAAGACCCATTTCAACAAGTGTAGACTCCATTAGTGCTAATTTCTCTAACTAGGGCATCTTATTAGGGAGTCTCAAATGAGAAAAGTATGTTATAGTCTCCCTCATGGTCAAGGTGCCAATTAGAGTATCATCTTAGAGTATGCTATTGTCTCCCTTATGGTCAAGGTCCCAATTAGAGTATCATCTTGAGTTACATATGCCTACAACCAAACATAGGAGAGAAAAAGCTATTTAACATCATACATCAACAATTCACCCAAAAATAACCTGGCCCCTATTAAGTATTATTAAGGAGCAACCTATGATTAAATCATACTATTTTTCCAAAGGAGAGCTTTTTCTTGCAACCATTTAGCTTGATGGATCTAGACTGAAATGTATTAGTTGCCAATCTACCTAATTTCCACAAACAAATCAAAAATGTAAAAGGAATCATCAATAGAACATTATGCAATAAAATTCCATCAAGAATGCAACTCCATATAGATAGATAAAAAATTGAATAAGTTTAAATATAGATAGGTATAAAAGATTGGATGAACTCCATATTTAATGTTGTAGACAATGAAGCAATAGTTTCTATTGTGTTCTATTAAAAGACCAACATCACAAAACTATTAGGATTTGTAAGGCATTGAATGTATTAGAAAGTTCTGTTAGTAACAATCCTATTATATTATCGCAGACTATATAGGATCTTAAAATTAAGCAAAAAATTAAAATAAATCAACGATTCACTTTAGGAACCCTACATACTCAAAAGAGTGAAGCCTTCTATGGATACAAAAGAGGTGCTCTATAGTAGGGAAGGAGCAGATACGAAAAGGACACTAGTAATATGTAGTGGTTTGAAAACACTCAAAAAATAGATTATCTTCTAAGTACAGAGAACAATGTTAAAAATGTATAATTCTTTTTATTTCCTTTCTTAGGAGAGCAAGGTTGTTGTGTGGAGGACTTCTCCTAGGTTTGGCAGAGATGGCCATGTGAGTGTGACAATTCAAGTCATTATCATTTACAATCATTTCAACATTGTATTGTTAAAATGAATGGTGTTTGGATAGTTCCATTAAATTACAACTAATTTTAGGTACAAAGTGAAAAACCTAGAGTGGTGGTTTTTCCATTGAGGGAAGCAATGTGAGATGTTGCAATACACAAGTTTGATACTAATGTTTCTAATGACACATCCCTCAGTTATAGTAAGGTTCAGATTTTTTAGTCATTATTGATAAATGATTTACTTTGTAGGAATATGACACTTGTATGTATTATAGTTACATGCACTATAAGTATTTTTTGTATGGTAATGTTTATATTTGTGTTATGGTATTGTCTATGTAGGGGAAGGGTCAATATAGAATTGAAAATTCTGTCCAAAGGAGGATATATTATTTCCTTCTCAAAAGTTTTTCTATTGATGGGGTAAAGAAGTTTTGGGACATTGCAAGGATGAACTTTCATAGGATGCAAATTCACAATCTCCCATTTATTGAAGCACCTTGCCATGAGCGGCCTTTTGTAAGGAATAGTAAGCGACATTGTTATGAGTCAAAATCAATAGGATACATCTTTAAGAGGGACAAAAGTGTTGATTATTAGATGAGGATAAGGTCTAATGCCCAAAGAAGGCATTTTTAGCAATGCATATGAAAACTGTACAAGGTTTCCATAGTTGAACTCTGTAGAGGGTCTAGCCAAGATTGAAGAGGAAATGCGTTATTACAAGAGTGATGTGTTAAGGAAGGAGAGATTGAAAAGGGTTGTAGAATTGGTGAAGAGAAGAGAGATCATGGTATGATCAATTTGATATAATATTTTGTTCTTTATGTGAAAAATCCGTGCAAACATGTGAACCACTTTAGAGAAATCTGCTAATATTCATTAAATGTACCACTGACAAGGCATTCCATCTTTAGTCAATATGGGTTCTATGAATTCCATTGTTGAAAGATCAACATATGTACCACCGTCTACCTCAGTTGTAGGTGATAGGAGTTGTGCGCAATGCTCTCGTGCATGACAGAATAAGTCTGGTAGAGGGAAAAGAACCTTTGTAAGTGCTACAAAAATTATAGACTTTGAGGATGGTAAAAGGGGGATCCCTTCTATTGCCAAAAGTGAGAGGGTGGAGGTAATGAGGAACACAAAATGTTATTTTTCTATTTCTGTAAAATTGAATAACATATTAATTTTTTTAATTTTCACCAATCATGTGTTTTGTGGTTGTGAATATTTTGGTTTGATATCTAAAAAATGGAATGAATGTTTCATTCTATGTCAGTCATCCTCCACAAAAGGAACTCTTGCAATAATAGTTGAGTGTGAAGATGGGTATGTCCTTTCTCTCTTGGGTTTTCCATGTGAGTGTGTTAAATCAACATTGGTGAAATGGAGGAGTGGTAGTAAGTCTGTGCAAGGAAAGCATAGACAAATAATGTTGGTTGATGAAAATGAGATTGAAGTTTGGGTAAGTAGTATGTAGTTGGCATAGGAAATGTGTTATTCTACACATATGTTATTAGTGTTCTAAATTTCATTATAACCCACTCTTAATGGTAATGGTGGTGTTCAGGGGTCTGTACGATAATAGCCTACAATTGAATATCTTAAAGAAGCAATATGCTTACATTCGATTTAGTGATCGGTGGAGACTTTAGTGTATGAAATGTTGATAGTAGCATCCATGTGACTTAATACCTATATTATTTGGTTATATGTAATGCAGGTTGGTAGTGGTGGTGTTTTCTTTGACACTCCATGCATGATGGAGGCCCTAGATGGAGATGTATGTAATGTATTTTGGATTATTGCCCAAAGGAAGATTGGTTTAGAGTTATTGTAATTTGAGAAATATTTTTTCTAATTTTTATGGGCTAGGACATAGTGAGGAGAGATGTTGCAATGTATCACAATTCTTTGTTTGAGCGATCTATAAGGCTAGTTGGAACTATAAGTTCGCACCCATCAGACAATCAAAAACCTAAACCTTTGGAAATGGGCATGGAAAGTTAGATAGATGGACAAGATAAGTTGTAGAGTCCTTGTGAATCAGTAAAAGTGATAGATGTATTCTTTCTTATGCTATTAGTGATCATGTAGACCTATGATGTCAGAGCATATTGTTAGGTAAAGGTATCATCTAAGGTGTGGGCAGTGATGTGATGTGCCACAACAAACCACTTTGTGCAGGGGCTACAAAAGTGAAAATTGCAGAGGTTCTTGACTTGACTGTTAGGTTATCATACCCTCATTCTTTTTCTAAAGTTTTAAGTGACTCATTAAATTTTTTTGAAGCATGGAACATCTATGACCCATCCTCTAATATAGATTTGGAGTAGCATATGGTATTATTGTCTATCTCTTTTTGCCTAAGCTAATAGTTTATTGATGTTTGCATATATTGATGTCATTTATTTGGAGGCTTCACTCATTCAACTTGTGTGCATAATTTTAGGATAAAGTGTAGGACACATAGAAGGTGGTTGAAGAATCCAACTATCCCCTTCCTACCCCTAAAAGATATAGCCTCAAAATTCACATGTTAGGTATCACCCCTCTAATGGTGCACAAGGACCCCAAGGAGCGTCATATATTTTATGAAAGATTTTTTTTGTGTTTCTCAAAATAGATAGTAGAGGAGGGGTAAACCAATGTCAAAACATTAGGGATTGCTTTATATGCCATCGTAACTAGAAATGGTCTCTAGTTTTTCATTGAATAGTTTACACAACGTTGATAGTAGGGTTACTAAGCATTGTTGATGCCATTGATCAAAATCTACCCTTCTTCAATAAAATTGGAAATGATGCTCATTCCAAATTTGTAATCATTTCCTTTATATTTGTTAAATTCTATACTCATTGAAGTCCTTATTTCCAGTTGAGTTGGAAAATTCAAACTATGATTTTTGATTTATGCACATGTTGATTTTTTGTGCTTTGTTGTTAATGTACAACAAGGGAAATCTAAATTTGTCTGACATATTTTTCATAATTGGTTGTTATCATATTGTGGTTGTTCTATGGTATGATTCTACTTTAGTTATAAGTATTGTCTTTTTAAATGTGTTTAGTCTATTGGTGATTACTGAATAGGATCAACTATTTTTATAGAGTATTATTTCAATTTATAATGTATCCAATGTTTATTTCAAATGTACAATAACTTCTATCATAAATTGTTGATACTTCTCTTCAATTTGATGGATGTTTTAATAAATTGGAGAAGATTTGATCTTATCAGTGTATTAAGGGGATACTCCTACTTCCACTGAACAATATTAACTAGGTATTCTGCTATTTTGTGGCACCTTTTCTATTCATTTTGTTTGCAAAATGAAAACTTTGTTTTATTTATAAGGGATTATTTTAATTAAAATTCAATATTGGAATGTAAGAATAGTTCTTATATGTTGATGCAGCCATGGGTAGTCGAAAAGATGTCCACAAAAAGGAAGCTTCTGATGAATCATTGTTTGATATCCTCATTACTACAAATGTAAGATTGTTAAAGTCTGCTACTTCTAGGAAGCATGGAAAGATGAACGAATCATCGATCGAGAGGCAACAAATGAGTTTAGATTAAGTACCTCCATTTGGTGTATCAGATACTAGTGGTGTGGTAGGGCTAGGAAATAGTCATGAAAATGTAGGCTTATATGATCCCACCCTAGGTGACAACTTCAATAGCTCACTTCAAGAGAAACACAATCAACTTCAAGAGAAACATATATCTTTGTTGTCAGAGAATTTGGTTGCATGTAAAGTAGATAATAATCACCTAAAGTTGCAAAATGCTGAATTGGAGATAAAAAAAGAGAGCTCGACATGTTTCTTATAGAGGTTAAGGAGAAAAATATGGAGTACTATCTTCAATTGCATGAACAACAACTGATCAATCAAAATCTAGATGATCCACTTACTATGGACAAGAAGATGTTCTCTGAGTTAGAGAAGATGTTCTCTGACTCAACTCATACATCTAGATGACTTTCAATTGTAATGTCATATGATCTACAATTTATTAAACTTCGGTGCATTGTTGCTCGTTTCATTTCATACACTACGTAATGAAAGAAATCTGATGAATGGTTGTAACAAATTGTAAATGAAGTATTTGTTTGCTATGAAATTGGTATTGCTTTTTGTGGTTGGTTGAATGTAGACATTATTTTCCTTTTTAAAAATGTTGCATTGTTTTGAGGCTACAAGAAACCAATAATAGTGTACATTAAATGGAATATGTCTTCTATAGCAGGTGACAATTACAATTCAATTTATTTCAACTAGATGTTATCAACATACAATAAAGGCACCTATTCCTTTACCAAGAGAAACCATATCATAATCGATTCAACAATACCTTTAGAATAAACTATTGAAATTGAGAAATTGTTCCTTACCAATAAATAGGAAGTATACCAAATTCATAAGTAGACTTTTAATTTGTAAATGCATTTTTTGCATGCAACTTATATATACATGGTTGACAATGGAATGCATTCCCTTTTTGTGGCTCTAATAATAAAAAAGACACAATGTCAAAAATCTCTAAATATATTGCAAAAAAGCCTCATTATTTCCCTTTCAATCTACTAAGAATTTAGATACATTACATAGATGTTTGGCATAGTCATCATCCTTGTAAATGTACACATATTTTGTTGAAACTTCCATTAAAAATTCTTGTTTGGCTATTTTGTCCATTATCATCGACACGTGATCAACTATGTCATCTATGTTCTTCAATTATAAGAGACCATCCAAGAAACTATCAGAAGAAATGATCTCCATTTCTGTAATGGCATTGGCAAACTATATTTGAGGATGTTGGGCAATACATGTGTAACATCACATTTGAGTTTCATCATATCAAAGTGTAACTTCTCAGCCTAGTCTGTATGTTGTTTCAAGATGTCATGTCCAAACCATTCACACCTTGAGTTTAAAGGATCATTTATCTTCAAGTCTTCTTTAATGCTAACCTTTAATCTCTCATTCTTTCATCTTGCTTCAAAAGTTCTCGAGTGAAAGACTCAATAATTGTCTACCATCTTCATTAACTTGTGACATCTATTATCAACAATTCTAATTGCCAAGTCATCCAATTGATCATGTTTTTTCATAAGTATGTTATCTGATTTCTATGCTTTATTACACCAAGAACTTACATCATCCATTCCATCCATATCTCTTTGTCCCTAATTGTGGTCTACAATTTCAAAATTAAAACCTTTGCATTTCCCTCTATCCAGTGTAATAGCTTTTTGTTTCCATGCTCCCTTTTCAATCTCTAAATTTTCAAATGATGATTTGGACTTGTTCATCATTCTGAACAACTCATCTACCTTAGCCTGGTTCTTCATTGTAGCAGTGACATTCAATGATGCCATGTGTCTTGGTTCTATTATGATTAGTTTATGGATTTATTTGACACAAAGCTTCATTACTATCTATCACAATTGGTCTTTCATTTGTGTCATCCGATCCTAGTGGTAATAAAGATTTCTTGTATGGATCCTTCACTGATGTGTTACCAAGATTTCTAGAATTCTCTTGTTTACAACTTTTTACTCCATCTTTTTGTTTTTCATAACATTCATGCACTGCTACACATTGAAAATGGAAACCCTGGTATATTAGAACACCATCATTGTTAACTATTTCCTTGACCTTATGTGTAGTTATGTCCTCAAGTTCCTTTTACACCTTATTCTATAATATTTCCTCCATCATTTCACTATCCAACTTATTTGAAGTTTGGTTTAACTACATTCATCTATATTGAAATAATACATATCTAAAATCATTAGAACATATGAAATCATCATCACATATGAATTGGTTATGTTCAATTTTTGTAATATCAAGTGATTGTACTATATAAAGGGGCTCCAAGCTCAGTTCTCTAGTGATAACATCTCTTGAAATAGGCCGACGTTCACCACAACTATCTTCTCTTTCTTCAATGTTCTTGTTAAGATTAACCTTATATAGAAATAATAGTTACACACAAATATAACCAATAAAAAAAAAAAATAGATCACACATAAGAGAACACAAGACACCAAGATTTAACATGGTTCACCCAATCCTCGAGCTACCTCCACCAACAAGAAGTCCAATATTATTATGATCTGGTGATTACAACCTGATTACAATCTATAACCCCTTACAGATCAATACTTCCACAAGAACAAATTTTTGCATCACACATTATGAAAAAATCCCTAGCCTTAAGCCTTTTATACAAGCTTTTGCCACTTACAAAATTAGGGCTAGAATAATAGAAAAATAGTAGTTGATGCCTTTTACAATATAAGGGAATTTTTGGCTTTAGGGGTACTACCTTCAAAAACCCCCATGGGGGCATTTCCCCTCGACCCCACCTTGTACTGCAACATGGAGTGCACTTGGGGTGCTACCTCTTGACCTTGTCTTGGGGGCACTACCCCCAAACCCTTGTAGAAATAATTTGGAGGGAAACCATGCCAAATAAACCTCTAAGTTTGATTAGGCTCCACATCACAACAATCTCCCACTTGGAAGCTAATTAGGCTCCCCAATAATAACCTCCCACTTGGAGACTGATCATAGCACTACTAAATCTATAGCTCCCACTTGAACATCAAACCACCCTTGACTTTGCTATTCTTTTATTCTATTCAATCAAGAAGACCAACTAAAGCTGAAGATGATTTTAGCTTCTCCCTTGTCACTACCTTTGCAAACATATCTATTGGATTTTCATCTTCATGTATCTTGTCTAGCTTTAATTGTCCATCATTCAAAACTGACCAAATGAAATGTAACCATAACTCTATTGTTTTGTCTTTGAATGCAAAGATGAATTCTTTTCAAGATGAATGACACTCTAACTATCTATGAAAAAATAATTACCCTTATGAGGGTTTCCCAATTCTTCCAAGAAGAACTGAAGCCATATCATCTCCTTAGCTCCTTTGTAGTAGCAACATAGTTTTCCTTTGTAGTAGATAAAGCATTAACCTTCTATAACCTAGAAACCTAGCTCATAACTATCCCACCAACAACAAATACATAACCTATAGCACTCTATTTGGTATCAATATCCCCTACCAAATCTAAGTCAACATTGCCCTGTAAATTAGTAGTAGAGCCCCCAAAGTGTAAACACTTATTGGATTTTCCTCTCAAATATCTAAGAATCCATTCAACTACATTCTGATGCTCGATTCCAGGATGACTCATATACTTGCTAACAACTCCCACTACATGTGCAACATCTGGCCTAGTACATACCATAGCATACATCAAGCTTCCTACAACTAAAGCATAAGGTATTGTGGATATATTGTCCTTCTCTTCTTGTGTCTTGGGACACTTCTTCTTAGTCAACTTCAAATGACTAGGTAAAGGTGTGTTGATAGCTTTAGCATTCTCCATAGAGAAACATTGCAAGACTTTCTCAATATAATTAGACTGAGATAATGTCAATTTCCTATTCTTCCTATCTCTACAAATCTTCATACCAAGGATTTTCTTTGTTACCCCCAAATCTTTCATAGAAAATGCATGTGCTAACTGGCATTTTAGCCCCTTAATATTATCCATGTTAGATCCAACTACAAGCATATCATAAACATATAAATATAAAATAATGTAGCTATCATCATCCAACCTCTTAAAATAAACAAAATGATCTAAATGACACCTGCTATATCCACACTCATGCATAAACATATCAAATTTTAGATACCATTGTCGAGGTGCTTGCTTTAAGCCATATAAACTTTTCTTCAATTTGCACACTAAATTCTCTTTACCCTCGACCTCAAATCCCTATGGTTGTGCCATATATATTTCTTCATCCATATGACCATGAAGGAAGGTTGTTTTAATATCAAGCTACTCCAAATGCAAATCTTTAGTAGCCATAATACTTAAAATAGTGCAAATAGAAGTCATCTTAACAACATGAGAGAATATCTCATCAAAATCAATGCCTTTTTTCTATGTAAATCCTTTTACAACTAACCTGGCTTTGAATCTTTTCTTACCTTCATCCTCTTCTTTTAACTTGTAAACCCATTTATTCTGTAAAGCCTTTTTAATTGCAGGTGAATTGCATAAATCCCGTGTCCTATTTTTCAGCAAAGAGTTCATTTTGTCTTTCATTGCAGACTCCCACTAAATCTTTGTATCCACCTGCATAGCTTCATCATAACATTCAAGTTCACTAGCATCAGTAAGTAAAATAGAAAATAAAGAAGGAGAAAATCTTTCTAGAGGTCTACTTAGCCTTGTTGACCATCTAAAATTCATTGGGATGTGTAGTATTTGTTGTTGTAGTTGTTGCACATCATGAGGAATTTCTAGAACATCAGCTTTTGGAGTATCATCCAACACTATATAATAATCTTCTTTCTTCTCATATTTCTGCAATAGATCTTTCTACAACACTTTATCATTGAATATGATGTCCTTGCTTCTTACAATTTTATGATTTACAAAATCCCAAAGCCTATAACCGAATTCATTAATGCCATATCTAGCAAATACACATTTCTTTGACTTAACTTCTAGCTTGGTTCTATTTTTAGAATCTATATGAGCAAATGCTTCACAACCAAAAGTTTTGAGAAAGAATAACTAACCTTCTTACTAGTTCATGCTTCCTCTAGAATACCACAAAACAAAGGAGTAGAGGGACATCTATTAATCAAATATATAATAGTATTGATAGCCTATGCCCACATGTTTAAGGGTAACCTTGCATGCAACCTCATCCTCCTTACATGCTCCATTATAGTCTCGGTTATGTGTTCAACCACTCTATTTTCCTATGGAGTCCTTGGAAAAAATTTCTATCTATGAATATCATTAGTGGATCAATGATCTTCAAATTCATGACTACAATACTCACCACCATTATCAAATCTAAGACATTATAATTTCTTTCCACTCTCATTTTCAACCAAGCATTTCTATTTCTTACAAGTTTGAAATACATCATATTTTTGTCTAAGGAAATAAACCCATACTTTTTTAGTTGCATCATCAATAAATGTAACATAATAATGAGAGCCACCAAGGCAAGATACTTGAGTTGGTCCCATACATTTGTATGCACAAGCTCTAATTTCTCACTTTTATTTTCCTTCCTAGTCTTCACAAAACTCACTCTCTTTTGTTTTCCATACACACAACTTTCACAACTATCCATATTAATAGATTTTGGACCTTGTAAAACTTTCTTTGAATGAAGTACTTTCATACCTTTCTCACTGATGTGCCCAAGTCTTTTGTGCCATAGCATTGTATTAGAATCTACAACATCTGTTTGTTCTCCCTACTCAACTGCAACAGTTGTTCTTGAACATTCATTTTTCTCTAAAATGATCAAAGTAGAAGGAACAATATGACCTATACAAAGATATAAAGTGCCTTCTTTCACACTTTTTTCTACTACAAGGGAACCTTTTGAGACCTTCCAATTTTTATCAGTAAAAATAACTACACAACCCTAATCATTGAGTTGCCTTGCTGAAATTAAATTCCTATTCAACCTTGGAAAATGTCTTACCTTGTCTAGTAGCCAATGATTCTCATTCTGCAACTTAATCTTAACTTTTCCCTTTCCAATAATCTGATAGGGTTCATTATCCCCCAAATAAATAAGTCCAAAATCCCCTTTGACATAATCAATGAAATAACCTTTATGAGGTGTAGCATGAAATGAAGCACCAAAATCTAAAATCCATGAATCGTCAACACTTTCTAAATATAGAAGCAAAGCATCCTCTTTGGATTTGTTACTTACCATATTTGCCTCCTTGTTCCCTTCTAGTTTATCTCTTTCATTGTTCTTTTGAGTCCAACAATCTTTCTTCTTATGCCCTATTTTACCATAGTGCTAGCAATCTCTTGGTCTTATGGATTGAGACCTCTTACCCTTTGACTTACCTCTTGATTTCCCATGATTTCTAGATTATTTACTCTTTTAGTCATTCTATCTCTTCTTTGTGCATTCAAAGCACTTCCTGATGTAGATCTACGTGAGAATTTCTTATGAGTTTCCCCACATAAAATAACACCGATCACATCATCATATTCTAAGGTATTAGATCTAGAAATAGAATTAATCACAACCATTACCAAGTCATTCTAGCTTTTACAAAAAAAATACAAAATCAAGAGATCCCTAATTTCTTCATTAAAATTAATACCCATAGAAGATAATTGACTAGTAACAATATTAAATTCATTTAAATGATTTGTGATGGATCCACCTTTTGTCATCTTCATATTAAATAAATGCTTCATGAAAAATACCTTGTTTGAAGTGAAGGGCTTTTCATACAATTTTGCTAGGGTTTCCATCAAATTTTCTATCATTTTCACTTTTGTAATATTAAATGCCACTGATGGTGCTAGGCATAATCGAATGCTTCCAAGTGTCTTTTTGTCTAAAAGATCCTAGTCATCATTTGTCATGGATCCCTAATTCTTGGTTTTTCCTCCCAATGGTTTCCATAAATCCTTTTGATAGAGATAGTCCTCCATTTGCATCTTCCATAACTTAAATTTTTTCCCATTAAAATGATCAACCCTCAACTTACCCTCATCTTCCATTGCTCCCACTCAATTGTGAGACTCCCATTCAGTTTTGAGACCTTATCAATCCTCAAAAAAATTGGGGCATTACCCCAGGACCTTGCAGGGGCATTGCCCCTTGATCCCATCTTGGGGCCATTTCCCTCAAACCCCCATAGAAATAATCTAGAGGGAAACTGTGTTCAATAAACCTCTAAGTTTGATTAGGCTCCACATCACAAAAGTTCTCTGCCTCTATGTATTGTTGATGTGATAGATGACCAATGACAATTTCTCATTTTTGTAGCAAACCATCAGGAACATTACTCAAAATCTCATATTTGTCTTCTAACAATTTGAATTCTCTGTTAAGTGGATCATTGATACCACTAAGAAGGTCTATATTAACCCTCCCTTTTCTTAGTTTCCACTCAAAATCTCTCTCCACATTTCTGTACATTTTCTTTCTACTTACAACTTCATCCCTTTCCAAGTTCCTAATAAGATCATTAATTAGTACTTACCTATGTTCAATAGGATGTAAGAAGACCTTTCCCTTTAAATATATCCCTTTGGATCAAATTCTCTCCTCGAATCAACCTGACTTAGTCCAAATCTGCTAAGTTTCTTGGTAATATAGTCAAAATTCTGTAATGTCTTGACCACAAAATCCCTAAATGACATTGTACTAGGCAAGAATGATTATTTTCTCTTTGAAGTCAAGTGTTATGTATTGGAGACTTCCATTTTCCACACAATTTCTAGATACACAATTTGATCAGGTATTGTGATGGGGAGGTTGTGAGGACATCCTTCATAACCAATCACCCCATAATTCTAGTGAAATTGTCAAATGCATACTTGTCACCCCAATTGTGGTCTACTAAGCTTTGGTCAAGATATTGTTTAGGCCTTAGGAACATTTTTATCTCTAGTGAAAAGGTATTATTGTGTTCGAATATTCAAATGGGAACAATACTTCTGAGAAGTTGGGGGGGGGGGGGGGGGGGGGTGAATCAGAAGTACCACACTTTTTAACCTTGTTCAATCCTTTAAACATATAAATGAAAAAAAAATTGCATGCATGAAAGCATATAAAAGAACATAAAATCAATCACATGCAATAACACATAACACAAGAATTGATAACCCAGAAACCCTTCAAGAATAAGAAGGTAAAACTGGGGTGGGGATGATACCGACAAAAATCACTGCAACAATCAATGTTCAACCACTTTTGATGGTCTACCCTATGAAAGGCCTTCCATGTTAAAAGCTTTACACTATGTCAATAGTGACCTGATTAGAGGATTTACAAACACTTACATGAAGTGTCACCCTGTTAAAGGATTTACAATAGGTTGTTAAACCCACCTAATACATAGGATTTTCAATGACCTTCTCCAAAGGTTCTCCTACCTAGTTGTTAAGCTAACCTATCAATATAGGATGTCAACCTCTAATACAATTGCGAGAGAGTATTAGAACATTTGATCTGATAGAGTGCAATCCTCAATTGCTAGGTTCAGGTACTAGATCTACTCTTCCTATTTTGATCCTTGCTTGATCTAATCTTTGTATGTGTTCCTTGTCCCTTGTGCTATTCTGATTAACTAGATATGAAATTGCTACTCTGTTCCTCTAAGTCCTTTCCTCTTCACATTGAAATTTTTCTATAATCTCCCCATACATTATTCTCTTCCACATATGCAATGGTGCATTCGACCTCCTTATAAAGAATGTGAAGACTTAGGGTTAGGTATGGATCAATGATCCATATTGAATCACAAATTCCCACTCATACCTTGCATTTTTGTCATTGGTTGCATGCCTTCTCCATTTTTCTGATTTGTTGCATGCATATTGCATAGGAAATGTAAATGATTCATCCTCATCCTTTTTCTCTTTTGAAATCTCTCTAAGTTGGCTCCAAAAATGGTTTACATCTTATTTTGTGAAGGCACAAACTATTATGTTGATTCTGAGTTGCTAGGCACATATTGTGTTCCTGATTCTTGGCACATACTATTTCTTGATTTCTCGGTATCTACTACATTTCTAGTTTTCTTGGCACCTATTATATCCTAGTTTTCTTGGTACCTATTATATCATGTATTGCTCAGGACTTGTTATATCCTAGTTTTCTCAGCACCTGTATGTTCCTGTATTGCTCGGCACCTGTATGTTCCTAGATCACTTGACATACATTGTGTACTTGGTATATATAGTGAAAATGGTTAAGTGTGTTGACACTCAATTGTCAAGACTATTCTTTTGACCAATAATCTCCCCCTTTGACATGAGTGTAAAAAACACTTAACTAAGCATTTATGAACTTTACCTTATTGAGTACATTCTTTATTTGCTGATCCTCTCTGTCCTTTGTCCTGTTTCTGCATTCTGAGCCTGTATGCTTTATTTGATCTGTGTGAAGTTCAAATTTTTTTGTGTTTCCCCCTTTCTCCTTATTACTTGAATCCACCTTTTTGGATATTTACAAACTTTCCATTGTATTCTCAAAATGAATGAAAGAATGTAATTAAAAATGAGCAAACTTTTCACAAAAATTTGGTATTCTCCCATATTTCTATATACATATCTCCTTATTTCTTCCCCTACACATATTTCTCCCCCTTTTTGACATTGATGTGAAGGGTTCTATAGAGTAATACTATGTTTAGCCAAAAATGTGCTTTTTATGTCCAGGAGTATCTTCAGAGTTGCATCCCAATTTGCTAGTGCAAAGTCCAATGACTTATGATGGATGGAAATCTCTGCTGCTAGATGTACAAGTCCATCTAAGGTAGAAAGATTTGAATCTTTCTTGAGGATTGTTTCTACATACATTTGCTCCTTATGGAGTACCTCTAACTGAGGGGTTATAGAGGATTGAATTTGCATCAACTTAGCTTTTGTATTTGCCTCCTTTGTTGTTAATATAGATAATTCTCTTTGTGTGTGAAGCATTTGAGAAAAATGCTTCTCACTTTGAGATGGATTAGTTGGGAGTTGCATACTAGAAATCTTTAAATTTCTCTCCAAGCTCAGTATCCTTTGGCTAGTCTCCTGTGTGAAGTTTGAAAAATCACACAACTTGTTGTATAGGAAGAATATATTCCCAAGTACAATTTTTACTCTATCCAATTTTTTAGCTAGCCCAACTTGAGATAGTGCTATATCACCATATATTTTCTCATTTACCTTTCCTTGGAACTTCCTTTCTGACCATTCCATTAATTTTGCATTTGTATCATGGTCTTCATTTGTCACCTAGTCAACTATGTCAGATAGTTGCTCTACTATTGGTGTTGACTCATTAGGTGTTTGCAAGTTGAAGGAATCCATAAAGATGTCCTTTATCTCATTCAGTGCTTGCATATATTTATATTCTTTTCTCAATACCTCTTGTCTTCTTCTTCTATCCAATGCACTCTGTATCTCATTAATCTTTTCTTCAATGAGGGTGCTGGATTCATAGTAAGGTATTGTGATTTCCTCATCAAGCTCAAGAATTCCATACTAAATTTTCCTAGCTACTTTTGTTGAGCTTGAGCCTAGTGTTCTACCTTGCAATGCTAGCATCTCAGTGCTCAGCTTCTGAAGAGTTTGAATGGGAGTACCTATTTTGGGTAGTTGAACCAAAGTTGGTATGGCAGTCTGCTCCCCATCTCTTGTCTCTTCCTTCTCTTCAGCTTATTTTTTCTTTTCACTATTAATTGCTAGGGGTGTACTTTTTGACTATACTAATTTTTCTTTGTCTTCCCCTGCTACTATACTTAGCACTTGAAGTGCATTTGTGACTGCTTTTGGTGGAGATGGTGGAGGAAGGAATATGATTTCAGTAGTTTGAGTGGTCGAAGGTGGTTCTTGTGTTTTGACCTTGACTTCCTTTATTTTTACTACTAACTTTTGCAACTCATCAACATTGACCAGTATAGGACTTGTGCATAGTCTAGCTACTTGGGTTGATTGGTCAAGGATCTTTGCTAGATCCTCTGCAATTAATGGATTGATGTTTTGACAAGAAGTGTCAATAACATCCTTAATCTTGATAATCTCTGTAGGTGTGATGGTGGCATGAGGAGGGCTAGGAGGTGATAGTTGTGTGTCTTGCACACTTTGTTCTTGCTACTCATCTATACCCTTTTCTTCCTCTTTCTCCTCTTTATTCTCCTCTTCATCTTTCTTTTGCTTCTTCCAATTTCTTCTTTTCCTCAACCTTCTTCTCTTCTTTCTTCTTTTCTTTTCCCTTCTTTCCTATTGTTTTTATTTCCTTTATCTTGGCACTTGCTTTTTCCTTGTATTCCTCATCAAAAACATCATCAATTTTCTTATAAATTATTTTCCACAACTGTGTGGATTTTCTCACACATTTTCAATTTTATTCTGCAAAATACTAAATGCCCTATGCTTTGGAGTAAATCTACTATTGTGCCTCTTGACTACATTAGTTATTTGACCCATAGTTGAATCAGGCAACAATCTAGCTAAAGTAGACTCCCTTATTTCTTTTTCCATTTGCAAGAAAAAATGGCATTTGTTTTCCACTATTTTATACAATTCTTTGGGCATTGAGCCATCTAGCTCTATTGGTGTGTGCTTGTACTCGACCATCGTAGCATACATAGATTCCTCTATTTTATTTTTCTCTTCCTTAGTGAGCTTATCAAAATCTAAATTCTTTAAGTCTTTCGAGTCATCATTTCTAATCTTTGTACACAATTTATCTATGGTAGACTTGGGCAGACAACTTACCACTTTGAACTGACTATTATAATCTATTTCTATCTTTTCTTCATCTAAATCAGGTTGAGCTACATATTTTCTTCTCTTCCTTGGCTCCTCCTCAGTCTTCTTGGTGGCTTTCTTCTTCTTTTTATCCTCTTCTTTAGCCTTTTGAGTAGTAGCTCTAGTGGTGACTTTGGTAGTAGGCTTCTTTTCTGCAGGTTATGTCACTTTCATTGCCTTGTGTTGAGGAGTAGGTTGAGTTTTAGCCTTTCTTTTAGTGACCTTAGTTTTGATAGGTGCTTCCTTGGCTTCTTCTTCCTTTGCACCTTCTTCCTTGTCCTCATCTAGGCCTTGTGTTAGTTTTAGAGGCTCTTTTTCAGACTCATCCTCTTCATTTTCATTGTCAACATCTTCTTCATCTACTTCCTCTTCCTCTATTGTGCCTATTGCTTCAACACCAAATCTCTTCTTGATCTTCTTCATCAATTTTTCCTTCTTCTTCACTGTAGTGGCTGTTTTAAGGTCTGTGACCACTCTAGATTTAACAACATCATAAGTTCCAAAATGTTTTGCTGTCTTGTCAGTCTCTTCTGCAAGTAGTACTATTATTGCTGTTGAGGCTTGATCAACATCAAGTTCATAACCTAGTGGCCTAAGCCATCTCACTCTAGGTATGACTGCTTGTATATAGTGTAATCAATATCCACAAGAAAGAAAATGTCCTTTACATGTTGTTCAACCAGTGAGACTAGTATCCTCATCCTCTGTTTCATAGACTTCTTAAAGTCCTCAAAACAACTAGTCATTTAGGCATCAAAATTCTCACCCATTTGCTCAATGAATCCATTTATTTTCTTAACAATGGTACACTGAACCAAAACCAAAACTGAACCAAATTTGCATTGAGCTCCCTTAAGCTTCCTTATAGCTCCTAGATTCTCATTGATTTGTTGTAACATGAGCTTTGCAAGATCATATGTATGATCTTTCTTCACCAATTTATAGGCTACATCCACTGCAATACATGGTACACTATTTAGTCTACTTGACTGGTAGAATTTGTGAGCTATGACTCTCATAGAAAAATCTAGTAGGCGTTCTGTAATGGTGTCTATTGTCATTCCCCTATTATTCTATTTTGCACCTGTATTCTTCTTTATGGCTTCCCTTTTGTCACTTCTTAGGTTCTTTGGCCAATCTAGGGTTGGAATACTAGTAACCTTATGGACAGTTTTCTTTGTAAACTTCACTAGCCCTATCTCTAACCAAAAGTCTCCATTGTGGATTTTTCTCAACACTATGTGTATCCATTCTGTTTTGAAAATAATAAGGAAAACTAGGGCTTTAGTTAAACCCTTCTTTTCAACTATTTGAAACTCATCCTTCAATATACCTTAGTCACATAGTTTATCAAAGGCATTGAAAATTCCTAAGTCACCTATGGCTCCAATCTTACAGTTATAGCATTTTCTGAAGTCTTGGACCATTACAACTTTGTTCAGAATGACCAACAAAGCACTAGCAGGGTCATTTTTATAGGAAACTTTAGGGATAGGCATAAACTCTGGCTATTTGACTTCATTATTGACAAGTTGAATGTCATGACTTTCCTTCCCCTTAGCGGTTTTTGACCCAGATGCCATCATTTACCAAAGTAGGGTTTAAAATTAAATAAACTTTCAAGTTTTGTGTAACTTGGCACTTGAGTCAAATACCTATTGATCGATAAATTGGAGTTGAATCATGGTTGGAATCATTGCAAATCACTGCTAAATTTCTTTGTGATTGCCTATTTTCTCTGCTCGACTTCACTTTGTGTTCAAATGAATTAAAAATGAACAATTTTCAACTTTATTAGGTTTAAAAACCTAGCATTTATTGCATTTGTAATTAAAATTGTACACTTGGCTTCCAAAGATTTTATCAACTCAGCTTCCACTAAAGTTCATCTACTCAATAGCTACTATCTAATTTCACTCATCATCAACTAAACTTTTCAATTGCTTGGTAACCACTAACATCTCTTACTCGACATCCACTAGTCTATTCAGCTTAGCATGTACTAAAGTTTTACTTGGCAACCAAAGGTAGCTTGGCATCATCTTCTAACTTTTAACTTGGCATATTTCTTCATGCATATTTCTTCTTTATAGTACTTCTATGTTTTCTTGGGCTGATGTATGATACATCTTTATATGTATCAACCCTATGTTTTTGTCTTGTGCTTAATTGAATGAGGTGCGATCCTTGGGTGAAGTGATCTCTCCATTAAATGTGCTACATTCACCTTTCTTTTTCCACACCTTGTTCATTAGTCCTCTTATTTGTTCAACATCAATCTTCTCATTTCCTTTGTTGACTTTAGTCTTTGGTGCTTTTGAATTTGTAGGATAGTTTCTACTGATATGACTAGTCTTCAAACAACTAAAATATGTAGTTTGGTTTAGCCACCTACTATAACTTCCCTTGAAATGTGTCCTTATGCAATTTTTAGGAATGTGTCCATACTCTTGACAATAGTGACAGCTATACCTGGTATTGTAATCTCAATTGTAGTGATGTGCACGATTGATTCTTCTTGTAGGCTGATTAGGTGTCCACACAGGCTTTGATCTACAGTCAAATGCTCTATGTACATACTTTTTGTAGTTGTAGCAGTGACTCTCAAATCTTGGTATCTTCACGGTCTTGGTTATCCAGTCTTGTGTTGAATGTCCTTGCTTTTTGCACTTGTGACAAAAATTTGCATTTGTAGGCTTACCATACTGATGACTATTTTTTCTTCTGCACACATTAGAGGTATGTCCCTTTTTACCATAGAAATGACAAGTTGGTTTAGTGTTCTTACCTTTGTTGCTTATTTCTTCTACAATCTTGGATGATTCTCCTTGTTTAGTGCTAATGTAGCCAAGTCCTGAAGTGTCATTACTAGCCCTTGGTGATTTCAGCAATTTCTCAAAGTACTTGATGGCCTCATTGGGTTTTTTGTAACTTTTTTCTATTTCCTTTTCTCTCTCTAATTCATTCTACAATTTTTCATTCTACATCTTGAAGGTGGAGATCTCAATGTCCTTCATGTTTAGCTCATGATGAGAATTCATTATCTGGCTTAAGGTGTCTAGCTACATGTTTGAGATCTTTTCAAATTTAGTTGTCTTCTCTTCTAGCCTATTGGTGAGATTTTTCTTGTCATCTTCTATCATGGACTTGTCTTCAATAGCTCTTTTATTTTTTTCAATCACTTCACAAAGAATTATGGCTTGTGATTCTTGTTCAAGCTTGAGTAATCTAATTTATTTAGCTTGTGCTCTATTTTTCTCCATTAATTCTACTATTGCTGCATCAAATTCCTTGGAATTTCCATTGGAAAATACTTGTGTGGTATCAATCTCTTTGTAATGTATGTCATTTTTAGCTATGGCTATCTCCTTCCTTCTTTTCAAAGATTTTTTGAGTTCCTCCCTGGCTTCTTCTACTTTGTGTAGAGCTAGTTGCACTTCAATCATGTGATTGTCAATGATCTTCCCAAGTTTGAAGACTTCCATCTTCTAACCTTTTTCTCTAAGCTGTTAGGCTTCTCCTTGTGAGAACCAATGCTTTGATACCAATTGTTGGAATATTCAAATGAGAAGAGTACTTTTGAGAAGGGGGGGTGAATCAGAAGTACCACACTTTTTAACCTTTTTCAATCCTTTAAACATATAACTAAAAAACAAATTGCATGCATGAAAACATATAAAAGAACATGAAATCAATTACATGCAATAACACATAACACAAGAATTGATAACCTAGAAACCCTCTAGGAATAAGAAGGTAAAACTAGGGTGGGTATGATACCCACAAAAAACACTATAGCAATCAATGTTCAACCACTTTTGATGGTCTACCCTATGAAAGGCCTGCCCTATTAAAGGCTTTACATTGTTTCAATAATGACCTAGTTAGAGGATTTACAAACACTTAAATGAAGTGCCACTCTATTAAAGGATTTACAATAGGTTGTTAAACCCACCTAATACATAGGATTTTCAATCACCTTCTCCAAAGGTTCTTCTACCTAGTTGTTAAGCTAACCTATCAATATAGGATTTCAACCTCTAATACAATTGTCAGAAAGTATTAGAACATTTGACCTGATAGAGTGCAATCTTCAATTTTTGGGTTCAGGTACTAGATTTTCTCTTCCTATTCTGATTCTTGCTTGATCTGATCTCTGTATGTGTTCCTTGTCCCCTGTGCTCTTCTAATCAACTAGATATGAAATTGCTACTATGTTCCTCTAAGTCCTTTCTTGTTCACACTAAATTTTTTCTATAATCTCCCCATACACAATTCTCTTCCACATATGCAATGGTGCATTCAACCTCCTTATAAATAATTTGAAGACTTAGGTTAGGTATGGATCTATGAGCCATATTAAATTTCAAATTCTTGCTCATACCTTGCATTTTTCTCATTGGTTACATGCCTTCTCCATTTTTCTAATTTGTTGCATGCAAATTGCATAAGGAATGTAAATGATTCATCCTTATCCTTTTTCTCCTTAGAAATCTCTCTAAGTTAGCTCCAAAAATAGTTTAAATCTTAGTTTGTCAAGGCACAAACTATTATGTTGATTCTAAGTTTCTTGGCACATATTGTGTTCTTGATGTTTGGCACATACTATTTCTAGATTGCTCAACATCTACTACATTTCTGGTTTGCTCAGCACCTGTTGTATCCTAGTTTTCTTGGCACCTATTATATCCTATATTTCTTGGCACCTATTATATCCTAGTTTGCTTGGCACTTGTATGTTCTTGTATTGCTCAACACCTATATGTTCCTATATTGCTCGACACTTGTATATTCTTGGATCACTCGGCATACATTGTGTACTTGACATATATAGTGAAAATGGTCATGTGTTGACACTCAATTGTCAAGACTATTCTTTTGACCAATAGATTGTACTCCCCCCTCAACAATTTCATAAGTGGTTTTTCTTAGTTCTTTTCAAAACATAAGTAGTCTAAAACTAGGCATCTCTAATCCTAAACCTTAAGCGATAACTATACAGGCTATCTAAACCCCTGAACATCATACTCCTAAACTAGTAGTCCTTCCTCCCAAGCATTATTCTCTTGGCTGAAGAAGAGCAACATATGCATCAAAAAAGAGTAATTCTTGAAACACAACTTGGAAATATATTTTTTCAATACGAGTAGGTTCTCATTTATCTTTTTCACAACTAATGCAACACAATCAAAATTCCTAGGCTGGTTTGATTGAATGCTAGTTGCAACAACCATAATTGAAATATCCATTAATAGGGGGGGTGGGGGCATTAATTCCAAATAGCTATCCAATAAGTATACTATAGGTGAGGGTGTAATATATTCATATCAAATGGTGTATAGTCATTGCTCTCTAATATGGCTCTTGCACCTCCAATCTTCAAGTGATGGATAGGAAACATGGAAACCTTGTAGAAGCTCTCCATATAGATTTTTCTCCTCTCTTAATTTTGGTATATTCAAAATTATTTCATGACCTATCTCTAGTTGAAAAACTTTCTCAATTTTACATTTTGTAATTCTAATTATTACTTTACCAGACTGTGATTTGATTGTCTTCATTTTTGGATCATATATGTTTACAATTTCCCATAATAGGTCAGTATTGAAAAATTTATTTGGAATACTCAATTTTCCTATATTTGTTTTCCATCCTTGACAAACTGGGCATCTTTCCAATCTTCTATTGTAATGAAACAAAAATAATTCATATCCCATCTTCACTGTCCATACATCTCGAACCTCCCTACACCTATCTTCAACTCCCACCTCCCCTGCCTTCACTCTTTTTGAATTTTGAGAAGATAGTGGTAGTTGGTCTAATAGATTTATTTTTAGATGCAACCTCCCCTCTACTTTATGCCTCTTACATTTGTGTTGTTCATTGTGTTAGAGTAAATAATTAACTTACTAATTATTTATTCTATTTACTTAAGCTTACTTAGGTAAATGCATTCATTTATTAGTTGTAGTCTAGGAGTTTGTTATAAGTTTTTGACAATACGAGAGTTTGTTCTCTCCTAAGTCATAGTTATCCTCTCACGTTGTTCGACGACTTTCCACCTCATGTGGATGTATGCTTAGTTGTCACACTTATCTCCTAGCATCTTCTGGCTTGCTCTAGAAGATTCCTTAAGCTCTTTATATTTGAGCTCCCTCATTGTATTTCATTACACATCTCATTGGATATTGTAAATACATATTTTCTTGTGTTTGAATATTTTCTCTCTTATGTCTGTTTAGGGTTTTTCCCTTGCTCCACGCTCTTCTCTCCTTGGCTTCTCTTTGATAGGTTTTCACATGGAAGTGATCTTGGGCATCTTCAAAGTTGGATTTCATCAACTACAACATGGTATCAGAGCCTCCTTACTGCTACTTGGTTGAAGGATTTTTGAAGTCGTGATTTGAAGTCAAAACCCTGGTTTGTTTGTGCATTTTTCTTCAAATCAAGGGAACAAATTTTTTTTGGAGCACTTTGGGCCCAAAAAAACACTACCATTGGATCTAGAAGGCCGTTTGTAGTCAGGATTCATATAAAACTTTTCATTTTTGGAGACAGAGCTGTGGGAGGAAATTTTTTTCGCTTGCAAGGCTGCTGTACAGACTATATGGAATTTTGGCATCAAAATTTTTTTTTATAAAAAAAAATTGGGGCTACTGCAGTGCTACCCCGCAGCCACCACCATGCCACTCGGGTGTTGCTCACAACCGTAGCAACTAGCCGCACCGTCGCAGGGTAGCCTGGGCCTAGTGCCGTTGGCAGGGCACCACAGCAAGGTGGCACCCTTGCCTTTCTCAGTCTCCTCTGCCCATTAGAGCCGCTCATCTGGATCCCGCCACCTCTTCTCTGGTTGCTCCACTCTTTAGCTTCTACATAGCCTGGGTACATGTCAGTGCTAGCAGGGACTCCAAGTAGCGCCCAACACAATTGTCTGTCACGTTAGCTATTGTGTGGGTATACTTCTGCCTATTCTATAGTTGACACATGGCAGCGGTTCCACGTGGCACTTTTCCACGTGGCCCTTGCTACATCAACCACACCATGTGGTCTCTTTTTTTGCACCAATGACCTCTAGGCCATCAATTTTTTTGTCGTGAAATGCTGACATTAGCACTGCATCAACACCTTCCTACCTCTCCTCAGGGTCATTTTGGACCTACATTCAATCTTTTGGCCATAACTTGAGCATATAGAGGTATTTTTCCAATCCGAAAGAAGTGCCACAAAGCTAATTTTGAGATGGAGACATTGGTGTAGGTATTTTTTGGTTTTGATACATTTTTCTTGCCCATTTTTTTAGTTGAATTTTGAAGTTATGTTTTTAACTTCAACATGCATATCTTTTGCGTCCCATGTTAGTTTTTTGAAAATGTTATATTTTTGGAAAGCTGGTTTTGTCACCTTTTCAAAAATGTAGTCCTTTTCCTTAGATTTTAGCCCATGCTCTTTCTATCACATTTTTGGCATTTTTTCTATATGGTGGATATCTTGAGTGTTTTAGGTCGAAGGATCATTTTCCTAGCATAGTTTCCTTTGTTTTAGGTTGTACTTTCTTTTGTTTTAGCTTTTTTCTTGTTCTAATCAGTGTAGACATCATCTGTAAGAACTTTTACATACATACTGAGATAAAGTGCCACTCTTACATTTCGGGGGTCATAAATGTTGTTTTTGAGTCAGTTGTGCATGCACTATTTTTATAAAGCACCATAGGGGAGATAGTTGTTTTCTACTTTATGCATTCTCCCTTTGTCAAGTGAGTGTCCCTTCCATGACATTAGCCCCATGTAGCATCATTGTGACCATGTCTTTATAGGTGTTTGTACCTCTTCCTCTCTCATCGTTCTTGGTTCATCTGTAGGAGACTTTGGCCCATCTTCTTAGTTTCCTGTCATCTCACCCCATCTGCATTAAGGGGGGGGGTTATTCTATTGTTCTAATTCTTCCATGGTTCAATGGTTTGTTAGTGTGAGCTATGTATTTAGTGGTTGATCCTATATACAAGGCGATTGCAGTGGTTGGCTACCTACGCATTTCGGTGAGATGGATCATCTACCATATACACATGCTTGGTTCGTGCCATCTTCTTCCTTGGTGGTACTTTAGATCAGTAGTTTGGTAGATTTGCAGCTTCTTCATGCTTCAATGATGCTCTTCATGATCAATCCTTGTTCCTATTTTAGGGGACATTCCCCTAGTTGGAGGCTTCTTTAGTTCTTCACTAGGTTCTTACCTCTTTTTCAGGGAGAGTTTTTCTCACGTGGTTTTCTCTCTTTCCTCATTTTTAGAGGTTGCATCTTTTGAATTTGTACATGGGTACCTAACATGGCCTCATTGTGGAGACCCATTATGCATGGGTACTTTTGTGAGCTTAAGGCATTTCCCTAAGTTGAACTTAACGGGGGGTGTTAGAGTAAATAATTAATTTACTAATTATTTATTCTATTTACTTAACCTTACTTAGGTAAATGCATTCATTTATTAGTTGTAGTCTAGGAGTTTGTTATAAGTTTTTGACAATACGAGAGTTTGTTCTCTCTTAAGTCATACTTATCCTCTCACCTTGTTCTAGGACTTTCCACCTCATGTGGATGTATGCTTAGTTGTCACACTTATCTCCTAGCATCTTCTAGCTTGCTCTAGAAGATTCCTTGAGATTTTTATATTCAAGCTCCCTCATTGTATTTCATTACACATCTCATTATACATTGTAAATACATATTTTCTTGTGTTTGCATATTTTCTCTCATGTTCGTTTAGGGTTTTTTCCTTGCTCGATGCTCTTCTCTCCTTGGCTTGCCTTTGACAGGTTTTCACATGCAGGTGATCTTGGGCATCTTTGGAGTTGGATTTCATCAACTCCAACACATTGGATTACAACATTCGAGCATCATTTTTTCTTGTCTATTCTCTTTTTGGGTGACAAAGGTTCCATTTCATTTAAGTTGTCCTACTTAATCGGCAAAAAAAAAATGGTCATGACCAAATTCAAATCTTGGTCTTTCATTGCCAAACAAACTTCATTCATTTATTTTTAGTAGCATTGATTAAGTATTCTCAACACTCATTTGAAAAAACATGAGACGCTTCATACATGACTATCCTCCCTACAAACTGTATGGTTGACCAAATTTTAAAAAATAAAAAACATCATGGTTTTTTTGAAAATTTCAGCATTTGATCTTCATGATGTGCATAGTTTGTAGTTGAAAAAAACAATTTTTTTTGAAAAAAATCACTCCATTTTTGTTAATCTAAAAAAAAATGTTTTACTTAATTTTATTTTTAATGCATTTTGTCTAGAGTTTAGCTTGTCCCAAAAACCCTTGGTTTAGTTTATTTCTTAAATCTTGAGTGGAAGGCATAACTCACCTAAAAGTCATGGTTCCAAATCTATTTCCACAACTTCCACAAGCATGGGTAACCCTAATTCAACAAAAAATCTATTAGATGATATGAAACTCTAGCTTCCATTGTCAGTATCTTTCTTTGATGCCCTACCTCACTCAAAATTATAAGTTCGAAAGCATTTAAGATTACTTGTCACGATGGACACCTTTAATCAAAAAAAGGAAAATGTTACAGTAATGAGATTTATTTTGTCACATCGAAAACCTCAATTGATAGAAATGTTCTTTCTTGGTTTGATGTTTCTTTTCGATAGCATATTTGTGGATCCCAATCTTTATTGTTATACTTATATTTTTGGCCAAATGTGCAAATAAAAGGTTTCATACCTTCGCTACTATAGATAATTGAACATTTAAATAGTCTATGGACAAGCAATTTATTATAAATTTTGTTAAATATTTTTGGGTGGTTTGAGTATTATCGAAAATGCATTACACTTTCATCCATATTTGCATACGTTTATCAATTAGTTAGGGTAATTTTTCAAATGCATTCATCCATATTTTCATTATGTAATACGATATGAGTATACAAAATATGTTTATTGTTTTTGGGTAGTTTAGGGTTTAGGGTTTATGAGTATTATCAAAACCACATTATAGTTTCATGCATATTTTGATATTGTTAATGACTCATAATATCAAAAATACATAACAATTTCATCCATATTTTCATTATGTAATAACGAGCTTATCGCCAGATTGTAGCAGTCATAAGAGAAAAGTGAAATAAAGTTTCAAAAGCACAAATAAAAGAAATCACACCATTGTAAGCCAGATGTAGTAGTTAAAGAAAAGAGATGTGAGGTTGCGAGATAGTGAAGATAACCCTATTTTGCATAGTTGTAACTAGAAACAAAGAAAGAGAAGAAACTGTAGCAAAACAACGAAAGGTGATTTTCGTACCATTGAAACTCTTAGTTTTGAAAAACATAAAACAATTTTGAATGACCATGTATGAGGCACTAGAGAAAAGGGACATATGAAAAAGCATAGATTTTTCTAGCTTTTCAAAAATTGATAGGTTTTGAAGTGTGCCAACTTTAAACACCATCAATACCACACTCCTATTAATTGAAGAGTTTGCTTCACCAAAAAAGCCCCAGTTTGTTTGTTGAAGAGTGGATCCACATTCTTCCTAGTTCTAGAAATGCATAGGCTACAAATGATCATGCCTTCAGAGATCCATGTCTTTTGTAGAGACACAGAGGTTCCTGATAAAAATAGATATAAGTTGTTCTGGTTCTTCTATAAAAATAGAGTAGAGAAAGTTCTAGTTTGCAACCCTTGGGTCAGAAACTTGGGCAAGTTGATCATGCCAGAGGTATTTGTGGATGTTGATTTAGTGAAGTCTCTAATAAAATGCTATAACCTAGTGAGCAATTCGTTCCATAGGAATTTTCCTGGCCTTAGATAAAGAGACATTCATTGAGGCATATGAGCTAGGAGGCCCAATGACATTTCCTATTGATTTGGACAAGTTAACTAATAATTTTGAGAAACATAAAAATTTCTACATGGGTAGGGAAATGACAAGAAATATCCCTTTATTTCATAAAGATAAGGGAGATATTCCAAAGAAGGAAGTGGAGAGGATCATTCTTCTTGAATTATTCTAGAGGTATTTCCAAAATACTTTTTATGGCTTGAACAAGGTCCTAGGTGTAGATAGAAGCATAAATGCCCTTGGAGGACATTATGCCATGGCTTTGAATGTTCAAGATCCCAACACCAATGTTGGATATGATTATGTAGCGTAAAAAATTGATAAGATACATGAGGAGATCACTACTATTCAGCAAGGACAATTGGAGAATTTTATATTTCCTTAGTATTCTATGATCATGCACTTGATTCTATTTAAAAATGCTAATACATTTGATCAAAGTTTCTTTGAGTCCACACAAGAATGAGGAGAAATACTATGAGTACAAAGGTGAACAAGGGTATGGCAAAGGTTATACCCTTATTCCAATGTCATTTCTTTTACAATGATTTTGTTCATCTAGTTTTAAAAATGATAGGAATAGTGAATGAAAGAATCCCTAGAAGTGTTAAAAAGGTTATTAAACCTAAAATATGCTTTGATGTTGGTAAGCAATTAACTCATGATTGGGGAACTTCCTTTTTGTTTTAAGAATACACTATTATTAGAGTTTTTGGTTGCCCTTATCCACCCCACATTTTGCCCAAGTATGTTCCTAAAAAATTAGGGTATGTTGAAGTATTCTAACAATTAATCTCACTAAATAGAGAATACCTAGGTAAGATGGTAAAGAAAGGAACATTCTTGTGTAGATGCACCAAAGTAGGAGACTTTGAGATAGGAAAGAATTCTATTGAGGAAAATGATGCCTATCTAAGAGTGTATAAATTTCCAACTAGACCAACCAAGACATATGACCCCTACAATGTCATTAGAAATGATTTGAAAAGAATGAGAGGATACACCTTGACCCCTAAAAAAGCTATGTGGGAAGAAGATGTTATTGTTTATAGGTTGAATGAAGATGTCTATAGGTAGAGAATGATAAACTATAGAGATCTTGTTACCTTTGAATAGGAGATGAGAAGAGCATATCGATTCTTCAAGGGATTCTATCCTGAAGAAGACTACTACTCTAAATTGGATAAATGTATAGACAAGTTTGATGAGATAGAAACAAAAGTCTCTAAACTAATAAGGAGAAAGGTTGACCCTGAATATTTTGATGATGACATAACTGTTGAAGTCATAGATGATGAAGAAGATCATCCTAAGAGCTTAGATTGGGTAGAGAAAAGAAACAAGAAATAAAATATGGTAGAAGTACCATGAAAAGTTCAATAAAAGGCCCTCCAAATTTTGCTAAAGGGTAGTTAATATTTTGATGAAATTAAAAGAGGATATATGGCATCTCAAGTATTTGATGATGAACAAAGGGCCAAGAAGTTGTAGTTACAAGCCTAAATGATTGATGGAAAAATCATTGAGGCTAATGAGTTCTTAGTGATGGTAATTTCATCAAGATTGAAGAGTTTAAGGGTTTTCTATTCAAACTGAAGTAGCATGAGTTGTATTTGTAGATGAAGCCAGGGGAATTTGATGAGGTAGCTATTGGACTTGTTCAAAAATTGCAAGAGTAGGACACTGCCACTGGAACCCTTATTGTAGAAGAAACAAGGGAATTGGTAAGAAGAAGTGGAATGATTGTTTTCCCAGAGTGGAAAATAAGCTCCTCTTTTCTATTGGACCAAATAAGAAGACAAGATAAGTCTATCTCATTGAGGATGAAAATCAGCTCGAAGAGCTAAATACAACATTGATGCCCACATACTGGCAATATGGAGTTTAGCCCTAGAAGAACAAAAGCTAACTTTGATGGAGATCAAGAAATCCCCAAGAGGGAATGTCATTTTATGGAATCCAAATTCCACCTCTAGCAGCCAAATTTATGGGATGCATACCTCAGTGGCTCTATTAGGAAAAAATAAGATGGATGCCCTTTAGGAAGAACTAGAGGGAGCTTATGAGAGATTTCTTAGAGCTAGGAGAAGCTATGAGGAAGAAATGAAGGAGACTCATGTATTGGAGAAGAAGACCATTAAGCTAGAAATTGATGTAGTAGCATTGAAGAAAACTGTCAGATCAATTATAGAGATGAAAGATCGAGCTATCCAAATAGAGGGCCATAAACTTAAAATAGGGGAAGCATTAGGCCAAGCAATGGAGATAGATGAAGAAGTCAAAACAATTAAGAACTTACTGATCCCTAAAATAAGTGCATGAAAAATGGTCTCATAGAATGTGCACAACAACTAGTTCGTGTTGCAAGGAGAAAAGTATAGATGTTCAGAGATAGTTGCCCTATTCTCCCCTCTCTTTACCACAATGGGACCATATGCTCTATTTTTTGATAGCCTAGTAGATATACTGGCATAGAAGAAAGATATGCCAAAGGTAGTAATCATAAACACCAGAAAAATGATAACCAAGGTGAATAATTTGAATGGTTTCTTCAATGGCAAGATGCAACTAATACAAAAAAGATAAAGGCAATTGTTGCATGAATTCCTAGTTTTGTGCCCATAATTTTGGACAATGATGGAAAGATTAAAGTATGGTTAGAATGGTCATCTTCTTTTGATAGTATCCTAGATCATCCCAGGTTCATGACTTATTGCAGTAATGAAGTAGGTGTAGCAGTTCTATATGCTATGATTGACATGCTTTACAAGATAAAGGTAGACATGTCAAAAATAACTGCTAAAACTAAGGCAATAATAGATGCTAGGTGAAACAAATGCCTAGAAGAATTAAATGTAGTAAGGGATGCAAATCAGCTAGATATAGATAAAGATGTTTCCATCTGGGAGGTCATTGCTGACATCAAGGCTCTACCATTAGAATTTTGACAATTGTCCTCCCATTTGAAGCTTGTTGCAATCCTTTCTATGAAAGGATTTCCAAGATGTGGAGTTGAGGCCTGAAATATATGTAATTTTTAGTGTTATAAAGATAAGATAAGATAAATTTATTAATGTCCAATAATAGACCAATTAGGGTCTAAGGGATTGGAAATAGTACAATGGGCCAAACTATAATAGAGGGAGCACCAAAAAATGACTATAGAAAGAACATGAAAGAAAAACAACAAAATAACCAAGAAAAGGAAATAAAAATGGCTAAGAATTCCTCATAGGTGAGAAGTAGTCTAGAATGGAAAGGTGAACATTAAGGAAACTAGATACTCTGGAAGGTTGCCTCTGATGTTGCCAAGTATAATCTCTATGGGGTCTCATAGATCTAGTGTGAACTGGGATAATGCAGAGAGGCTACTTTGATCCTCAAGCTAAAACTGTAAGATTGAAGAAAGAGGTGATAAAATATGTAGGGGTAGATTTTGGAAAAGTTGGAGCTGTATGGTATTCTCATGAAGCTACATCATTTACTAAAGATAGAGTGTAAAACAATGCTACTCAATTTATTTAAAGAATAAGGGAAGAGATTGAAACTCTTTGAACAAATAGTAGAATCTCCCTTAGACCTCTTAGTAAATAGGAAAATGAAAAATAAAGTGAGACTTAGTCTTGACCTTCTTGATGTGACAAAGAGTATAGATCCTACCCTCCCTATAAATCTGGTGATCAGTTTGAATACATAGCTAGTGAGAAACCACCTAAAAGATCCCAAGGAGATGTAAAGAGCGTAAGTCCAACAATAGGTGAGGTACCAGGGATGCAAGATGATCCTATCCTATATCTCAAGAAAATGCTCAACATAGAAAGCCATGTATGGATAGAGGCCACCTGGGGGATTCCTCCAAGTCGTGATAACATACTTTCTATAGATGTCAAGTCTAACATGCTCATTCAACTCCCACTGAGGTGGAAGAAGATGAGCTAGAGTGTCCAGAGAAAACTAGAAGGGGGGAAGACAATCCAAACTAATACCAATCAAGCCCAAGAGAGTAGAGACCTAGGTGTACCAACAACAAGACCTATAACTAGGGTCTAAACTTGCCATCTCCATAGAGGAATAATAAGCCAAGTAGGAATATCTATGACAATTGTCAAAGGAATCAAAAAAGCTCCAAAGTTAGTGAAGTAGCCAAACTAAATCAAAGATGGTCCCTAATCTAAAAGGGTGAGCACCAAACTCATCTAGAGTGATGTTGTGCGGTGTGAACTAGTGACATTTTATATTGTGACAAAGGAAAATAGTTTGGACTCTGTCAACAGAGGCCCAGTCAAAATCTAAGAAAGAGGGGCTCCAAATAGTAGAACCATAGAGGACAATCAGCTTGACCAAGGAGTCGAGACATCTTAGTCATGGTGTCGAAAGCACTATCACTCAAGAATAGCAAGGGATCCAAGCCCCTTGTTGACTCTAGGTTGCATGGCTAGTCTTAGGATGAATTGAAGTCTAGAAAACTTAATCCACAAGTAAGTACATGAAGATGCAATCTCGATATGAGTACCCTAGAAGTAAAAATGGAGATGGGATGTCCTTAAACAATTAAAGACCATAACCTAAGTCTTGCCTAGATTTACAACTAGCTCACATGAGTCAATGAAAGAGGCCAAACCATCAAGGAGGTATTGAAGACCATTAGAAGAAGATGCTAGGTGAATCACATCATCAGAAAATAGGAGAATAGAGATCAATATTTGATTTAAATAACAACCATCACTAGGGAGAAAATAATCATGGAAAAAATCCTCAAGCTCATTGATGTAGATGCCAAAGAGAGTGGGGGAGAGAGGAGAACCCTATTTCACCCTGATAGTGCTTTGGATAGGATCAGAGAATCCCTATGGAGACCTAAATCTGCCCACAATGTGCTTGTATAACCTCATAATAGCTATAAGAAGAATATCTAAGATCTTGATGTCCCTAACCCACTGAAAGAGGACCACCTGAGGAACAAAGTCAAAAGCTTTGTGGAAGTCAACAAAAAAACAATAAAATTTCATTGAGCAATGGTGAGCATCCTCCATGATGGCCTATAAAGTCAAAATGTGATCAGTGGTCTAAAAATCTAACCAAAAACTAGCCTAACTTCTAGCCTAACAATGGTGCTGATAGAGCACATTGGATAAGATACCATTCAACACAATCACATAGAGTTTGGTGAAGGTATGCCCATTCATGATGGTACTATAGTTTTTGGGTCAGAGGCTGGCCTAGATTTATGGATCAGATAGATAATATGCCATGACCAAGAGTCCAAGAAGCTGACACAAATCACTTGATTAAAGAGCACTATAAGAAAGGGATCTAGGACATAGATATCCAACTTGAAGGATTCAACTTGAAATCCTTCATCATTTGGAGTTCTACTACTATTCATAGCTCTAACTACCTCACTAATGTGGGAGAAAGTGAATGGGTAACAACAGATGGGGGGGGGGAGGATGAGATGGAGAGGATCCTAGCCAAGAATATCATAGAGTGTGGAGGTGTGGGAGGTGAGGGAGTGAAAGTCCAGAGTGGCGGGGGGGGGGGGGGGGGGGGGGGGGGTGTGATGAGGAAACATGGTGTGCCAAAAGAACTTTTGGGACTAGAAGAATATGACATAAAGAGACCTACACTACATTAAAGTGAATTTATATTTCTTATGGAAAAGAAAGTGGTAGTAGTCAAACCTCAACTAAGAGAAGAGGAGGAAGAAGTAGTGGGTAGAGTAGAGAAAAACATGCGATGAAAGGATTTGTAGTCCTTATCAAACCAATGATTCATGGGGCAAGACTTGTGAGTGGGATGAGGGGTGAGAGAGGATGTGCAGTGGAGCATGGAGAGAAGGGAAGACTCCCACAAGGAAGACACAAGTAAGTGGAACATGGAGGTGACATCCCCATAGTCAGGGAAGGGGTCTTGGGGGAGAAATCATTTGAGGTGATGGATGAAGAGCTCTACATCACCATCAGAGAAGCAAAAAGAAGTGCAAGCATTGTGGGAGGGAAGGGGGGGAAAGAAGAAGTAGATGAGCATGGAGGAGAAGGTGTCAGGGGTCCTCAAAGGGTGATGTTATGGCGAGCATGGTTAGCGAGAGGAAGGTGAGAGATGGTAAAGAGATAAATAAGGGGGATGAAGTAGGAAATAGAGAGAACATAGTCAACAATGCTAGCACCACCACCATGTGGAAAACAAGTGAAGAGTCTAGATTTAGGAAAGAAAGAGAGTCCGTTCAAGATCACTAAGTCAAAAGACTCACAAAGCTGTAACAAATTATAACAATACCTGGTGAAGGGCCCCTGACAATCCTCAAAGAGCCAAAGTAGATGCACAGAGCCAGGATTAGAAGCTGTCATACACATGGGATTAGACCTGTGATCATGGAGAGGAGGTTGTAGGTCTCTGGTTGACACATTAAAGTCTCCCAAAATAATGATGTCCCCCATGGAAGAGAATCTGGTAATGTGCTCAAGAAGGTCCTCATAGTGGTCCCCACCCTCAATGCTATGAATTGCATCATCTGAAGATGTTGGTGAAAAGTAATAGGTAGCAATATAGGTATCTCTATAGAGAAGAGTTCCTTGATCAATGTGAATCCACATGAATCTGGCATAGCTATCTGAGTGAACCAAGGAAAATTTACTAAAAACGTGGCCTCGAATAAGACATGAGACTCCATCAGAACCTCTAACCCCACCAGGACACTTGACTTTATCTCTAAAAGAGGAGAGTCACTGATAGCCAAAAATACTGAGAAGAGGATGCATGGGGCTCTCATGTGTCTTTGTAATAGAAAGAAGGTTGTCAGAACCAATAACATCATTAAGTAAGCCAAGCATAGGCCAGAGGATACAATTACCATTCTAGTAGTTGAGACACAAAGAGCTTGTGCTCAACTATTGCTAAGCCAGTCATTTGACCTTAGAGGCCATCCTCGAAATGCAAGCTATGGGAAAGGTGTTACAAATTGCTACTTTAAGATTTTTGATGACCACATATTTACCCTCTTGTCTTGTTGCCACAATGAGCGTATGAGTTTTCTTGAGTTTTGCCACTTGTGATTGGGTGAGGTCCTCATCTAGATAGATCTTGGGGGAAGGAGAATACTTTTTTATTTTCCCTAAGAGCCTGCAACCTATCAAAGAGGTAGAGGAACTAGATGAAGAGAGTACCATCAGGGCCTAACCAACATCTATCAAGAGTGATGTCTGAAATGTCTAGCTGATCCTCAAGGAAAGAGTATCTAGTAGTTGAGGGATCATCAATGGAGGAGAGATCAAAAACTCATAAGTTTAGTTGATGGATCTACCTAACCCACTCATCATCCATCTTCCCTTGAACTAACTTCTTAATTTCTGAAAGGGGAACCTTAGCCATAGAACTACATAAAGAAGTCCAAGACTTCTCCTTTAATTTAGTCTTTGTTAACAGTGAAGAATACCTATTGACAATCTTTGATTATTTCTCCTTTATAGTGTCTAAATCCCTAAGCTGCATGGTAGCAGATTCTAGATTAGATTTGAGGCGTACATTTTTAGCAACTAGAGATTGCACAATATCTTGTAGAGTGTGGTTCATGAATTCCAACAAAGCCAACCATTCTAAAATTTTAACATAAAGTGAAGTTGATTGAGCAATAACACTTTGTAGGATAATATTAGTGTAATTGGATTAGATAAGGGTGCCATAGCTAATACAAGAAAAAGGTTCCCCTAGAAACTTGTCATATTGGACTTGGACATCCAATATATTGTGTTTGAAATGATAGTTGTTGTTGTCTTAGACCTAGATCGATGCATTGGTAGAGATTTGTAGATTCTGCAACACATTACTGTACTATTGTCTATGTATAAGAATATTGCCACACTCCTTCCATCCATGTGAGAGCACAACTAAAAATGTGGTACAATAGTATGGGTAGATAGTTTCACTACAAGCAAAATGTTGTGAACATAGCCGGGCCAGATAAATTTTAGGAAAACCCTCATGTATGACCATGAATAGCTAGATCATGACTAGGGAATGGGACAACCATGACACTAGATCACTAGATCATGACATTGAATTTGTGGAGGAGTCATGGCTCTTAGCAGGTGAAGAGTGGCTAGGGCATCATTGGAAGGAGTCACAGCTCTATGACATTTGAAGAGGGCATCACTGGAAGGATTCACTATCTTCAAGTAGAGTGCATGTAACACCATGACCAACACAGGCCCAATAGATTTCATGGCTCTACGAACTAGAAAAGGCATGATTTTCATGGGAAAACACTAAGTTCAAATTAGGCAGACCCTCATGTACAACCACGAATAGGTGGATCATGACTAGGGCATGAGACAACTGCAACACTAGATCACTAGATCACAATAGGTAAGAAGTGCTACTACTCAATCTCTGGAGGAGTCATAACTCTATAGTACACAAAGAGTGGCTAGGGTGAGTCATGACTTCGATGAGAAGAATTGAGAAGATGGTCAATGACACAAGATCACTGGATCATGGCATTGAATCTCTAAAGAATACATTTTGTCCACTCATTGTTTGTGTCAATTTTTGTGATGTATTTATTTGCATATCTAAGAATACAAGTGAACATTCAATGATAAGTTTCCATGTCTTGAAGTATTCTTGAGCTTTTACTAGTGTTCAATAATTTTCAAGGAGAATTAATACAAAAGGAATGTTTTCCCATATCTATTTTCTCTAAATTTTGTCTCTATTTTTATCTGCTGGATATGTTAGGATTGAGTGAGCATGGTTCATACAATTTAATGCAACTAGGATAGGTTTTATATCAAAATTTTATTGCTTTTAATTCAAGGAATTAAGTGCTTCAAAAAATTGATAGGATTTCTAGTCATATAAGAGGGATATTCATAATAATGGGTTTTAGGGTTTATTTTTGATAATTTGATTGTAAGGAAATTTAATAGGTCAAGTTATGCTGGGTGGATTCTACATACCAATGGGTAGGGCACTAATCATCAATTCAGATGCAAACTGCTAGAAATCATGTGGTTGCACAAAGCACATATATAAATCAAATCAACTTTTACTTTGTGTATGAAGAATAAATTATAGGTTAGCACTTATTTGCAATAATTTTCCATGTGTCATAGTTAGCTACTATAATCAAGAGTTATTTGCAAAGTTAAGAAGAATTGTGACCATTTCTACTATTGGGGATATATTTTGAAGAAAAGAGTATTAGTTAGTAAACAATGAAGAGAATATTGAGCATCCAGTCATTTTGATCAAGTACAAAGAATGTTTGTAATGTAACTGAACATGAAATATCTTTGTATTTGTTTTCCAATAGTTTTTTGATATGTGTTCTCCCATCTGAAGCTTGTTGCAATCCTTTCTCTAAAAGGATTTCCAAGATGTGGAGCAACAGTCTGAAGTCTGTACAATTTTAGTGTTTATCCTATTTTGTAGTTGGTTTAGTTAATCTTTCTGTCAAATTTTATGATGCATTCAATTTTTCAATCCAAGAATATAAATGAATCATGAATGATAGCCTTGTCGTATCTAGAGTTGTTTTTGAGTATATACTAGTGATGTATTATTTTCAAGGAAGATTAATACAAAGGAATGTTTTGTAATATTTGTGTCTCTAAATTTTGTCTCCATTTTCATAGCTTGAGTTATTCTTGAGTTTATACCAGTAATGTATTATTTTCAAGGAATATTAATACAAAGGAAAGTTCTGCAATATCTACATCTCTGAGTTTTGTCTCCATTTTCATGTGTTTGTAACTTAGAGATTGAATGAAGAAGTTTCTTTCATTGTAATGCAACTTGGATGGGTTTTATATCTTTTCATTGTTTTCTTTTAATTCAAGGAGTTAAGTAAATTCTTTCATGAATTGATAGGGTTTCTAGGTGTATGGGAGGGATATTTATAAGAACGAAATTCAAGGTTAATTGCTGATAAATTTAATTGTAAGGAAATTGAATAGGTCAAATTTTTTTGGTTAGACTCTTTGTAGCAATGTATAAGACATTGATCATCAATTTAGATGAAAAATGATATGTTCATGTGGTTACACAAAGCACACCTAAAATCAAATCAATATTTTCTTTTCTATATAGCAATGCAAACTAACTGCAACAACCTTGTAAACCTCATAAACTAACTTCTTGGCACCTTTGCAATGGTCTAGGATCTAGCATTCATTTTACATGTGATGTTGCGATGCCTTTATCCTTAACCATTTCACCTCTTCGCAATCACCAAGCATGCATATTTCTTAATAATGTGATGTTATGACTACTAACTTGGTTGTATTCTCATTTATCACAGCCTCGCAACCATGATTCTTAATCATAATCCTAACCTTGCAAATGAGCGGATAAAGCATTTCACAACTTCACCAAGTCAGCCATGGGTTATCCTTATCTACGTGTGAAGATCCAAAAAGAATTTAACCTAATTGCTACTCTCTATCAAAACCTCACAACTTGAAATACTCAAACCTATTTGATTTCTTTCAATGGAGTGATAATGATTCAATTTATATGCTTTCATTCGACAAGACACTTCTTCAAAACTAATTATATTAACTATCTCTTGACCTTGCAATGATGTAATGAAGAATTTCACCACCTCATCACTTTGACCTTGGGTTAAAATTAACTATTTGCAACGATGCAATACCCATTTAGCTTAATTATTGTTATGGAATTTCACATCTTCACAACTTTAATTCCCTTAAGCTAGAACTGATCCACGATCATGTGATTGATAGTGAGTAAGTCCTTTGCAACATGAAATTGAATGCTAGCATTAATAGGTACAAAGCCACTCTAATAGTTATGTTGATGGTGCAGATCCTCACAACCCTAAGAATAGTTAGATCTCAAATTGGAGAGACAATGCAATGAATGGCTTTCACATGATCTCAACTTGAAATAATCAATATAGCAATGAATGATAAAGAAGGCTTGTCACTATAAGATATAGTGATTATCGACAAATGGAAAACATATATAATCATTACATCAATGAGTGATAGAGATGTTGTAGTGGTCAACCTGTCCGTATACATGTATTCATCATGTTAGCTTGTCCTCAATTGTGTTAGCCTATCCTCACATGTGTGTTCATAAATGGAGTCATGAAATTTAGTAAAGGTGGTGAGCAAGTTGTTACACAAAATTGAAGTGCATTAAAAATAAAAATGACAATGCATGCATACAGAAACTTCACTCCCCTTCAGTCATAATGGGCGACGTGCAACAAAAGTAAACATTTTTGGGTTTTTCTCTAAACTATAGAGGATGAGAATAAAAAATGCACAACAATTTTATCCATATTTTCATGATCTAATCTGATACATTTATACGATTTGTTGAATGTTTTCAGGTAGCTTTAGTTTTATAAAAACCATATTACAATATCTATGGGTGAATGCACAAATAAAAATATTTCAAACCTTTGTGGCCACAGAATGGACAATCAATCATGTCAGCCTATCCTCATATATATGTTCATAAATGGAGACATAAAATTTATGAAAGGTGGTCCTTTGTAACATGAACTTGAATGCTAGTGTTAACAACTACGAAGTCATGCTAATGATTATCTTAACTATGTGATCCTCATAGAGCTAAGAAAAGTTAGATCTAAAATTAGAGTGACAAGGCGATAAAAGGATTTTTGATGATCACAACTTGAAATACTCAATATAGCAATGGGCAATAAAGAAGGCTTATCGCTATAAGACATAGTGATTGTCAACAATCAAAAAACATATAAAATCATTACATTGATAAGGGATAGAGATGTTGTATCGGTTAGCCTATCCTCATATGTGTATTCATCATGTCAGCCTATCTTTAATCATGTCATCCTATCCTCATACTTGTGCTCATAAATGGAGTTGTGAAATTTAGGAAAGGTGGTGAACAAGTTGTTGCATGAAATTGAAGTACATGAGAAATATTAATGGCAATGCATACAAAAAATTCACTCCCCTTCACTTATAATGGGCGACATGTGACAAAAGTAAATTTTTTTGGGTTTTTCTTTGAACTATAGAGAAAGTGGAAAGCAGGGAGAAAGTAGTTGGTGCCAAGCAGGTTTGGGGCTACAATTTGTGAAGAAACAAATAGGTTCATTTGTAGTTAAATACACCTAAATTATAATCTGATTGTGAATTTGTATTGTTTGGTTTATTGCATTGTAACTTCTTACTAACTATGGCTATGATACTACATTTATGAGCATGTGTAGTGCATAATAGTGGGGAGGATATGACATCAACACAAATTATCGAGAAGGAAAGATATGAATTAAGAAAATGTGCACCCATTATTATGCTTCCACTATGATAATGATGTGTTAATTATTGCATGATTCCATTTTTTGCATTCCTTATTAGTCCTTGTCTTATAGATAAGGTAAGGAACTAATGTTTCTAGTTGTGGGGTTTAATTAATTTTTATATCTAAAATCTTTCTTTTGTTAAAGTTCAAACATTGATTTATTTTTAATTAATTTTTAGTCAATAATTTCTTTTTTTTAATTATCTCTGTGAAATTTTTCTAGGGCTAATTTATTGATAAAAGATTACCAAAATTTAAATTCTAGAATCTTCCAAGCATCTACAGTTGCCCTGTTTATAGATGGCCAAGCCACTATATAGATAAAAACCAAGCACTTATCAAAACTGAAACCTCACACTTGCAATAATAATAATAAAAAAGCTTATTGTCACCACCTATTTTGGCCCTTTGCTTGGCCATTACAAAGGAAAAAAAACTTTTATAAGCTTAAAAAATAATCTTTGAGCTTTGTGTCAATTCAGTGATTTTATTTCAGCCAATGTTTGGTCAGTCATCTATCTCTACCTGGTGATGTCTTAAGTTGTTTTAGGCAATATAGTTGTGGACCGCCTCACAACAAAAAAAATGACAAATTTCAAGAAAATCTTGCTAGACTATTTCACAAGAGTATTAATCTAACGCAGTAGAACGTCCACTTGTTTCCTAAGCTTTGTGTCATTGTCTACTTGTAGAATCCATAAAATAGATTTAGGGTTGGATTGTTCTAGACTGTCATTTGCAACTAGAAAGTCATGGTTAAATTTATAATGACATTTCTAACAGCAATAATTTTTTAATACAAACTTGTGATAAATGACTATAAAAAGTAAATAATATCTACAAAATCTTTTTTGATACAAACTAGGGATAAATGAATACAAGTATAAAAGGTACAACATGCCTTATATCTTTTCAATTTGGAAATAGTTTCATGACTTTTGTGTTTGTTTTCAATTTCAAAACAATTTCATTGATTTCTACATGAGCTGGATGACTGCCTAAGTGCATTTTTAATTATAAATAAAATACTTTTTTAAGAACAAATTTTAGTTTAATTTAAAGATTGATAATTTTTAATGGATTTGATTTTATTATTTATTTACATTAGTAAAGTTTGATATAATTTAAAAATTATCATCAAAAAAATTTAAAAATATAAATAAGTTTATAATATGTATCTTATACTTGAAGTTATGTTAAATCAATAAAACAAATTAAAATTAAAGATACAAATATATCTAATAAATTTTGACAATACTAACGTTATTACAAGATTATATTATATGTCTAGAATTTTAATTTAAGGTTTTGTTTTCAAGTGTAATTTGAACAAATATCATTTATAATTCAAGAAGAATTTTTTTATTATATTATAAAAACCAAACATTCACAATGCTCACCTTTGCATGTAAATATGCTTTAGGAAATTTTGATTTGTAATCTTTGGAGCACGTCCTCAATAATAAAAACTATATTTTACAACAAAATTTATAATGAGTAAAAACTTGTTTTACAACAAACATTTAACAATTTATTTTCTATTTTATTTTTAAAGTATGAACTACTAACAACACAAGGTATGGACTCAAGCTCTCTCTCAGAGCTCTTATTGAACATAAGTCATCACAATAATTAGAGATTTTCTTTTAGTAGCCACAATTCTTTTTGCAAAATCATATAACTTTACATTTTAAATTTGAAAAAGAAAAGAAATGTAAGAGGGATAGATTTTCTTACAAAATACAAAATACAACTTAGATATCAGATGTTGCAAAATAGAGAGCATTGAAATGACTAAAAACATGATAATAACATTTCGAGTATGTGCAGGATCACGGTATGCCAAAAAGTGGTGATCTAAAAAATATGTAGTTTTGAAATGCCTCAAAGAATTTCAAAATATATTTAGACTTTTTTCCCACCCATCCTAATACCAAAGCAATATATTCATACCTTTATAAGGCCTAATATTGCTTTGGATACCAACCCTACATGGTAAAATAAATAAAAAATGTCATGAAAACATATTTTTGGCCTATTCTTGTGTATTTTTTACTTCAAATATTTGTCTAATGATTTTTATTTCAATGAAATTTGATGAAATAAAAAGGGTTTCTTAAGGATGTTCTTATCTATCAAATTACAAGTTTAGTAAGTAATTATTATTCATTTTTAATGGAGTTACGCATAAAGTACTGATTCAGATGCTAATTAAAAATATACAACTTTCAAAAGGTATAACATTTTTGAAATCCAAAAGATGTGTCACATTATATACCTCTTCTACTATATGGAAAATAAAAGAAAAATTAAATTTTGTAAAGTTTTGAATTAGTTAAGGTGCTCAGATACTAGAGTTTTTTATTCCTATAGTAGAAAATTCATAATTAATTAATTATTTGGAATAAAAATACCAAAAAATATGCGTCACATTTGGGCATGAGTCTACTTCTTATATATAGAATCTTATTAAAAATTATTATTATTTGATTATCAATAAGGTGGTTAGACATACATGTACTTCTTATTTTTCTCTTGAAATTTTTGTACTATTGCATTAAAATTTAAAATTTTCACCAATCAATTTTTTCTTTCTTTAGATAAGGCCTAGTAGTTTAGAAAATAAATTTAATTTCCTAAAGATTATTTTATCACAAATTTTTTAATTGAAGGTTTATAACACATTTAAAATTGTGTGTCAAGTTGATATAATCCTGATTTTTTGATTTTTCATTGCCACTTAAGGGCATAGTTTGGTTGACCATGATCTTGCACATACCCTTCCTTCTATCAAAATTTCTACCATCCATATCCTAGTCTTGGAAATCCTTTTTATAACATTAGGATTGCAACAAGCTTTAGACATGAGACAAGAATGACACATGTAAAATTTCCATTTGACAAACTTAACTTGTTACATTTAAGGCAAAACAACAAGAAACAATATTGTAGATAGATTCCTTCATGTATTGGCTCTTCATGCTTTTTTTGAGCTTTGTTCAGTCACTATCTCCATTAGGTCCTTATACTTATGGACAAAAAATTAACTACAAAATGAAGAGGCATGTCTATTTCTTTATAAAATTTATCTTAACTGATCAAGTAATAGCTAAGTATTACATGCCGACCAATTAAAACAAATTTATAAAGGAAATTGAATTCATTTAGGTCATCTGATGCTAGTTCTTTAATAAAATTGTTGCATTATTTGATATGCTTCTAATATTTGTCATCATCAAGCAAGTCTGCACCTGCAATGAATTCTTTGGCTCTAAAATCCATCTTGATCATCTTCTCCAACTACTCACTCATCTTTGTCAATTCTAGGTTGTAATTTTGCAATGCTCCTAGGGCCTCCTCCAACACTACATGACATGTCCTAATCTATATCTCCTGGTTAATAATCTATCCATCTTGATCATGCCATGTTGGTACTTTGTACTTCATTACTAGATCTTCCAATATCTTTAAAGCATTGTTGAATTCCTTAGTAAACACTTTATGATCACAAATTAATGTGTTGGCTTCTTGGATATTAGCATCTTCAACTAATTCATCCATTTCCTTTGTTAATTTTTTGTATATTTCATTTTTCTTTAAAGATAAAGTTTTGTAACCATTGTATAATTCCCACACATGTCCAAAATTGTTCAAAAATATTTTGAAGTGGTTTCTCAATATGGAACTTGATACTTCTCCCTTGATCATAGTTGTATCCTTTAATTTCTTATTTTCCTCTTGTAGTCTCTTTAATCTCTATTCATGGCATCATCTAGTGATGAATCATAGGCTGTATTTTTGTCTTTCCCATTTTGAAAAGGCTTTCATACATTGCTCTCTAGTTATCTCTTTCATTTGACACTTGCTTCATTTGAGCCTCATTGAATAGTCCAAACCCACTTTCATGTGTGTTGATTTATTAGGGTCTATTACCCCTACCTTCAAAGTCACCAAGTGTCCAAATGCCTAATCAATATCAATAATCTATGGCCTCTTCTATGGAGGGTAAAGTGCCCATAACGACATAGATCTCTCATCCTCAACAAACCTAGAACCAATAATGACATCTTTCACTCCTTGCACATCAAGCTTCATGTCCTTTTTCCTAGATTTTATTAAGATATCAAATATATAGGATGCACTAAGATTCCATCCAGACAAAACCATGACTCCTACTTCATGAAGCAATCATCTCCCTCTTGTTGGAGTCATAATCTCCCCCTCTTTCTTGATGCATTCTTTAAATCTTGTTATCATCTCCTTTTCATTTTTAGGAGTGATGTGTGGAACACTTTTCTTGAATATTTTTTCTCTATAATTGTACAGAGAAGTCATGAATTCCTTTGACTTTATAAATTTATCATCATTGACAAATTTATTTGATTCAAGGATTCTTTCATCCTTTTCCACATTAACCTTGTCAACTACTTGGATATCACGTTCTAGTGCTTGTATCTTGGATCTATCCAAAGTTCTACTCAATGGTATAGGGGAGTCTAGCACATTATATATGTCATCTCTAAATTTCTCCATCTCTCGGTGCCTTCTTTCTTCCAACTCCCTATTTTGTTCTTGCAACTTATGCTGAATTTCCAACCACTCCTTGTTCTTATATTCTTCCTCATTTTCCACAATTTTATGAATATAGTTATGCAATTTCTATGAATTTCTATAGGAATGGATATAGCCTTCAAGATCATAATGTGTCCAGGGATCCATGGTGTACATATGATACTTATTTTGCAATTTGTGCCCAATTTTTTCATAAGACTTGGTGGCACAAATAGTAAAATCTCCAAAAGACAAAGTAGCAAGGAAAAAAGTTTTTTTCCTCTACTTCCCTCCAAAATGTTGCTTTCTTGACTCTGACATCTATCTCACAATATCTAAATAAGTAATCCTATTTGGTACTGAGGTTAGTAACTAGTAGGGTATCCCTTCAAATCCATATACTCTAATACAAGTGAAATAATCATAGGCAAAGAAATCACCCCAATTGTGTTTAATCTTTTCTCCCAACCCATTATCTTTAGGTCTTAGAAACCTCTTTATGTCAGGGTTAATGGAAGGGAAATCTTGATATCCAAACAAAGAATATAAACGTTGAACAAAATAATCTAGGAAGGTGAGGTAACATGAGGCACTATACGTAGAGTCCCACACAAAGTCCACAACTAAAATAGATTATATTCCCCATTAGTTTCCTTTATATTTAATTTTAATTTCTTATCCCACATATCTCTCATTTTTCCATAATACAAAATCATGTGCATAATCAAAGAATAATGCCTAAAAATAGGAGTATCAACATCTTTGAAATTAAAAAAACAACTATGAATGTTGTCAACAACATACTTAGCATAATCATAGGGCCTAAGCTCCAACATTTAGACATATGAAGCTAGCACCATAGGTTGAATCTCCATTAGGTTAGGAACCTCCATTGCTCAAACTTGTCCACAAGACTGATATGTCATGTCAAAGTATGTTTTGAATAATTATATGTAGAGTGGTGACCCATTTTCTTCAGTAAGTGGTTCTTTCTTGACCTTCTATAACATTAGATTCCATTGCATGTATGATATATCTGACCTCTTTTATTCATTCTTTAATTTCATGAATGACAACCTTTTGGTGAGACCATCCATTAGCTTGAAAACTTCATTTAGAGAATCAATTGACATTCACAAAAACATTTGGCACAATTAATTTCCCAAAATTCATCATCCATGGATGACATATGGGCCTCTTATGATCCCTTCTGACATAGTGATACAAGAAAAGTTCATATCCTTGGGTTCTTGTCCATATATTGTCAACTTCATTGTACTTCCAATTTATCCAAAGAGGAAAATTTAATCCTTTTGGATTTAAGCCCGGCAAACTCCATTTGGAATCAAGTCTTAATTTGACTTCCTTGGAGGAATTTCATCTTCTATCTTTTGCTTCTTTTCTATTTTCCCCTTCTTTGCCTTCTCAACCTTTCTCTTTATTGATGAACCAAAGTGTTCCATTTTTCTACAAATTGTTACTTTAGGAAGCTCTAGAAAATCTCACAATTCTTTACAAATTCTCTACTTGCAGAATGCATAATGACCGATTTCTTGGTAAAAATGCCCTAAGTTTAGGGAGGGAATGAGTTCATGCATGTCCTTTATTCATTTCATCACATTGATTGCTACAATTAAGATTTTCAATCATCGTAAGAGTTTCAGCAGTCATTTTTGGTCACTACTCACACACTCCAGGAAAAATATTCAAATAAATGATCACTATAACTCTTGGAAAAAGACATGTACACACCATCGATCACTTTAGCTCATTATTCCTAATAGAAATCTATTACATTTTTCACTTTTATTGATATAGAAACAAGTGTAACCCTAACACTCATCACCATATCCATTTTCCTATAAAAGAGATCCATGATCCAAATTGCCTTATCGCTATAATCTATAGTGATCCTTCTTATAGCCATAGGAATTTGTAATCATAATACATAGTGATATACTTCTTTTCATTGGTTTTTGCTATCTCCTTCAATGAATGAAATTATAGAACATCACAAGATCACAACAAGAATTCCCTTCGCTTCAAACTATCCTGCAAGCCTACACAAACATGAAAATGCATCATAGTTTTCAAACTATAGCAATCCTACACAAGCACAAAAATGCACTGTAGTTCTTGAATTATAGAAAGATATTCATTTAATATTTGACTCATTCAATGTCACTCCTTTGATGCATAAAATTGTACAATGTTTAAATTTATAATGGTATATGAGAAAAGTATAGCAATGTTTATGATGAAAAAACCTATTGAGGGTTGACACGAGATGCATATAATAAATTAACATATGAGTTTTGCTTATAAAATGACTGTTACCATGAAAATATCTAAACAAATGTTGCAACAAACATCATCAGACTTGGTTGTAGCCAATCTTGGTAGGAAGGCAATGATAATGAAGTTCTAAATATCTGAGAGTGTTTTTATGTGGCTTTCCATATTCTATACTTTCCCTTTGCAATTACAGTCTCCTATGATGGGGAGAGATTGTAAGTGACACGTCCTTGTCAAACTTGAAGTAAAAGATGAAGGTGATTGAATCAAGCCTTTTTCAATGGACTAAATTTAGTGGAATACATTTTAGTCTGATCAAGGTGTAGAAATAGAGTTTCTTGCAACTATTCCACTACAAATACTTAAGACATTTATCATAGGGGAATTAAAGTGGGAAGTTATGGAATGTGGTTTCATCCATGTGAGACATGATGATGAGAACCATGTAAACTAAAAGGAAGGCAATGTAAAATTCAATTCTAGGTGACTAGAGATGCAGTTAGTAAATTGTGTTTGTTATTAAACTGTTCCATAAACTTTACGAGTTAAACTTTGATTGACTATTCTTTATGTGTAGCTATTGGTCTTCTTTTGGGCTAGATGATAAAAAGACAAAATCATCATTAAAGAAACACCATCAACATTTAATTAAGAAAAGGAGGTGTCGATGTCACTTCAATGTAAAGGTTATGTTTGGTAGACTAGATGTCGCTATTATCAACTACATTTATATGTTACATGTAGATGATGAAAGTTTAGATTGTCATGGGATAAATGATCCAAGCAATGAGCCATGGGCTGATTTGGCCCCAATCCTATCTATCAAATGCAAGGCTTACATAGAGGCCCTTTTAAAAATTAATGTGAGTGTGCATGCTATAATGGATAGACATCTGAGTGATCCATATTTTGTGGCTATATTGCAGAGGGATACTTGCCTAACTTGGAAAGATGTCATGAATGTTTGGAGGAGAGTTAAGTATGGTTGAGCACAAAAAGATGTCAATGATACAATTAGTATTATTAAATGGAGAGAAAAGGATCAAATTAATTTCTTTTATTGGCAGAAGCCACAGATAGATGGAAGACCTTTCATCATGGGTTTCCAAACCCTGTGAATGCTTGATATGATGGTCAAACACTCTCATAATTCTGTAATATCCATGGATTCCACTTTTGGAACAAAAATATGGGGTGAGAGATGTACAATTTTTTTAACCATTAACACTCTATTTTTCTTCTTAATTGGCAATAACATGTTGCAAGTCATTTTTAACTTCTTAGTCAATTGCAGTACTAGCTATGTTCTCTTGTCTTCTTTGAAGAACATTAGTCAGGGTTTTTGGTTGCATGGGCTGTCTCATCTTGCAACAAGATCGAGGACATCAAATGTTGGCTCTTTGCTATCTATAGACAAGGAAAGGAGGCTAGAAATGACTAGACAATCAATGTCTTCCTGATTGATGATGTGAATGCTGAAATATAGGCAATTGAGTAAAGGATGCAACAATATATATCTTTGACTACATGTTTTAACTTTGTTAACATCTATACCTTTGAATTTTTCCCCGAGTAAAGGAAATGAATTTCATCTTCATGTCCATTAGGGTAGCTTTCAATTGTCATTTCATTTTGTGCATTTGGCACATTCATCAAGCATGTTTGAAGAACGTACTGAAGTATGCATTAAAAGATAGAGTGAAGTCAATGTTTGAATGACTTAGGATGATTATGAATGTAATGGGTGAGAATGAGGATACCACTTATAGGCTACTTGATTTTTTTTTCTCAAATTCTCTAATCAACAAGATTTCTTAGTATACTTCCAGAGGACATGGTGTGAAGGGGATGGCCATATATATAAGACACTCTACTCTCTTATTTTGAACAATTGTTACTTTAAAATTTATCTTCTCTTTGCTACACTGACTTTGCATAAAACCTTGTCCCCCATTACACACATAGAAAGGTGGGCCAAAGTGTTCAAAATCTTCCCACATGCAAACTAGGACACAAATGCTACCATCAAATCTTATCATTGCATGTTGAAGACATGGAAACTAGGACACAAATGCTACCATAAAATCTTATCATTCCATGTTGAAGATGCAGTACCTTCACGACCATCAAACGAAATGTACATGTTGAATGGATCATCTATACTTCACCTTGGTTTATTGTATGGAACCATTCTACAAGAAAATGCAAAAGTTATAGGAAGTCAGCTTCATTAGGAACTACAAGGCACAAAGTTTGTGGAAAATTATAGATAAGTCACATAAAATTCCTGATGATGATTATATTACTGATGAAACTAGACTAGGATACTATTTTGTAAAGAGCCAGACTACAAGAAATTATTATGTTCTCAAAAACTTTGTTGATTAGTTGTATATGTGAGATTGTCCTTTTGCCCTATAGGGAAACACATGCAAGAACATGTTGAAGGCTTCAGCTATGATTACACCTAACATTACTATCAAGTATCGTGTTCGCATAATTTACTCTTCCATGTAACTTGTCTTGCACTTAAGATTCATGTGCCTCTAACATAACTATTGTAATGGGAACATGTAATTTATGTACACATGATTATTCTAGTAACTTACAAACATACATCCGACCACCATAATTGGTTGTGGAGAAAAGTCCCCCTAGAATGACACATGACCCTATTCAAAGAGTTGACTATTGGAAAGAATCCATGGCATTTCTAAACACTGCCACACATATAATGCAAGAGTTTGATGAACAAACAAAAAAAATCCTTGAATGCATGAACCATTTTTAGAATGATCTTAGCATGTTTGGTCTTCTCCCATTCAGTCTTGCTTTGAACACTGATCCATCTGCTACTAGTATTGTACATATGCATTCATTGTTCAGTCCAACCTTGCTACAAGTCCCCCGAAAGTGACAACAACAACATGCCTCTTTGCATGATAATATGAATCATGATTATTCTTCAAAATCATTCATGTTTCCCACTAAGGGACACAAGAGGGGGAGGATTAAGAAGGACTTATTACATGTACATGAAGTCAACGATCATCCTACATCTACTTCACTGAATATTGGTGAGCATGCATTGGCATTTTGTTGTGGGAAATACACACTACACCTATTCAAACTTCATAGCATCTCATGTTTTTTTTTCAAATTTTCAATATAAACTTTCTCACGAATTAATGCATATAATTGGCAACTAGGCCCAACATTTATGTCTACATATCATCAATGTCAATTGACATTTCATAATGCAAGTGGTGAAGATGTTATAGAGTGAGGCTAGTGTAGTAAAGACATTATAGAGGGAGGTTGGTGCAAAATGGATGTGACTATCCTCCCTACGAACTATATAGTTGACCAATTTCCAAAAAATCCAAAATATCATAATTTTTTTGAAAATGTAGAATGATCATTAATTAATGTAAGATAGTTTTTCTTTGTCTAATGGGAATACAATTCAAGAATTAAAGATTACAACATAGATATGAAAATTGAATAATTTAAGAAATATGAATATTGATTAAGAAACATGTTCAATAATTTAAGATTTTACAAGTATTAATAACTAATAGTCATTTTTTAATTGATTAAAAATACTTATAGTCATCTTCATTTTCACATTTCAAAGCAACAAACAATTAGTTTTACTATTAAAATAAAACCTATACAAGGATTAGGGTTTAATATGGTTTACTATTAAATTAATCTACTTATTTATTTAATTATATATAATTTAATTTAAGTATAGAAAGTTTAATTTATTTCTCTAAAGTTAGATTTAATTATTTGTTCATTGATTTAACTTGTCTTCATAAATAAAGACTAGCACTTGGACCACTAAAAGGTGCAAGGAGAAGCCAATGAATAAATAGAAGATAGACTTCAACTAATTCTATAAGTATAAAAAAATATAAGTATTTACACATCTATCATTATATATTATAATCTAGTACATTTTTTATAATGGTTTTCATACATTTTGGCTCCTTTTAATTATTATCATCTACTTTGGATCAACTAAGATTAGACAAAGATCTAGTCATCTTGAAATTATTTCTTGTATATCAAAAATAATATTATTATTTAGTTGAAGTCAAATAAATGATTGAAAAAAGATGCATACATGAACCTTGTAGAAGAAGAGAAGCATTGATTAATAGTTCATATCAATTGTTACTACTGAATAAGTCAATTTTTTATATTATTAGGAAGAAATGAAACAAAATAATGAAATGCTTATTACCATAATGTTGAGCATTGAATAGATGCCCATGGACAAAATTAAATCATGGGATTGGTCTTTCACATGCGAAATTATGTTCACGCTTACCTTGCAACAACCATAGCTTGTCAATGCTATCTTTTATCATGGAAAATAATTTTAATTAAGAGGTTTTTTCGTACCTTACAACAAGCTTGTATTATTAGAGAAAATGGATAAACTAACCAAATTGCCAATGATATCTATGATAGTGAATCAAATGGATTAGTTGACATTGTAGATCTAGAGGAAAACCAATAGGAAAGCTAATGATCCAACCTATTGCTTTTCCTTTCTTGTTATTTTTATTTTATTAATTTGTATTAAAGTTATAATCATTTTGCAAAGAAATAATTCAAAATGGAGCGTCAATTACATTTTATATAGGTCCATTATGATTTGATTCATATTAGGGAAAAAATGATCTATATAGAATAATGAGTGCAATTGAATTCGACCATTCTACTGAGCACAAGTAATTGCTAGATACTTAGAGTTGATTAGTTTAACTTTGAAGTCCAAAAACATAGATGCACCATTTAACTATAATGCACAATTGATCAATTCTTTCATTACAATAATTATTTTATGGAGTTTATAATGGTTACCTCTATTTGAAAGATGCTCTAAAATGCAGATTGTAAAATGTAAATTATAGCTAAAGTAATAAAAAACTACTATATTTTATTGTAATTTAAAATTCTATAATTTTCTTAATAGGATGATTGCTACAAGAGTATGATATAATTATTCTTTGTACTCTTTGTTGTGGACAACATGAATCCTACTTTAACTCATTTTAGTATAAACTCATTTAATGACCCATCTTTATCATTACATGTGATTTCTTATAAAATATGCAAATATTTCTTGTTACATGTGATTTCTTATAATATATATGATTTCTTCTCTCTATCAAACAACTCACTCAATATTATTTTAACATGAATTATTTCTTTTAATTTTTGTGTAGCAAAGCATAATTTGGAAACGAATGGTTGTTTATAAACAAGGATTTCAAATGAGGAGGGAAGGTGTGAAATGGTAGCCACTACAAAAGAATTGAATTAAATTGAATTTTGATGGCACTTCAAAAGGAAATCCTAGAAAAGGAGGGGGAGGATTAGTTTAGAATGTAGAAGGGCATATCCTATTTGTATATGCTAAAACTTAAGGATTTAAAAACATACTATGCTGAAGCTAGAGCATTACTCAAAGGTATCCAGATTGTAGCACAACATGGATGGGCTAAATTAGAAATAGAAGGTGATTGCATGACTATTGTCAAAGCTCTTAATAATAAGGGATGTGGGCATTCAAAAAAAGATGTTATAATTTAGAATGCTAGAAACTTGTGTGAAACTTTTGAAGAATGGAAATGTATTAACATCTACAAAGGAGGGAACACATTAGTAGCTATTATGGCTAATATTGGTGTACATCTTTGATTTGATGTCAGAAAAATCTAGACCAAAAACTAGCCCCCAGATTTGACTGATGCAACTAATAAAAAAATGGCTAACTCATTGCTTATGACGTTACAACAATGCAATGAACAAGGAAGACTTTGAGATTTAGTCATAACTATTGTTTATATATTTTTATAAATATATTTAATGTGCTTTTTGGGTGAGATTCAATTTATTTTTATAATATTTTATTTTTCAAATTTTATAGTATAATATTTTAATTTAAATAAAGAAAACCAAAATAACTATTTAATAAATGTAATTTTAGTAGTAGATAAATAAAATTACTAAATAAATTTATCAATTACCAATATTATAATACATTAATTTCAACATAAGAATGAACATTTGTAAATGAATTTCATAATAACAATGCATAAAGATCAAATCATAAGCACCAACCAATCAAACACAGATATTATCTTTTAGAGTCTCTATAGTAAATCTCTCCAGCTAAGGGAAATAACGTTTACATAAAACCAATTTTCCATTAACAGGTGAATGAAAAAGTAACTAACTTTCACACCTTTGAACCTACTTATTTATTTGACAATAGTTTAAGGCTTGCAATGTTACACTTTCTCTTGTTATATATTTCAAAACCTTATTTCCTTGTTAACTGCTTAGGTTTGTAAAACTGTGATATCTTCATTATATGCTTTATCATTGCTTTATAGTTGATCACCATTTCAATTTACTAACCATGGTTGAAGACTTAACATCTTGTTTACTTGCAATGCTATCATGGCTTAGATATTAATCTTGTTGCCTATTCACAACTACCAAACACAAAGATCTTCTTAATTGTATGATGTTGTGATCACTATTTTGATTGACCACCACTTCATTTCATAGCTTCACAACTCATAATCTTAACTGCAACTTAAGTCTTGTGACAATGTGATCACATTTAGCTCTGAGCTATTGTATTTATTTTCACAACTTCACAACTTAAGATTTAAATTCATAGTCAAACCTTGTGATAGTGTGATGAACATATATCAATTCTTCACATCCTTAACCATGTATTGAAGTTAACTTAATGCGATGAAGGGATAACCCTAAATTTAAATGTTGTTATATATCTTTTGCGACTTAATTGCTATAAATTTGATGTTTCCATTTAACCCTATGAAGCTATGATCATAGGATTTTTCTAATTTGTACTACAATCTAAGGTTACTCTTAACTGCCTATGAAGCTGCGATGGCTTCCAAACTTGACCACCATGATTATCTCTTGCAACATCACAACTTAAAATATTTTAAGCTAGAACTAGGATATGATCATATGATCTTTAGTGAATTGCTCCTTCACAACCAAAACTTGAAGGTTAACCTCAAAAACTACAATGTTGCGATGATCTCTATCTTGACTTCTTCACACCTTCACAACTTCCAAAACTATTGGTGATCATAATGGATCCATGAGGAAACCAAGACAATTTCATAAGATCTCAACCAAAAACATGTTTGAGGTGAGACTTACAATAGGAAAATAATCAAAGGACTTAGAAATATAAAAAAATTAAATGAATGACCAAGGTTTTTTGTGTATCCCTATTTCAATGGGATAGGTTAATCTCCATCCAAAATGCACTAAAGACAAAACAAAGTCAAACTTTTTCTTTTTTCTAGAATCATGAAAAATGTAGTGAGTTTTTCCAAATTTTTTGATGTTTTTGACTACAAAATATGCATGAAAATATGGATGGAACTATTATGCATTTTTGATATTATGACTCATTAACAATATCAAAATATGCATGAAACTATAATGTGGTTTCAATAATACCCTAAGCTAACTACTTGATAACAATATCCAATTATGGATGAAACTGTAATGCATTTTTGATAAAACTAAAGTTGCCCAAAAATATTCAACACACATCGTATAAATGTATTGGATTACATAATAAAAGTATAATGAAACTATTTTTCATTTTTGATATCTCCTCCTTTTTAATCATTGAAAACACGATATTGCCATGAATTATAGTGATACAAAATATCTATTTTTCATATTTTAGGTCTTGTCTGTAACATATTTTAAGTTACGATCTTGTGAAGTTGTCTTTGTCGCTTCACCACTCCAACATGATCATTAACAATTTTGGAAGATACAAAGGTGTGAATTAGTCAAGCTAACAGTTGTCACAACATCACAAGTGTTAATGTTGACCTTCATTTATGGGTTATGGAGGAGTGATTCATTAAAAATCATATGATCGCAACTTACTTTTGGCTTAAAGGGTTTTAAGTTGAAAAGAAGCAAGAGCTTATGACCAAAATTTTTATTCTTCATTAAAGAAAGTAAACATTGATTTAGATTTATATGTGTGTTGTGCAACATGACCATCTCCATTTTCATCTAAATTAATGATCAATGCCTTATCCATTGTTATGCAAAGTCAAAAACAATAACCTTAGAGCTATTTAATTGACTTGCAATTAAATTTATTAGTAGTTAGCCTTAAGTTTCATTCTTATGACATCCCTTGCATATACCTAGAAACCTTATCAATTCATGAAAGCATTTAATTAACTCTTTGAATTAAAAGAAATCAATGAAAAGATATACAACTCCATATTAAGATAAAATTCCTTGAATGATGGATCTACCTTCCTCATCTCTTAACAAAAAGCTACTACATTCCTAAATTTTATCATTTGTTCCCTACATATATTCTCATTTAATCTATTAGCAATGATATCTTCATCTCATAGGCATTTTGTTGGAGGAAAGGTATAATTCCTCATGTTTGTTGGCATTTTAAAACTACTAGGCTAATCTAAAACCCAATACCACGATGCAGAAGATAAGACTCAGTCTATCTAAGGGTTAGCTACTTCCTATATTCAACTAAATTTTCTTCAGATCTGGACCAACTTCAATAGAATCACAAAGGAATCTCTATTCTTTAGGCTCTATAGGGCCAAGATGAATGCACCTTAGGAATAGAAATGTGACTAGTTTTATGATTCTCTCTTCAAACACATGCTCACTAATATTTCTCTTTTAGATCTATCCCCTATAATAGATAATGGTCAACAATTCTTCTTGGATTTTCAAATATTCCTTGATTACAATAGCTAACTAAATTTGATTTGATTTTAAATGTGCCTTGTGCTACCACATGAAATTTTCAATATGCATATGAATTGATGATCAATGCTTTATCCACTTCTACACAGATTCTAACCTACAAAAACTTGACCTATTTAATTGCCTTACAATTAAATCATTAGCAACAATCCCTAAATCCCATTCTTATGATATCCCTTTGATGTGACTAGAAACACTACCAATTTATTGAAGCATTTACTTAATTCCTTGAATTAAAAGAAAAAGTAAATTGATATACAACCTATCCTAGTTGCACTAAATTGCATGAGGCTTGCTCATTCAGTCCCAAAATAACCATCATATGAAAATGGATACAAAATTTAGAGACACTGATATTGTAAAACGTTCCTTTGTATTTATCTTCCTTGAAAATAAAATATTTTGGTATAAACTCAAAAATAACTCAAGATATGACTAAAATGTCATTCCATATTCACTTGTATTCTCATATTTGCAAAATTTGAATACAACACAGAGTAGAAACAAACACTAACTAGATTGACTACAAAAAAAAAATATAAACACTAAAAGTTGTATAGACTTTGGACCCTCACTGCACATCTTGGAAATCCTTTTATAAGAAGGATAGCAATAGGCGTCAGATGGGAGGACACATGTCAAAAAAATATCAAATAATAAATACAAAGATATTTCATATTTAGTTACATTAAAAATATTCATTGTACTTGATCAAAATTATGGAATGCAATTAAAAAATTGGTAGGTGGTGCTTTCAGTAGGTATCTTTAACATAATTCTGATTGCCTTTAAGCTCCTATTACTTTCCTTGCCTTTTGTTTGTTCCTTTTTCCTCTAACTGCACCCTAACTACATGCTTTGACTTCCTAATAACTCTCCCTATACGGTAGGGCCTTTATATCTATAATGACTTCCCAAATTACAATATTTATATCTATATCTGGCCAACTGGCATCTCTAACTACATCTAACTCCTCAATGAATTTCTCCATTTGTCATTTACTATTGCCTTAACCTCTACAATTACTTTTGACATTTCTAACTCTAATTTGTAGAGCATGTCGATAAAATCATACACCAGTACTACATTTTCCTCATCATCACAATATACTAGGAGTTTGGAATGGTTTAGAATACTATCAAAAGATGCTAACTATTCCATCCAATCCTTAAATTTTCCATCACTTTCCAAAATTGTAGGCACAAAATTGGGTGTTCCTATAGAAATTCCTTTCATTTTACTCTACATCAATTGCAATTTTCCACCAAAGAAACCCTTCAAATATCTTACTTTATTGATCATCTTTCTAGTGTTTATAATATTTATCTTGGGAAAATCTTTATTCTATGCCAATAAAGGTACCAAACTATCAAAAAATGGAGTATAAGGACCCCATGTGAAAAGTGGAGACAATAGGGCAACTACCTCTGAACATCTATACTTTGCTTCCTACAACACAAGATAATTGTTGTGCACACTCTAAGAGACCATTTCTAATGCACTTAATGTATGAATTATAAAGTTCTTGATTTTTTTGATTTCAATCTTCTTGCTTGATTCAAAATTGTCTTCATCTATCTCCATTGCTTGGCTTGATGCATCCCTTATTTTAGGTACATGGCCGTCTATTTGCACACCTCTATCTTAGATTTCTTTAGCTGATATAACAGTGTTTTTTAGTGCTACTATTTCATTCTCCAACTTGAGGGTTTTCTTGTCTAAGATAAAAGTCTTCTTCTTTTCTTCCTCATACTGGCTCCTAGTTTTAATAATCCTTTCATAGGCTCCTTCCAATTGTGCTTGAAGAACATCCATCATCTTACCCAATAGAGCGATTGAAGTGTGCATTCCATAAATTTGGCTATTGGAGGTGGAGTGCACATTCCAAAATATTATATTCCCCCTTGGGGATTTTTTGATTTCCATAAGGATGGGCTTTTGATCCCCTAGAGCTAAACTTCATATTGCCATTGTTTGAACATCAACGTTATAACCTAACCCTCTTAATTCTCCAAGCTAATTTTCAACTTCAAATGAGATAGACTTGTCTTGTCTTCTCGTTTGGTCTAGAAGAAAAGATGAACTGATATACTATCCTGAGAAAATAATCATACTACTTCTCCTCACCAAGTCCCTTGCATCTTCTACAGTGAGGGTTTCATTGGAAGGATCATATTCTTGTAGTTTCTATACTAACCCAACAACTACCTCATCATAATCACCTGGCTTTATTCATAGAGATAGCTCATTTTATTTCAACTTGAACAAGAAGATTTTAAATTCTCTAGTCTTGATGAATTTACCATCACTCATAAACTAATTTTCATCTATAATTCTATCATCTATCATCTAAGCTTGTAGTTGTAACTTCTTAGCCCTTTGTTCATCCTCAAAGGCCTAAGCTACCATATACCTCCTTCTATCATCATCAAAGTATTGGCTAACCCTAGGCAAGATTTGCAAGACCTTTTCTAGAATCTCTACCATCCTTTGTTTCTTGTTCCTCACTTTTAGGCTAATCCTCTTTGTAATCACTGACTTCAACCATAATATCTTCATTAGAATATTTATGATCAACTTTGTTCCTTATGTTCTTAGGCACTTGGGGTAAAATCTCATTAGAATTTTCAACACATTTGTCTAATCTAACCTAATAGTCCTAGAACATATTAATTTTTTCTCTACACACACTCTCATCCAATCTATCAAAAATGGCATCCTCTTCCCATATAGATTTTGTAGGACATAAATTGTATCCCCTCATACTTATTAGGGATCTCTTGACTACACAACATGATTCATACGTTCTGTCTAGCCTAGTTCAAATAGGCATCAATATCTTCTATAACATTCTTTCCTATCTCATGTTGGATTTGAGCAAACACACAAATCAAATCCACAAGCCCTCGAATCACCTGCATGTAAAAAACCTATAATAGAGAAGAAAAAGACAAGAAGAGGCAAGGGTTTGGTTTGAAAATAAGAAAATTGTATTCTTAGATAAAAAGTAAATTGCTGTACAAAATTGCAAAGGGAGAGCCTATTTATAAAGGCCTCCAGGAAGCTTGTAGAATAAGCTAGAAAGAGCTAGGAGATAAGGTTGACAACTAAGAATACATCCACAAAAGGTGGATTATCCTCCACATAGGTGAGAAGATAAGTATGACTAGGTAGGAACAAACTCCCATGTTGTCAACAACTCCTAGACTACAACTAATAAATAAATGCATTTAACCAAAGTAAACTTGAGCATAAATAATAATTATTTACACTAACACCCCCCGTAAGTGCATTCTACTAAGTTACACTTAAGGGGGGGTGTTAGTGTAAATAATTATTATTTATGCTTTACTTAAGTTTACTTTGGTTAAATGCATTTATTTATTAGTTGTAGTTTAGGAGTTGTTGACAACATGGGAGTTTGTTCCTACCTAGTCATACTTATCTTCTCACCTAAATGGAGGATAATCCACCTTTTGTGGATGTATGCTTAGTTGTCAACCTTATCTCCTAGCTCTTTCTAGCTTGTTCTACAAGCTTCCTAGAGGCCTTTATAAACAAGCTCTCCCTTTGGATTTTTGTACAGCATTTTACTTTTGATCTAAGAATACAATTTTCTTATTTTTAGACCAAACCCTTGCCTCTTCTTGTCTTTTTCTCCAAATACTAAACAAGCTACATCAGATCTATCTCTAATACCATGTTGGATTTGAGCAAATATATAAATCAAATCTACAAGCCCTCGAATCACTTGCATGTAGAGTACTTGTCACAAAGAAGAAAAATAAAAGAAGAGGTAAGGGTTTGGTCTGAAAATAAGAAAATTGTATTCTTAGATAAAAAGTAAATTTCTATAAAAAAATGCAAAGGGAGAGCCTATTTATAAAGGCCTCTAGGAAGCTTGTAGAACAAGCTAGAAAGAGCTAGGAGATAAGGTTGACAACTAAGCATACATCTACAAAAGGTGGATTATCCTCCACATAAGTGAGAAGATAAGTATGACTAGGTAGGAACAAACTCCCATGTTGTCAATAACTCCTAGACTAAAACTAATAAATAAATGCATTTAACCTAAGTAAAATTAAGAAAAGCTAAATTATAATTATTTAGACTAACATCTCAAAATCTCCTACCTTAGTGCGTCTACATAGAAATGTTCCTTTTTTGACACCCTTTCCTAGGTATTCATTGTTTAGTGAAATTAATTTCCAAAATACTTCTACAAACCCTAGTCTTGCTAGGACATATTTGGATAGAATGTGGGGTGGTTGAGGGCACCTGTATATCTTCATAATAATATAATCCTCAAATAGAAAAAAACTCCCCCAATCATGTGTCAATTGTTTCCCAGCATCATAACACATTTTAGGCTTAACAATCTTATCATTATTTCATTAGACAATCCTATCATTTTTAAAACAAGATGCACAAAATCACTATAAAAGGAAATAATATTTGAGTATGGGTAGAAGCTCTGTCATACCCTTGTCCACCTTTGCAATTGTATTCTTTCTCCCCAGTCCTCTATGCACTCAAAGAAGCTTTGATCAAATGAATTGACATTCTTGAACATGATCAAATGTATGGTCATTGAATAATGGGGGAACATAAAGCTCTCCAATTGTCCTTGTTGTGCAACAATGATCTCTCCATGGTTCTTGTCGATGATATACGCCAAATAGTCATACCCAACATTGGTGTTGGGGTCTTGAATATTCAATGCCATGACATAGTGTCCTCCTAGGGCATTCATGGTTCCATCTAAACCTAGGAATTTGTTAAGACCAAAGACAATATTCTAGAAATACCTTTGAAAGAATTCAAGAGTCATGATTTTCTCCACTTATTCTTTGGAATCTCTCCCTTTTCTTTTTGGACATAGGGATGTGTCTTATCATTTTCCTACCCATATAAAATCTCTTCTGCCTCTTGAAATTCTTAATTAGGTCATCAATGTCAATAGGTAATGACATCAGGCCTCCCAAGTCAAATGCCTCTTTGAATGTCTCTTTATCTAGGGCTAGTAAGATACTCCTATCTCTCTAGTCGAATGATTTGCTAACTAAATTGTAACATTTGACTAATGCATTTAGTAGGTCCACATCCAAAAATATTTTTGGCATAATCAATTTGCCTAAATTTTTGACCCAAGGGTTGAAAAATGGAATTTTCCACCTTCTATTTATATAGAAGAACCAAAGAAATTCATATCCATTTGTATCTAGAACCTTTGCATCTCTAAAGAATGCATACGGGTCTCTAAAGGTGTGGTTTTTTGTAGATCATGTGTTAGTAGAACTGAAAAAATATGCTTGCATTCTTCCACAAATAAGCTTGGACATTTTGTATATGATGTACATTCTTCAATCTAGACTTGTACAATCAATTATCCTTCCTTCTGAGCCATTTCTTCATGTAATTCAACCAATTCTGAATGCTGCATGCTTTGAAAATCTCTTCAAATCATTCTGCAACTCTAATTCTTTCTAAAAACTCAAACAATCTTGTAACTGGTAATGAAAATTCCATGCTTCTTCTAATTTACCTATCTCTACAATAGGATCATAACATTGATGGCATTTACAATTTAAAATGGCACACTTCAAAACCTATCAATCCTCAAAAAGCTAGAAAAATCTTTTCTTTTTCAAATTTCGTACTTCCAGCTCATACACTTTTTATCTAGCTCAAACATGGCCATTGAAAACTATTTTATGCTTTAAAACTAGAAGTTGCAATGATGCGATGACCACCTTGTTGCTACCTCCTCGTTATTTCTTCTCTTTTCTTATTTTTGGATATGACCACCTACATTGGAAAGTGCCCCTCTTGACTATTTTTCCTAACTAATTCCTTTTTAATGAAATCAATTGCTAGATTATTTCTACAATTCCTAACCTCTCTGGCACACATTTTGGAAGATGTGGGGCTAAGAGAATCCAAAAAAACCTTTTAAAAATATAATCTTCAAAAAGAAAAATATTACCAAAATCATGCCCTATCTATTTTCCCTCATCATAACATAAATTTGGCTTAACTATCTTCTCAACAATATGTGGTATTCTTTTAGTAATAGTTCCTATCATCTTTAACATAGGGTGTACAAAGTCTTTATAGAAAGAAATACCATTAGAATAAGGGTAGAACATTTTCCATACCCTTGTCCATCTCTGCACCAGCAATTTTTATCCTAACTCTTCTATCCACTCAAATAAACTCTAATAAAGAAGATCTACATTTATAAACAAGATCATATGCATGAGCATGGAGCATTGAGAGAACCTAAAATTCTCCAATTTTCCCTCCAAGGTAGCCAAAATTTCATCATGAAATTCTGATCATGATGTACTCTAAAAAATTATATCCCATATTTAATGAAAACTAAAACTCAAACAATCATACAACTAGTAATGAAAATCCCATGAAAATCTTCATGCTTCTTAGAATTTATCAATCTCTACAAAGTCCCTTTGCATGAAAAAGGAAAAAAGGGAGTGTGGCATTAAATGGATTAAAATGCACATCCTTGAAATTCTTGAAAAGCTAGCAACATTTAGGCTTGTAAAACTATGTTCACTTCTTTTCATGCTTTATCGCTGCTTCATAGCTATTTACAATTTTAACTTTTTGACTACTGTAATTTGGAAATGGCCTATTTGTATCTAAAGGGGGTGATGCACCTAATTGAAATGGTTGCAACTCTACTCTTGTATGCATAACACATCAATGAAAAGTCCAGATATGCCAAATCTGCCATATCATCAGGTCAAATGGAGTCGACCATCTATCCTCACCATGTGGCCTAATGCCTCTAAAGTATTCTGACACCTTTCCTAGCATTTTTATTTATGTTGACATGCTAACTACCTCGTATTTGTGGCTTCATAACTTGTTTCTTCTGTTATCTACTTGGTCTTACGAAACTGCAATGTCTTCATATCATTCCTAATTGTTGCTTTGCAGCTTGGCATCATTTTAACCCCTTAACCATAGTGACTTTGTACCATCATGAAATTATCTTGCTCACACCCTCACAGTGGTTAGGGACTCACTACCATTTAACCATGTGATGCAACACATATAGTCATCTTACCTTTATTAGCCCATCAAAATTGCCAGCTAATATTGTCCAATAACTACCACAAATGACTGAAGCCATTACAATGACCATCATCACAATCTCACAAATTAAAGCTTTAACTTCAATGTTAACCTTGGGATGATGTGTACCATATATTTCACTACTTTGCAACCCTAAGCCTAAGTTTCCCTTAACCCTTTGCAACAGTGCAAACAAAGGAGATCACCACTTTTTTGCCTTTACCATGGGTTGACATTAATTGCATGTGATGGTGTGAATCAAAGAAGTCTGCAACCTTGCAACCTAAACCTAAGGTAAGCTTTAATAATGCATGATGATGTGAGAGAACATGACTATGCAATAATATAGTTAACTTTACATGATCACAACTTGAATCTACTTAAGCCTAAAACTGCTTGTGATCATGTAAGCAAAAAAAAATCACATCATTACAGCTTGAATGCTTCCTTTGATATGAATTTTCTGAAGCTTAGGGATAAAAAGAAAAGTCAAAGATTTTTTGTATCCCTATTAGCGTTCATGGACATTAATGAATAATATTTGAATTTTTATGAAGGGTGGAAAAATGGTTAACAAATAATTTATTTAAAATGTTTAACTTTATGATGAAGTAACAATAATGGCTAGTTGAAGGTACATAAACAATTGCTGAACTTGATGCAACATTAATAGGCCCATGAAACTACATTGAATGATATTTCTTTTTTGCTATGAATTCATATGAAAATAGTCCATGGTGACAATTCCACCATAAGTCCATGACTTGGCATTTGCATGACTGCATAATTAATAAAAAATTGTTAGTTAATGAAACATACATCAGACATGCCAACAAGACACCCAAGGAAGGACACAAAATGACTATAGATGCATTTGGATGGGTCCATTGGATGTATGTATCATGCCATAAGAAAATATGTATGTACTATGCATTTTTTGGTCCTTTTTCTATACTTTTCCTGTACAAAGGGAAGATTTTGTGGGAGGATAGTTGCATCCTTTCATGACTAGATAACCACTGATGGTGATCAAGCCTACTCAATAATTCATTCATCTCCCTAGGTGAAGATGGGTATTTGAATCCCTGACAATAGAGGCAAAGGTTATTGTCCTTTCAAAACATTTTTTATATTGTGGATTATAACTATGAGGAGTGGGATGAAATTTTGGAGAGATCTATGATACATCAGAAGTGATTTGTCTATATCAAAAAATGGTGCCCTAACTTTGACCCTAATGAAGCTAATGCATATGATGATCTAATTTGGATTAAGGTTGATTATCTTCCCTTCAAATCTAGATAGGAACAAATTTTAAACAAAAGTGGTTATAGCATAGTTGATGTGATTGATCTGGATATGAGAGAGGGTGAATCTATCCATTTCATAAGTATTGGCATTCTAGCAATTATGAAGACCTTATTGAAAATTAGGCGTAAGACAATGGTTGAAGAATGGATGCATGAGGTGGATATGGAGGAGTCCAAATTCTCTCATCTTTGATGTCAGAGAAAAAGGCATAATGTTGAAGGGTGCCCCTTAAGGTGCAACATCAACCATGGATGAGAAAAGAAGACAAGCAACATATGGCTATAATACTCCATCTAGATCTAGCTTTTGGGGCATAAAAATGGGGTTTTGGCCAATATGAAAATGAAGCACAAGAGAGGAGATTGTAGGAAAAATATTTTCTATTGTATATTGTATAGTTTTGGATTAAAGATAAAAATAGGTTTTGAAGGGACCCTAAACCATTTACACAAAAAGCCTCTTATAGGTAGATACACATAAGCAAAATAATCATGAAGTAGTTATCAACAAAAAACAAAAAAAAAAACTAACAACAAGAAACTACGCAACATCATCAACAAAAATGGAAAGAGTGAAATAGTCCAACAAAAACATAGCAATAAAAAAAAGACTAGAATAGAAAAAACTAGGAAACTAGACTGAGTCTAGGAATAGACATTCTATTTGATTTCTAAATCTTCTAGCTTCTGAAAAATCTAAAGGACGGAGTCTGCTTTGGGCTCTTCCACTTTGGTGTCCTCCATCTTCTTTCTCATATTGGCCCTCATTCTCTTACTAGGACCCATGATCTCATCAATGTCTTCCTCATCCTTATCCAAATTAATAACCTATTTTTAAAACATTTCATAAAGCTTTTTATGGTTCATCCTAGACACCTTTAGTTGCTTATGATTATGGAGCAAACTAGTAACCAATAAAGATTCATTCTTCTTTGTCCTTTTAGTCAAGTTATGAATTTTATTCTCCATTTCCTTAACCAAACTACTTAAATCAATATTCTTCTCATCACCAATTTCCTTTCTAGCATCCTTCACATCCATCTTAATCGACTAAATTTTATTGATAAGTCAATTTTCAAATTGAAGGGATTTATAATACTTGGCTTGAGCAATGTCAAGAATCTTCAAGTTAACCATTCCCTTATCCTTATTTCTAGTCTAGGACTGGTCCAACAATGTAGTAAAATAGGCTTTGATAGTATCTTATTCAATATCAGTATTACAATCCACCCTGTTATCACTAAAGTCATTTAGGGATTTCACTACAATGGCTTCCAAATTGGTGTTCTAACTATAGTTATCATTCTCCTAAGACTTAGGAGAAAACCCCTTAGCTTCTTCAATATAGTCGTCCTCAATCTCATCACTCGCATAATTATCATCCTCCAAAATCTCCTTATCTTCTACACCATACCCTCTATCAAAATCAACATTACACTCCACATTATTATCATTTTTTCCATGTTTTCTTCAGCCTTATCCTTGTGGAGTATGAGATCTTCATTACCTTACCCACATTGATCTTCCATGTTAATCTTTTCCTCTTCCTCAGAATCAAACTAATCATCATCATCAAGAGCGCTAACCTCCTTCCCTTTAGAACTACCATTTTTATCAATATCCTGGTCCTCAGTCTCCAAGGAGGTAGAATTATCATTCAAACTATTAGTAGAAGTGGATGAAGTAGTCTCTTCTGATTTAGATACTTTGATTTTTTTCTTCTTCTTATGGTCCTTATTTGAATCAGAAGAGGCATCGAGGAATCCTTTGGGTTCGAGATGATAACCCTAGTTTTCTTGTCTTGATTCACCTTCCTCTTCCTTTTTCTACAAGACTCCTCTTTGGACTTCTCCTAGTTTTTAGTCTTGAAAGAGCCCCCAAATTTGTTCTTCTCATAATGCTCAACTCAACAATTAATCACATTAAACCCTCATGAAGAATAGGACTAGATGGGTTCTTGCAATTCTTTTCAAGGCCCTTAACATAGAATTGTAAAAATAGAAAGGAAAAGAAACTTTAATCTCATGTCTAAAGTGATTAAGAAAAATAAAGTGGTACTTGTAGACTCTTGTAAGCCTACCATCAAGAGTGATATACACCATAATTTCTCTTACAACATTATACCATTTTTTCTTAATGTGGTGGATTTCTAGGAAACTAGCACATTTCTTTACTAGAAGATCCTTTTCCTTTGAATTAGTTGGTAATATGTTATGTGCTTCCTTTGCATACTTAATATCTTAAAAAAACAATTCCAAAATTTGATAACCCGCTAAATTTAGAAATCAAATCAATATTGATAATAACACTTTGGTTATGCAGAATTACCTTACCATTCTCCCATGCCTTCACAAATTGCTAAGTAATCTCCTTGTCCGCACTATGGAACTTCTCCAAAAAAATTGCAATACCACCTTTATTTAAAGTTCTCCAAGATTTTTTATGCTCCTTCCATTGCCCATCCTCTAGCTCAAGAAAATTTAGTTCACTTCTCATGGTCTACTTTATTCTATGGATATTAAGCCCTTGTAGTCTAGACTTTTCATACACCCCACTTTACATATACAATCCTCTTTACAATTTGAATGAGTCTTGAACCCCATACAATACCAAAACCCAATGTTGTTCCTCATGATCAAAGTACTGGTGCTAACAAAATAATTAACTATTTCCTTCATTTTGATAATAATGACCCCTGCTTGGGAGTTTAATTTGTCATAATTAATGATATTAATGAGATCATCCTCGATATTTTCTGTGCCTTTCCACTTTATAATATCATTAATAATTGTGGAAAAGTTAGCCAACTTGTCAACAACTCTATTTACTTCTCTAAATTCATGAGAAATATAGATTTCTTCAAAAGTTTGGATTTCAAATTTAATTTTGTCTATAATATGACTAACCATAATACTAGGATTTTGCTGCCCTTTTATATAATTGACTATGCTTTTAGAATCTCCAACAAGCTAAACATGATTATAGTCAATTTTTCTTTCCATACTGATAATAGTGAGAGCTACCATTTCTTCTACACAATGACTGGTTTGAGTACCCAAAGGTGTAGTAATTGCACAAAGACAACTCCCATATTCATTTCTCAAAATACCACCACAGCCAACACTACCTAGGTTCCCTTTGGCAACTCTATCAAAGAGAGCTTTGACCTAGCTCTAGATTTCCTCTGTATAGTTACATGGGCTCGATAATTAAATTATTTTAAAAATATAATTTAATGTTAATGAATGAAATTGTGAATAATTTTTAATTTAAGTAAAATAATATTTAAAAATTTATTTTTAAAGAAATTATATTTATTTATATTCATATTATGAAAAATTAATAGGAGGAATAAAAAATATAATATTAGATAAAATAGTAACTAAATTTGTTATATCCTTCTACTATTTCCTACATACATTCTATTAGCATTGAAATATAATTTTAGTAACAAACATCAAGAATAGTATAGGAAGCATGGTAGATAAACCTTCACAAATAATAGAAGTATTTGTTAACTATTATACTGACATTCTCAAAAACTATGAGAGTTCAAACCTAACAATCCAAAATGCTATGTTAAATTAAATTCCAAAGGTAATAAAAAATGAGGACAATAAATTCTTAAATTAAGTATTCTTAGTGGAAGAAATCACGGTTGTCTTATTCAGGCTAAGCTTGGACAAATATCTAGGTCTGGATGCTTTCCAAGCCCTTTTTTTCAAAGATGCAGGGAAATTTTAGGGGTAGATTTATGGCTAGAAATAGAAACTATGAGAAAATTAAACTCATTATTATTAGAAACTAATAATATTGAATTAGATCTCATATGTGTTGGCCATTTTTTCTCCCCATTCAACCCATCACCAATAACTAATCAAAGATATTTTCAATGGATTATTTTCTTGTTGTGGGTTAACATGCTTCTTGTTGTGGTTAACATGAGATTTGGTTGGATTAACATTTTGTGTTAACTTGGTCTCTTCATGAATTGAGTTGGCTTGGTTCCTTCATTGATTGAGCTAGTTTAGTTTTTTCTTTGACTAAGTGAACTCGATTTCATTTTCTTTTGAGTTGCGGGTTGACACACATTTTTTACTAAGGTTAACCATTTTTTCCATTTTTGGAGAATGACTTTGCTACTCTTTCTGAAATAGCAAAATTTTCTATTTCAAAAGGCTTACCCTTTTGCTTCTGCAAAATTGCAAAATTGCATACTACATCCTCCATCATGCATTTGGGAATGTTCTAACCAATTATTTTGTGGCACATAGCAGATCATTTCTTGTCGAGTTTCCTTTGATTGAATAGTTCTCATATTGTTGTGTTGTTGTCCTTTTCTCTTGCAAAGATGTGATGACCATCAGATCTAAATATATAGTTGGACATTTTGAGCACATCTTAGTGTTGGAATTCTTTAGAATAACTAAGAGGGGGTGGGATTGAATTAGTTATCCAAGGTCCACATGTACAATTAAAACCTTTTCACAACTTAGTGAATCAAAATCCATAAGAACATTTTATCATGCATGCATCCATTATATTGAGCAATCACTTCAACTTATAGGTTACTGTCAAATCAATTTGTAGAAATGTAAACATGAAACATAACAAATTCAATAACACATTTGACAGAATGATTTAACATGAAAACCCAATTTGGGAAAAACTACTAGTAACATGCTACTCATCTCACTCTCCTAAAGTGATGTCCTATGATAGGCCAACCTTGTTAAAGGTTACAATGCACACTATCAAATGTGACCTAGTCAAAAGATTTCAATCACCCTATTAGGAGTGAGCCTTGTTAGAGGTCTTTAGATCATTCACTTGGAATGTCACTTGGTTAAAGGATTTACAAATGACTATTAGGTCAACCTTAATCCAAAGGCTTTACCCTAGACTAATACAATCATTAGAAAGTAACAATAAAACTTGATCTGATAACAACTTACAACACACTTGTAGATTACGGATCTCTATTTCTATCATCCATTCTACTTGGCTCCCACACACTTCATCTCTAATAGTTTGTTCACCCTTCAAGCATCCATACCCTTAAGCCTTGTTGCTTTACTTGCCAATGTAGTCTCTTCTCTTAGGTCACTGAATGAAGCAATACCCTAGACTTGTTGTCATCCTTAGGTTTTCAAACATGACAACCCTTTCTTTTGAACATCCATCTCTATAAATACAAAAATAAGATATTCTATCATTCATCCTCCATCATTATTTTTAGGGTTAGATTAGATTAGGTAGGATTCAATGAATCTACTCGTTATTTCATTTCATTTCCTTCTAGAAAATTTTACTTTAATCCTTTTTGAATTTGCCTCAAAATAGTTTATCATGAATTCTATGCCACCAACTCATCAACCTTATCTTCCACATTGTTCATGCAATTCAAGAAAATAACCTTGTCAGCTAAGATTCATCAAATTCATGATATTTCTCATAATGTTGACACACGAAATTAATTGACTTTTGATGCTTGACATATACTAAATTTCTCGACATCCTCTATCAAATCACTTGGTATGAACTAAAGTTTATTGGTACTTGACATCAACTAAACTTTACTCCACTTACACCATTTTAATCAGCTTATAGTGAAATTGACTTTTCTTGGCTCTAACTAATTTTCTACTTGGCTTGCACTAACTTTTCTTGACAGTTATGTGCAAATTATCGAGCTTGGTAAACAAAATTCTTTTAACTTATTCTTCTTGACCATAAGTAGATTATCAATGCACTATAATATCACTGTCTTAATTGATTCTTGTACTTCTTTTCCATATCATAACTCAACCTTTCCTCTAGGTGCTATTGTTACCTCATTTGATCAAATCCTCTATATCAATCAAACAAATGATTATACTTAAATCATATAAGTAATTGTCTTACCAACAAGAAGCAGGTTTGACCTTAGTGGAAAAATAATTATTGAAACACATGTTCATACTTGTGCCAATCTATTTTTAACAATATAACTCTTTGGAATTTATGGCTAACCAAATTGACCAAACTTAATTAGTACGAACAACAAAATGAAAAAAAGAAAATAATTCCTTGTATTGAAATCTCTCACTCTATTAGTAACTGTCATCTTCAGAATAGGTTACAGAATTCTGTTATGATCAACAAACAATCAACTCATCCTTATGACTCCCTCTTGATCACTTCTTATATCTCCTCTATATTATCTCCCTCTTACTAGGTAGATGTAATTAGTAGGTACATTTTCTGCCTCAACAATCAGGATTGAGAAGATTAGATTTCTGCTTCATCTCACTTAGCTCTCATGAAACTCAGTATGCTTTTCTCCATTTTATTTTCTTATTTCGATTCCTTTATCTTCCTATTTGAAAAAATGCAAAAAAAAATTCTTGTTAATATGTAGATATGAACATTTTTAGTTTCTCCCTTGGTCACCTTGCTTGTGACTGATTTGTAGTTCCAACTCTTTGATTACTTTAAGTAGCTCCTAAAGTAAGATCTAATATATCAATGTGTAACACATATCAATCAAATTGTTTGGTTTAGGGCACTTTGCATGTTTCTTATATAGCCTTTGATAGGGGTATCACCCCTATTTTACCTCTTAGATACTCATGAGCATCCTTAGGTGATATTTTTGTGAAGATATTGGCTTTTTTCTCTTTTATGTTAACATATTCCATCTTCACCTCTTTATCTTGAACTAATTCTCTTAAGTAATGATAATTGATTGCAAAGTGCTTAGTCTTTATATGTATCACATGATTCTTTGATATATTTATAGCTCTTATATTATCATAATAAGTATCATAGGTTTAGTGATTTCTTCCTTCATATCTGTTATCCATTTTTTGCCTCCCGCCAAAATTTGAATTCAAACACTTGAACCCACCCAACAGTCACCTTCCATCTTTAATATTATTTTAACACCATAGAAATATCAAAAAATAAATGATTAAAACTTATGGTATTTCTTATTTTCCTAAATTCGTTTCTACTTGTCTAGATCTACGACAGCTGCTTTCCTGCATCTTCAAAACAAATGACCTTTATGTAATGTGGGGAAGCCCCTTTGCGACATGTGGATCAGTGGATCCAAGTTCTTCTTGTGGGCCATAGGAAGAAAGAAGGTTAGTCCAACTGGAAATTCTATTGGCACTTTCTTTCTCGCATTCTGAGTTCTGTCAGACTTCTTGAAAATGCGAGGAAGCATTTTTTGGCTGCGTGGCAGGGGGGTTCGTCTTCCTTGAGCCACTGCAGATAGGGTGGACAAGGTGGTAGGATGAGTTGGCAGTTTGATTTGTGCCCACTTTCTCACATTTTATCTTTTGTCAGACCTTCTGACAATGTGAGAAAGCACCCTAGTGACACATGTCCATATGACATCACAATGGATATTCGTAGAGGTTCAAAAGGTATGAGTTATGTGCACCATTCAATGCAATTAGATCAATGGCTGGCGCATGCCTGCAATATAAAGTTGCAAGAAGATTAAGGATTGCAAGCAAGCACCTTGGTGACACCTATCCCATGACCTTACATTTTCCCAATTGTACCTTCCACCATCAAATCTTCAAGGATCAACGGCTGGTGCATGCCTGCAATAAGGAGTTGCGAGGGGATTAAACAATGTGAGTATGTGCCCTTATGATGCATGGCATAGTGTGACATCATGGGTCCACTCTCCCTAGGAGAGATAAATAAATTGTATTGTGGCACTTGTTGGAACACATGAGTTTGAAAAGGTGGTATTCTATTGAGTAGCAAGATCCATCGTTCGATGCAAACAGATCAAGGGTCAATGCTTTCTCGGATCATAAAGCTGCGAGGAAATTAAGCAATGTGGGAAAGCACCTTGCTACCACATGTCATCATGGTTTTAGGTCATGTGAGATGACTAATAAGTAGTTTTTCAGCCCAAAGCTTTAATATAAAGTAGGGTATAAATACAAATCTTTCAATGATCGTCGATCTTCTGTAGATCGACAATTAGTGCTTGCCCGCAATATGAAGGTGCATGGGTTTCAGGAATGTGGGCATGTTCCTTGCTACCACATGTCCTTGTGGGCTTGGGTTTGCTCCATATGTTGCAAGGTGATTCCAAGGTGGTGCCAGTTGTATGCTAGGGTGATGCTAGATGGGGTCGGGTCAGGTTGAGTCAAATGCTAAGTATTTTGTGGGCCCAAAATTTTTGAGAGGCAAGCGCAATATTATAGGGATCTTTTACAATCGTTGATCTCATGGAGATCAATGATTGATGCTTTCTTGCATTATGAAGATATGAGAACTTTAAGAAATGCAAGAAAGTGCTTGATGGACATGTGTCCTAGTGGGCCCGGCCAAGGCATTAATAGTTAGCATTGACAGTTGGGTTGGTGGTTATGTGACTGTCACGGTTAGGATTTTTGGCGAGGTGGCATAGTTAGTTATAAAGCTGTTGGTCAACCACATGGAGACCTTGCAAGGTGGTAAAATAAAATGAGACTATTGGCCCATGTGGCTCATCCTGGTGGTAGAGTTAGGTTGACCTGCTGATCTTGCTAATTCATGAGCTAGGAATAGGGGAAATTGAGATTTCCCGCATGATCTGATCCGTGTGATGAATTTTAACCAGCCTCAAATGAATGCTAATCCTAGGAGAACACCCCATTTCCCCAGTCAATCCATCTACTTTCCCAAGATAGTTTAATGGTGTCGTTTCTATCTTCTCAGGGCCTTGTTTCAATATAAGATAAGATATCATTGCATCTGGATCTATGCTCAGATCAGATTTTCTTTAGATCTCCATGATTATTCTCTATAGGGATTAATGGTGGTGGTCATGGAGTAATTTCAATTGGAAAATATCTTAGTTATGCCTAAACTATAAAGGAAAATTTTGTAGATTTTGAAAATGTCAACTCTTCTCTGACTTCTCTGATATTCCTCTACAACTTCAGTGTAAATTCCCTTTGCCTCTGAACTATACGGCATTCTGCCTTATCTCCTTCAGCCATTAATGTAAAGTGCAAGAAATATTTGCCTCTCATTGGTATATTGTAGAGATTTGCAATCTTGCATGACTGTATCTCTTTTGGCCTATGAATGGTATATAAGTGAATCCTCTCTTTCCTTGTGTCATTCATTTGGGTTTTGTGATCTGCATGTGTGATTGTTAGATTAAAGCAAGTTTGAATGTGTATATCTTTTGGTGTCATAATGGTTCAATAGTGCATGTATGGGTAGAGATTGGTTTGAAAACTCTATTTTGGTGCATTACCCCCTTATATTAGAATAGGTAGATTTTCTTTCATGCATTCCTTCTCCCTTTTCCTCTCCAAGAGTAGTTAGGCGCACCCTGATAGTAAAGGAAGCTAGCATTCTTCAGAGACTCAACCTCATAGTTCAAGTCCCATAGCTTGGAGGTTTTTTCCATGTTTCACAAGGTTTTCCTTAGGTAAAAACTTTGGACAAGGGTGCAAACCTCTATGAAAACAATTTTTGGCATGCTTGGTGGGATTAATATCAAAGATTCAAATTAGTTTTAGAACCTCCACCGGTCATACCAATAGTTTTTGGCATGCTCGGTGGGACTAATATCAAAGATTCAAATCACTTTCAAAACCTCAATTAGTCATACCAACAGTTTTTGGCACACTTGGTGGGACTAATATCAAAGATTCAAATTAGTTTTAGAACCTCCACCAATCATACCAATAGTTTTTGGAATGCTCGATGGGACTAATATCAAAGATTCAAATCAGTTTCAGAACCTCCACCAGTCATACCAATAGTTTTTGGCATTCTTAATGGGACTAATGTCAAAGATTCAAATTAGTTTTAGAACCTCCACCAGTAATACCAACAATTTTTGGCATGCCCAGTGGGACTAATATCAAAGATTCAAATTAGTTTTAGAACCTCCACCAGTCATACCGACAATTTTTGGCATGCCTGATGGGACTTTATTTAGAAAATTTCAAATTCTACTGGTGTCAAAAGGAAGATTTCAAGATTAATATTGAAGAGATAGTACTGGCTTCGATGTTCAAGCCTTTAAGAGGCTCATTCTTTAAGTACTTGGTGACTCTGAGCTTCAATACATCTAGTTCCAGATCAAAGTTGTAGTAATTCATTCCCAAAGCTGAAACAAGGGCATCTTCTAGAGGTAAATTTCAATACTAAGAGCTTTCATTTTCAAATCCTAGAAGAAGGAGGACTAGAGTATCTTTATCACTAGTTACGAGTGCAATAGTAAAAAATACACCCACAAGATCTATCTCTACTCCTACTATTAGATCTTAGCTTGGATTGCCATCAACACATATCAATAGATCACTTGTCCATATGGCACAACCTAGAGCCCATACTTTTGCCACCTTTAATGGTGGAAGTCCTCTTTTATTGGCCCAAAGACATGACATACCAATAGCTACACTCAAAAGTATGCCAAAATTTACTTGTGAAACTTCTATCTCTCCCTCAAAACACATTCAAGAAGTTGAAAATGTTTTTAATATTCGTGGTATTACAGAGGATGATGTTGTAGTTAGGCTTCTAGCCTCATCCTTGAAAGGAAAAGCAATACAATGGTATAGAGGTTTGGCTCATGGTTCTATAACAGATTGGGATGGATTAGGAGTAGGACTATGTAAACACTCTGAGGACAAAAGTGACCATTTGTCACTTTTAGAATAGTTGACTACTATAAAGAGAGTCCTGCATGAATGTATGAATTTTTTTTTTACCTATAGATTTCAAAAGACATGGGATAGAATACCTGCTTTAGTAAAACATACCCCTGGTAATGCCTTCTTGCACTACCTCAAAGCTTTTAATAGTGACATTGACACTACAATCCAAACTATGGGAGGAGATACCTTGCCTAATGCTTATGACATAGCAATAAAGTCAGAAAATATCCTAATACAAGGAGGTAAGCTAGCTCCAAGGCCTCCCATGCCTTTCTTTCCTGATGTTCCAACCACCAACCGAAAATGGTTCCTCTTCCCATAACTTCCACATGACAATCCCTTGCTCTATTCCCTCAAGCATCCACATCTTCAAATGGAATACATGAGATCAAGGAGATGATGAAATCTATGATGCTAAACATAGATAAGAGATTGCAGGGCCAAGAGAAGATGCTGGAGGATAGCTTCTCTGTGATACAAAAGGTGAGCAACAAGGTGGTGACTTTAGAAAGATAGAAAGTTCAAGGTAGTAAGGCTCATCAATTGCAACATAAAACTCTAAATAGTGGTAGGCCTCCAAATCAAAATTATGGGAACAATTCTTTTGATCAGAATAGGAAAAGTAGTCATGCTTCAACCTCAAATATAAACCAAAGCAGGGCCATAGTCCCTAAAAAAAACATGACTCAAGATCAAGATTTTTGTCCCTCTTTTAACGACTCCTATACTCCTTGCATGTGTTAGAAGGCTGAATCTTATTTGGCTTTGACCATCCAAGAGCCTAAAACAAGATAATCATACAAGGAGGACCAATTTAAAGAGGCCTCATATATGCAAGGACAAGGAGATTGCTCCTTTACGAATCATTAGGTGGAGGAATATTGTAATGTAAACCAAGATTCCATTTCTTGTAACACTAGGAGAAAAAGAAGAGCTATTGAAGATGCTACCCCTCCTCTTCCCAATCAAGCCTCAACTTCAAATGCAATACCCCATGAACAAGTAGTAAATGATTAGCCAAATACCCCTTAGCAGAAGAGGCAAAATAATGGCACAAAAGATGTAAGTGATCCTCAGTTTGTTCCATCTCAACCTCCTAAAAATGTAGCTCCTAAGGTTTCTACCAAAGCACCTTCTATTCCATTTAGTGTGGTAGAACAAATGAAGAAGACAAATGTGAATATTTCCATGTGGGATGCTGTTGCTATTATACCCATGCAAAAGAGGTTGCTGCAGCAAGAATTGGAAAGTATTGAACCAAAGGATCATCTACCTAGCATGGAAAGTGCCACAAGCCTAGTACAACCATCAAGGGAGGAAGAAAAAAGTAAAAAGGTTAGACCCCCTCCATTTTATGTTTCTCTAATTATAGGGAATAAACTAGTCCACAATTGCATGATTGATTCAAGGGCTAGTAGTTCAGTGATGCCTAGGTGTGTTGCTGATGCTTTGGAAATTAAATATGAGCCCATTGTTAAGGAAGTATTATAGTTGGATGGTAGTACTGTCAAGACTATAGGGATCCTTAGGAATGTGGAAATGGCCCTACATGCATTCCCTTGTTGTACTTTAACTCAATATATATCTGTCACTGAAGTCAAGCCACATTTTTCCATCTATCATTCAAGAGACTTCACTGTCCAAATTGGTGGTTACATATCTTCTCATTGGTCATATATTTTTTTTAGAACAAGATATGGGGCCAAAGCTTTGATCAAAGTAGAGCCTCTAGCCCTCCATCATAATCAACCCTACACCCCTAATCTCATCAACATGAATTGCACTATCCTAGAAATGGATGAAAATGAACTAATGAATGAGCCTAGTACTTCCCTAGCTGAGATACTTGATTTTCTCTTATATGAATGGGCTAATGCGTATCAATTTGATCCTATGCCAGAAACCCTTGAGACAAGCCTTAGTACATATTGTATATTAAAGAAGGATGCTCTAGTTCCCAACCTTGTGGAGACTAAAGAAGATGTGAGTGGGATATGGAGTATGTACTTTGATGGATCAAGGAATAAGAAAAGATCAGGGGCTGGTGTGATCTTAATTTCTCTTGCACAAGTAAGGCACTACTTCTCCTTTAGGCTCCAATTTAGTTGCACTAATAATGTGGCTGAGTATGAATCCTTGATTTAGGGTCTCCTACTTGCTCAAAAAAAAGGAATTCAAGTGTATATGGGGATAGTGAGTTGGTGGTCAATCAAGTGAGAAATCAGAATATCACCAAGAATAGTTTGTTCAAGTTTTATAAACATAGGGTATGGGATTTTCTTGAGGGTTTCAATGGATTTAATATTCAAAGCATCCCTAGAAAAGAAAATAGACATGCTGATAGGCTTGCAACAATAGGTGCATCTCATGATGTACCCAGGAATCTTAAGGAGGAGAAGAAGTAAAAAATCAAAATGGTAGTAAGACCTGCCATCCCTAACAATGACATCCATTGGCAAGTGTTTGAATTTGATGAACAAATTGTAAGCTTCTTGCAGAATGAAGACAAATTTTGAGATACAAGCCAGTTCAGACTGCAGGATTAGTATGGTGATCAAATCATTAACCTCAGTTCCAAAAAAATTCCTAAGGGTCTCATTACCTTAGAGAGTGTTTTTAATCCTAATGACCAAGCAAGAGGAAAAGTCATGAACCTAGTTGCTGATGAAGATGATCACACCCCAGTCACGGTTGCTGATGGAAAATCCTTAAACATTGGAAAGGTATGTTTTGAGATTGAGAAAGAAAGTTTTATTCATCTATGTCAAGAATTTAATGATATATTTTCCTGGACGTATGATTATTTAAAGATTTTTGACCCAAGGTTGTTTCAGCATACCATAGATTTAATTGATAATGCCAAACCAGTAAGACAAAAATAGGGGCCAGTGAATCCCAAAATTGAACCGTTAATGAGAAAAGAGCTATCCAAATCGATTGAGGCCAAAATAATTTTCCCCATCAAGCACTCGTCATGGGTAGCAAACCTTGTCCCTGTTAGGAAGAAGAATGGAGAAATTAGACTATGTGTGGACTTCAATGACCTTAACCAAGCTTCCCTTAAAGATCACCATCCCCTCCCTTCCATGGAGTAGATTTTGTCCAAGGTCAGTGGTTCAAAGAGGTTTTCATTTCTTGATAGATTTTTTGGCTACAATCAAGTGTTGGTCAAAGAGTTTGATAGGTACAAGACTACATTCACCACCAAATGGGGTACCTGTGCTTATTGTAAGATGCCATTTGGGCTAACCAATGCAGGTGCTACATTTAAGAAGGAAATGGAGATGGCCTTCAAAAACATGATTGAAAAGTTTGTATTAGTTTACCTTGATGATATCACAGTATATTCAAAGAGTGTAGAAGATCATTTTGAAAATTTAATAAAGGTGTTCTCAAGGTGTAGAGAGTTTGGGGTATCCCTTACCCCGAGAAAGTGTGTCTTTGCTACCAATCAAGGAAAATTATCAGGACACATTGTATCTAAGGATGGTTTAACCATTGATCCAAAAAGAAAAAAAGAAATACTTTCTCTTCCCCTTCCTAAACATAAGAAAGGGTTGCAAAGTTTCCTTGGTAGGATAAATTTTGTGAGAAGATTCATCCCTAATCTTGCTACCATGGTAAAAACCCTTTACAACCATGCTTAAGAAAAGTATGGTTTTTGTATGGACCAAGGAAGGGAAGGAAAGTTTTGAAGAGATCAAGGTAGCCATAGCCTCAACACCTACTCTCATTAATCAAAACTTTGAAAAGGATTTCATCCCTTATACCCTAGGCGGTGAATCAAGCATTTTCATTGTCTTGACTCAAGCAAATGATAAAGATGAAGAGCGGCCCATAGCCTTCTTTAGTGAAGGGATTAAAGAGTATGAAGACAAATATAGCTATGTAGAGAAGCAAGCACTTGCAGTCATCAGAGCTTTGAAGAAATTTAGACACCTCCTATCTCATAATAAAATTCATCTGTTAGTACCACATGCTAGTGTGAAAGATTTCCTTTTGAGCAGAGATATTAATGAGAAGAGAGCTAGTTGGATTACTAAAGTGATGGAATGTGATGTTGACATCCAAATCACCAAGTTGGTAAGAGGGAAGGGGTTGTGTAAACAGATGATATCATATCAAGAACTTGATGAAGAAGTTGCTATGATACTAATAGAGCAAGAAGAAGCAATAAATGATGACCCAAGGAATTGGATGGATGATATGAAGAATTTATTATTAGACAATATAGATTATAGTCAATTCCTTATGTCATAATTGATGGTATCCTTTTTAGGAGAGATTTTTATGGAGCCCTATTAAGATGCATTGACATAGAACAAGCTGAAAGAATGATCAGAGAGCTCCATGATGGTCCTGATGGTGGTCACTTCTCAGCAACAAAAAATGCAATGAAGATCATGAGGGCTGGTTACTAATGGCCCTCCTTGTTCCATGATTGTCATAGGTATGTGAGGAAATGTGAAAAATGTGCTTTCTTTTTTGGTAAGAAAGAGCTTGCAGCTCTTCCTCTTCATCCCATTTAGGTGGAACAACCTTTTTCTCAATGGGGATTGGATTTCATAGGCCCTATCAATCCTCCTTCTAGTTCTAGTCATAGATGGATTTTAGCTGCTACAAACTACTTCACTAGATGGATAGAGGTAGTTGCATTGAAGGATGCCATAGAATCTTCAGTTGTTGAGTTCCTTGATGGAATTTTGACTAGGTTTGGTGCCCCTTCAACCATTATTTTAGACAATGCAAAATCTTTTATGGGAGCTCAGATTTATGCGTGGGCAGTTGACCATAATATCTACTTGAGCACATCCTCAAACTAGTATCCTCAGGGAAATGGTTTGGCTAAGTCATCCAACAAAAACTTTATTAGGATTATGAAAAGAACTAGAGAGGATAACCAGAGGTGTTGGCATCCAAAGTTGAAGGCTGCACTGTAGGCTAACAAAATAACACCTAAGAGGTCAGAAAGGAATTCACCATTTATTTTGGTATATGGAAAAGAAGCAAGGCTTCCAATTTCATTAGAATTCCCATCTCTAGAACTAGCTCATTAGCTGGAGCTAATCGAAAATGATGCCATGATAGAGAGAATGGCAAAGCTGATGGAGTTGGAAGAGAAAAGAAGTCAAGCCATACAGACCCTAGAAACACATCAATAGCAGGTAAAAAATGGTTTTGACAAGAAGGCTAGGGTTAGAACCTTTAAAGATGATGACTTAGTTTTAAAGTGGGATGTAGACAAGGCAAAAATAGGGAGACACTCAAAATTTGATGCACCATGGAGTGATTCCTATTTGATTGTCAGTTGCAAGCAGGCCAATGCTTTTCAATTAAGCAAGCCTGGTGGTGAAATTTTGCCTATCCCAGTCAATGGGATCTATCTCAAACCATGTTTCTGATAGTGCTTGAAGCTTTCTATACATATTGGAGTAGTTTCCTTTCTATTGTTTTCTAGCTTTTCAAGAAGTGCACGAGCACATGTGTTTTTTTGAGTCTGCAGACTTGCAGAGATAGGGTTTTTAGTGTTTTTCTATAGTAGAGGTAGGGTTAGGGTTTTATAATATGCAAGATTCACATCTTTTAAAAATCTATAGCCCAATGGATGCATAAGGCCATTGGTCATATGCATAGCTGGCTTGCATCCCCAATAAGTTGCCAAAAATGTTATCCATTTTTTGCCTCCCGCCAAAATTTGAATTCAAACACTTGAACCCACCCAATGGTCACCTTCCATATTTAATATTATTTTAATGCCATAGAAATATCAAAAAATAAATGATTAAAACTTATGGTATTTCTTATTTTCATAAATTTGTTTCTACTTGCCTGCAACTTTCCACACTGTTAGATCTTTCCTAGATCAACGGTGGGCGCTTTCTCGCATCTTCAAAACAAATGACCTTTATGTAATGTGAGAAAGCCCCTTTTTGATGTGTGGATCAGTGGGTCTAGGTTCTTCTTGTGGGCCATAGGAAGGAAGAAGGTTAGTCCAGCTAGCTATTCTATTGGCACCAACTTTCCTGCATTCTAAGTTTTGTCAGAATTCTTGACAATGTGGGGAAGTGCTTTTTGGCTGCATGGCAGGTGGGTCCATCTTCCTTGAGCCATCATAGACAAGGTGGCAGGATGAGTTGGCAGTTTGATTAGCACCCACTTTCTCACATTTTGTCTTCTGTCAGACCTTCTAACAATGCGAGCAAGCACCCTGGTGACACATGTCCATATGACATCACCGTGGATATTCATAGAGGTTTAGAAGGTGTGGGTTATGTGCACCGTCTGATGTAATTAGATTAATGGCTGGCACATGTCCACAATATGAAGTTGTAAGAAGATTAAGGAATATGAGAAAGCACCCTGGTGACACCTGTCCCATGACCTCACATGTTCTCGATTGTACCTTCCACTGTCATATCTTCAAGGATCAACAGCTGGCACATGCTCATAATAAGGAGTTGCGAGGGAAATAAATAATGTGAGTATGCACCCTTGCGATGCATGGCACAGTGTGATGTCATGGGTTCACTCTCCCTAGGAGAGATAAATAAATTCTATCATGGAACTTGTTAGAACACATGTGTTTGAAATGGTGGTATTCTATTGAGCAGCAAGATGCATTGTTCGATGCAAATAGATCAAGGATCAGTACTTTCCTGCATTATAAAGCTGCAAGGAAATTAAGCAATGCGGGAAAGCACCTTGCTTTCATGTGTCATCATGGGGCTAGGTCATGTGAGGTGACTACTAAGTAATTCATGGGCTTGAAGCTTTAATAGAAAGCAAGGTATAAATACAAATCTTTCGATGATAGTCGATCTTCTATAGATCGACGATCAACGCTTGCTTGCAATATGAAGGTGCATGAGTTTTAAGGAATGTGGGCATGCGCCTTGCTTCCATGTGTCTTTGTGGGGTCAGGTTTGTTCCATATGTTATAGGATGATGCCAGGATGGTGCCAGTTGTATGCCAGGGTGATGCCAAATGGGGTCGGGTCAGGCTGAGTCAGATGCTGAGTGTTTTGTGGGCCCAAATTTTTTGAGAGCCAAGCACGATATTATAGGGATCTTCAAGTATAGATTGTTATTATCATTAGTCCTCTCAAATCCAATCTTCATAAGATAATTATGAAGCCTCTCATTCCATATTTTTGGTACTTGCTTCAAACCATATAAATCTTTGTGTAGTCTACATACCATGCTTTTGTTGTTAGCATCAACAAATCCTTCTAGCTATTCTATACAAACCTTTTTATCCAATATACCATTTAGAAATGTAGACTTGACATCTATTTGATAAACCTTAAAACATTTGTATGCAGAGTAAGCAAGCAGAGTTCTTACTCCTTCTAGTCCTACAATAGGGGAAAATATTTCTCCATATTCTATCCCTTCTTCTTATGCATATCCTTTACAAACTAATCTTTCCTTGTTCATTGTGACTTTACCATTTTCATCTAACTTGTTCTTGTATATCCACTTGGCACCAATCACATTTTTGTTTTCTAGTCTCAAAACTGGAGTCCATGTTTTATTTTTCTCAATTTGTTCAATCTCATCTTCCATGGCTTTTCTCTAATCCACATCTTTTAAGGCATCTTTCACTATTTTGGGTTCTTGCATGCTCAACAAACATGTATCTTTTCTCAACTTGTTTTTCTTTGTTGGTCTAGCATCTTTATCTCCAATGATTTGTGCAATAGTGTGATGTCTCTTGACATACTTAGACAATCTTGGTTTTGTTCTATTTTCTTCATTTGGTATCTCAGCTTATAAATCACTATGTGCATCTCTATCAAGTATTTTAGTATCTCTTTCATGTATGCTAATCTCTTAATTAGAATGTACCTCAAATTCATTCTATAACTTAGCATCTGAATGTAGCTTAATTCCTCAATGCAACTTGGAATTCATAGTATGTGACTTGACAGCTCTATTAGTGTTAGTATTTAAAGATTTATACACTTTACTTGTGAAATAATCAAAATTATACCTTCTTCACTTTTTGCATCTAGTTTACCATTCTTGAAATCTTTTAGAATATAGCGTTTTCTTCCAAATACCTTAAAATAATTTATATTGGGTGAGTATCCATACCACAATTCAAAAGGTATTGAATGAGTACCTTTCTTGACTTGTACATGGTTCAAGGTATAGACAACTATACTTATAGCTCCTCTCTAGTATTTCAAAGAAACATTTTTCTCCATCATGAGTGTCCTAATAGGGTCCATTACTGACCTGTTCCTCCTTTCAACAATTCCATTTTATGGAGGGGTTTTGGGAGTAGATGTCTATCTTTTGATTCCTCTATCATTACAAAACATCTCAAACTCATTTGTTGTAAATTCTCCTCCTTTGTCAGATCTCAAATATTTTAGACTTTTACCTATTTCCTTCTAAACTCTTGCTAAGTACCACTTAAACTTTTGGAAAGCATCACATTTTTGTTTTAAAAACATAAAAGTCATCATTTTAGATTAATCATCAACAAGTAGCGTAATGTACTTATTCCCTTTTTAGCTTTACACTTCAATTGATGCACGCAAGTTAGTATGAATGATCTCTAGTATTTTGTTAGATGTATGGGTCTAGCTCTTAACACTTGACTTTGTCATTTTTCCTAACTGACATTGTTTGCAAATTATATTAGCAGGCTTCTTCAACTTAAGAAAACCTCTAACTCTTCTCATGTTATTGATACTAACCAAGTTATCAAAATTAACATGACATAACCTCTTGTGCCATAGCCACACATCATCAAATTCTACAATTAAACAAATAGTATCCTTTATATCAAGGTAGAATAGATTATATATAGTTTGATCACCTTTTCTAATTATTTTTCCATTAATATCATATATCTTAGCAATTTTGTTTTCAAACTCAACCTTGCATTCTAAATTATTCAGTTATGACACACTCAAGAGATTATAGTTAGGTCCTTCAACATAGTAAGCATTGTCACATAAAATATTTTCTATGAGCTTGATAGAATCTTTTCCTTTTATCAGACATGGTGCATCATTACCAAACCTTACATTATTTCCATCATAATAATTCAAGGTAATGAACTTACTTTTATCTCCAATCATGTGATGTGAACACCCATTGTTAATGAATCTACCATTTTTTTTCACATAAGACACAAGTATAGTTGCCTCACCCTCATTAGATTTATCCTTTGTTGCAACATACACCACTTCATCATCATGATCATTAGATTCATCTTTTGTTTCCTCTTCAGCAATGTAGCAAGACTTCTTTCCTTTATCTTTGTAATCTTTTCTATCTTTATCTCTTCTACTTTTGTACTTGTCACCACCTTTGTAGTTCTTCTTCTCTGGACATCTAGCAGCAATATGACCAACTTCATTACAATTGAAATATATGATAGGTAACTTATGTTTGAGCTTGACTTTACCTCTATGAAATATCCTTGCTAGTAGTGCTTCAAGTTGATCTACATATTCCTCATTTGTATCACTGTCATTGGAAACACATTTTAACTTTTCCTTCTTCTTCTCGTTGGGTTCCTTCAATGATAACTTAGCTTTGAAAGTAGATTCAATATTTTTATATTTGTAATTATCAAAATTAGATAGCTCAAAAGAAATGATCCTACCTACCAGACCTTTAAGAGTTAGATCATTCCATAGCATACATCTGAGTTCTTGTATTGTAGAAACTCTAATAGCATAGATGGGAAATAGTATTCTCAAAACTTTTCTTAGTATAACATCATCATTTATTTTAATAGTAGCTCCTCTTATTGCATTAACAACATCTTTTATCCTAGAGAAATATTGAGAAACATTCTCACATTCTTGCATTCTCATATCATCGAACTTATCTCCGAGACTTTCAACTTTGGCTTTTAGAGTATTTTTGTTACCTCCATAGATAATGTGTATAGCATCCTACATTTTCTTTGCACTGTCACATCATTTGATATCATAAAACTCGACATAGCTTAGGACCAAGGCAATCTCCAACACCTAATTGTGTTCTTTTTTCTTTCTTAGATCTTCAACAATTAGGATTCCAATAGGGTCAACATGCTCTATGATGATGGTAGATTGTGGATGATGTCCATATCCTCCTAGGTGTAGCTTCATCAAACTTTTCCATATAAGAAATTTACCTCTATTAAGCTTGGGTACCTATCTTTTTGACATCTTGATTTTTATGCTTCTAGTACCTTCAAACTAGTCCTCTTAAGAAAATGACTATGATACCAATTATTGGAATTCTTTAGAATAACTTTGGGGGTGGGGGTGAATCAGTTATCTAAGTTCTAGATGTAAAATTAAAACTTTTCACAACTTAGTGAACCCATATCTATAAAAATATTTTATCATGCATACATCCATTATATTATGCAATCACTTAAACTTGTAGGTTACTATCAAATCAATTTACAAAAATGTAAACATGAAACATAATAGATGCAATAACACATTTGTCACAATGATTTAATGTGGAAACCCAATTTGAGAGAAACCACCAGTAACATGCTATTCCTTCTCACTCTTTTGAAATGATGCCTTACAAAAGGCTAACACTATTAAAGTTTATAATACACACTATTAATTGTGACCCAATTAAAGGATTTCAATCACCCTATTAGAAATGAGACTTGTTAGAGGACTTTTGATAATTCACTTGGAATGTCACCAAGTTAAAGGATTTACAAATGACTATTAGGTCAATCTTAATCTAAAGGATTTACCCTAGACTGATACAATAACTAGAAAGTAATCATAAGATTGATCTGATAACAACTTACAACACACTTATAGATTAGTCATTGAATGAAGCAATACCCTAGACTCCTTGTCTTCCTTAGGTTCTTGAACATGACAACCCTTGCTTTTGACCAACTATCTCTATAAATAGAGAAATAAGATCTTTATCCTATTATCCTCTACCATCCATTTTAGGGTCAGATCAAATTAGGTAGCATTCAATGAATCTACCCTTTATTTCATTTCATTCCCTTCTAGAAACTTCTCTTTCACTACTTTTTGAATTGACCTCAAAATGGTTCATCATGAATTTTGTGCCACTAGATCATCAATATTATCTTCCACATAGTTTACATAATTCAAGAAAAAAACCTTGTTAGCTCAGATTCATCAAATTCACAATCTTTCTCATAATGTTGACACTTAGCATTAACTGGTTTCTAATGTTTGGCACATACTATGTTGATCGAAATCCTCTATCAAATAAATTGGCATGAACTAAATTTTACTAGTGCTTGGCATCAACTAAATTTTACTCTTTTTACACTATTTCACTCGACTGATAGTGAAATTGACTTTGCTAAGCTCCAACTGATTTTCTTCTTGGATTACACTAACTTTGCTCAACACCTACTATGCACATTATCAAGCTTGGCAACCAAACTTTATTTAACTTATTCTTCTAAACTTAATCAGTGTAACCAACCTTTGCAACCTTAAGTAGATTATCAATGCACTACAATATCACTATATTAACTTATTCTTGTACTTATTTTCCATATCATAACTCAACCTTTCCTCTAGGTGTTATTGTTACCTCATTTGATCAAGTCCTCTTCATCAATCAAATAAATGATAGTACTTAATGTATCATATAATTTAGTAGTACAACATGAAATACTAACTATTAAAAGAAAGCATTAACAATACTAAACATGCCAATATTTATGATAGGACGAAGGTTATCACCAAAAAAAGATGCAAACCATGAATGGTAGGCTCCTTATGGGATAACCCTTGATACAAAAGATTTGTCCCTGATAAGAGGGGATGTATGCTCACATTTGTGCTCAAGCTTCCAAAGGATGGGGGGCTTAACCAAGTTTGTGTATGGATGAGGGTTTCAAAAAATGGAGGTATGGAGTGATTTCAGCATTATGATAGTATTTTGGTAGTCTTCAAGCTCTCAAAATAGCATTATAACATTGCATGAATAGTGGATAATCTTTGTGAAGGAAGAGGGTTCCATTTATAGGCCAAGGGGTAAAGAGATGGATGGTTAGGATGCAAGGATGATAAGATGGTGAGGGAGGGTCAAGATGCATTCAAAAGAAAGCACATGGATTGTGCTTGTTTAGCATCAAAGGGGAGGTGACACTTGTAAGAGGTATGTAAGAGTCATCAAGTGAGGTGGAAGAGATTTTTTAGGACGAGAGATATTTTGAGGATGTGAGAGGTGTGGTTGAGTTTGTTAACTTTGGCTTGTGTTAGCAAGTCTTAACCCTTGCTTAAAGTTGTGCACATGTTTAGGAGGGGGATTAGAATTAGCTTAGAAGGGGGGTTAGGGGGTAAGTGAGGTTAGTATGGGTGAATGGGTTGGATTAGGAGTTAGGATAGGATTTAGGAAAGCTTTAGGAGTTTAGATATTTTATTAAATAATTTATTTAATAAAATGGGGGATATGAGATTAAATTAAATAGATTTGAGAATTCATTTAATTTAATAGAGGAATAGGGATTTAATTGATAAATTGATTTTGGGTGATCATTTAATTTTATGAATTGGACTATAGTTAATTAAATAAATAAATAAACTAGGGGATGATGATTAATTAATTAAATAGTAAATATTTAATCAATAATGTCCTAGGAGAAGAATAAATATGACTACCTAGTGATGTAATCAGATTTAGGTGTCTACATTTTGCCCCTCTTTGACATAGCATTGAAACAACACTATTACAAAGAAGTTCAAATATAAATGACACAAAGAATACTTTTTGAAGCAACATGGTTGCCCTGATTTTCAGTAGAAGAGGAGGGAATGAACTATGTGAAGGTGGTGGGGAAAGAATAGGAGGCATGATGGCTTCTTGAAAAAAAATTAGTAAGCAGGTGGGGGCCAAGAGGACATGGAAGAGGGAATAATAGGAAAAAGAAGAAAAAGGGGACAAAAAAGAAGGGTAATGGTCAAAAGGGGGATCACTAGAGGACCTATAAAGGAAACTAGGGCATCAAGGGGGGCTTATAAGATGTTAGAAGAGGGCTAGAAGGGTCATTTGCATTTAAATTAGTGAGGAGATATAGCTGCAAGGAGCTTTGAGCTGGAGATTACAATGGCGGTGATAGGGTGACTAGAGCTTAGAGCTAATGTAGTACAATGAGTACAAGTATGGAAAACACCTAATCGATTGATAAGGTCAGAAACCTTCATGGTATTTTGATTTTTGGTAGTAGTTAGCACATTCACACACAAGCAAAAATACAATCCCGCAGTCACAGGTCTGGCTGTATCGATGAGATCAGGATCCTACAAAAAAGGCCGAGCATTAGGACAAAGTTATGGGTATATGCAAATTTTTGCGGGATCATGATCTCATGAAGGGATTTGAGGTAGGAGTGATTATGTCTCAGTGGGATTGTGTTCTTGCAAAAAGGAATGCGAATACAGCTGCAGAAATGCAATCCCATAGTAGGATGGGTCAACACAGGGATGGGGTGGGTTTGACCAATGGAGGCAAGGGGAAGAACATGATTGCACTAGAAAAAGGGTCCATGGGATTTCCAAGTCAAAATAGCATGGGAACATGCATGTGAGAATGTGGTCAACAGGTCAAGGGTGGGCAAGAGTCAAAGTTGCGATCTTGTTAGAAGATATATCTATGGGGACACAAGAGGCTGGGTGCGTGGGTTCATGTTTGTGGGAATGCAAGTCAAACTAGGAGGGGAGGGTTAGTCAAAGTTATGATCTTGTGGGAATATAAATTTGCAAGAATGTGTTCTACTATCATGGGAATGCATTCACAGGATCGCGGGTCAAAGGGGATAAGAGCAAGATAATTAGCGATGCGGTCCTACGAGAACATGTATTTACAGGAACATGGGAATTTAGGTGTGGCTAGAAAAACTTAGGAAAAGATTTGGGGTGGGAAAGATGGGTGGGAAGCTAGGGTAGGTAAATTTTGAGAATGAATACTGACATTGGAGTGGGTTTTGTGATGTGTAGTGGTTACTAGATGTGTTGGTATCGCGGGAGCAGTGAGCAGTGATACTATGCATAGGAGAGATGCTGACACCCATAGACTAGGTGAGGATTGAGGTACAGCCTTGTGTGAGAAATTGCATAGTGAGATCGTGACATTCTATTTGTTGACTAGTGAGATGATAGTGACCTTGGAGGATGTGTATCAAATATTTAGACTATCAGTATAGGGGATGCTAGTGATGATGACCAGGGAGATGACATCAAAGGTGGTAGTATAGGGACTAGTGGGCTTGGAGTGGAGCACAAGATCTGATAGGGATAGTTTGCATTAGATGATCACTTAGATCAAGTGGCTCTAGAGAGGTAGATATATTTCTATGTGTTGGGACTAGTCTCAAGATACATTACTCTAGACATAGGCGGGACAAGAGTGACCTTGGCACTAATACCAGTGGTGACGCAGATAGTGGATGCAAGAGTCCCAATAGTATGGGGGTCCTTGATGTTAGCAGAGTTATACAGGGATTTGCACCAAATAGTATACCAAGGTGCTAGCTAGCAAGGGAGAAGTATAGGGTTCCCCCCTCTTCTACAAGTTTGGGCCTAGGAGCACATTGCAGTGCTCAAGACACTTGGGCACAGAGAGAGAGACAAGTAGAGGAGGTAGTGGCTTACAGCTGGGCTAAGCCACTGACCTACTGCCATATAGATGTGGTGGATTACTAGAGATATGTGTTGGATGATGTTGTAACAGTGATATGGAGGCCATACATGGGCTTGGGGCCATAGGAAGAGGATGGGGAGTAGCTGCCATACACCATATCCCCATGCTTTGTTTTTGGATGTTGGCCATACATAGCAGAATAGTACAGGCCAGAAAAGGTGCTACGATAGTTTGAGTGGTGGTAGATAGCTCCAGGGGAGCCGAATTGGTATTAGTGGCTGACACGTGAGCTAGTATCAATGTAAGGGCTAGGCCTTCAGAGAGATAGTTTGTTGAGAGCATGAGTAGAGTTGGAGCCATAACAGTGAGATTGATTCGGTGGAGTAGTAGATACAGGCTCCACTTAGGAGTATCAAGATACCTTTATACGGCCAAGACTAGTGGGTCAAGCATAGGTGACTAGGGCAGTAGTGGTGGCTAGCGAGCTAGCTCGAGTAGCACAACATGGGAGGTATGTGGTGAGAGGATTGCAATAGTGGGAAGAGGCCATCATAGAGGTAGAGGGGCCATCTCGACAAAGGTAGAGGATAGGGAGCTAGGAGAGAGGAGCATAGCTGGAGAGAGGAGGAGAGGAGAGAGTGGAGGAGAGGGGGGCAAAGGAGAGAACAAAGGAGAGGAGTTCATAGAGGGAGAGGGAGAAGAGGAGAGGAGTTCTTAGAGCAGAGAGCGGAGGAGAGGAGGCCACAAAGGGAGAGGGAGTAGAGGCCATAGAGGGAGAAGGAGTAGAGGCCACATAGGCTAGCAAGGGGTGATGGAGGAGGGCCGACGATAGGGGGAGATGGTGGTGGATGGACAACCCGGTATGCTTCATTATAGCAAACACACGACATGACTAGTTAGCTACTTTGCGATACATAGAAGGAGTGAGATCAAATTTTTATAGAGTGAGATCAATTGAGGCAAGAGAGAGAGATGTAGCATAGGGGTAGGTTGATAGGGCAGACATAAAGGTGGGGAGGCTACAGACAAAGGTGGGGAAAATGGAGGGTAGGTTGGATGTGGTGAGCCTAGAGAGGCAGGTGATACAGGCAAGGTTAGACACCTTAAAGTAGGAGTGAGATAGGTTGGTGGTGGAGGTGGTGACACTATAGGCATATGTAGTAGTGGGAGGAGGGCTAGATGAGCTAAGAAGACTATGAGCTAGGGTGGAGGAGCTAAGGGAGAGGGTCAGATTCTATCAGAGTTGATATCATGCAGTAGTCCCACTAGACTAGTTAGAGCACTACAGATGGCTGACATGATCGGTGATAGCTGAAACCCATACAGGTATGTAAGGAGGGGGCAAGAGTGGATGGAGCACTAGAGGGGAGAGTATGAGTAGGTCTTAGTGCACTGGGAAAAGTCACAGGATAGGATAGAGCTAGAGGTAGGGGACAAGAGTGAGGGGGAGGAGAGATGAGATGGAGAGCTCAAGAATAGGAGGGGGATTCGTGAGGCCACCACCAAAAACACTAGGGGCAAGGGGGATGTAGAGGATTCAGAGGAGTCACTTTTGCATGGAGAGCATTTTGTATAGATTGACAATTTTGAGATATACATGTATATTTTGTGCGGGCATAGACCCGTTGTATGATATGGATATTGTATATTAGGACTTTAACAGACTATATTCTTTCATTCTTTCATTGATTCATTGTGGAGGGGATTATACGTATATAGAGATGATCATTATTTGGGTGGTATATGTGTGATGGAATTTTGATGACATGAGTATTGTTGTTGATGTATGTTTAGATTGATAGTTTTGATATGCAGGATATGATTTGTGATGATATTACTGATGATTTGTGACGCAAGATATTATATGTGATGAGAGATATGATTTTGCTGAAATTTTATGATGGAGGATGTGATTTTCTATGATATGGTTGATAGTTTATGATGTAGGATGTGATTTTATTATGATGAGAGATATGATGTTGCTGATAGATTATGATGCAGGATGTGATTTTACATATGATGAGAGATATGATGTCGCTAACAGTTTATGATTTAGGATGTAATTTTACCTATGATATCTCAGATGTGATGTGAGACATTTTGATGTGATCTGTGATGATGTGATTTGCTTTATGATATTTTAGATGTGATGTGATAGGTGCTGATGTAATCCCTGATGATGTGATTTGCTTTATGATATGTTTTGAGATGCTATTTATATGATTATGAGAATGTTTATAATACTCAAACGAACACAAACTAAAAGATAAGTGACAAATGCAAAATGAATCACTAATTAAAGGCTAAATAAGAAATTTATGATGTTTAAAATGAATAGAATGTGAAGGATACACACAAGATTCATGATATGTGAACATAGATTAAAACAAAATGAAAGATGAATTACAATTTTGTGAAATGAACCACAAACGAATGATGAATTACAGGTCTAAAATGAATCACAACCTAAAGAATGAACTTACATGAAGCACAAACTAATGATGAACTACCTCACTAACATAAATCATAAACTAATGAACTATTACACAAAGATGAATTACAAATGAATAATGAACTATCTCACCAAGATGAATTTACAAATTAATGAATGAACAATCGCAATAAGATGAAAATGAGAAATTTTTGATATGCTAAAAAATGGTCACAAACTAAAAGAGACATATAAAACTTATGATAAGCATGTGAGGATATAAGAGAGATTTGAGGTATGATAAATGATACAAGCTATGATAAGGCAATATGCTAGATTCTAGGAGAAATAGGATAGATTATGATGGTGGAATTAGGATAATCAATACCTAAATTAGGATAGTGATCTATGATGGAAAAAGTGATAGTAAAACCTAGGAGATACTTACTCTAAGGAGAATGATGTTGGAACATGAGTGAACAAAAAAATCATAGTTCAGATGCTAGTAGAGTTGAGAGCTAGGATAGTGACTTATGATAGGGATCACATCATTATGGTGATGAAATTGTAGCCTAAAGGGATGAGATATTGTACAAGAAGCATAATGAAAACAAGTGTCAATGTTTGATGATTTGAATCAAAAGATTCTAATAGCGAAAAAGATGAAGTTTGGGAGAGATAGGTGTCATAAAGGAAGAGGATACCATGGGTGAGGGAGTAACAAGAAAATAAATGTGAGATGAATGGGAATCTTGAGCGTGGGGTACTTCATGGGGAAGTACCACCATGTAGTGTGAGCACTTTATTTGATATTGGAATATTAGGTATCTGCCAAGGTTACCAAGAATAGCAAGGCTTTTTCCCAAATATTACATAGGATTGACTCAAACAAGCACGCAAGGATTGCCCTAGCATCACACATGAGTTCGAAAGAGATTAGTGTGGAAATGATGCTAGGTGATCCACAAGCAAATGATATCACCCAAGTGCATCATGTTATCAGAAGTGAAAACATGTTTAGAATATGCAAGGGTGATATCTGATTGACTCACAAGCAAAAAAAAAGTTAGTGATCAAAACCATGCCTTTAAGTTGCTCCAGTCAAAAAAAACCATGATATGAAATGATCATGGCGACCTTGAGGAGGGAAAAACTAAAATTGTATGGAAGCGATCAACCAAAATATACAAAAATAAAATTTTTGAAAACAAAAGTGCGAAAAAGTAACCTTTTGCTAAAGAGGTCACATTGATGAGCTACTGACAGGCTGGAAATCAAGGAAGAGATACTTGGAAGAAATTTTAAGATGAGGATGTGTAGGATAACAACAAAAGGGAACAATGACATGTTTCTATAGATGATGGGCTAGGAACACAAGTGTCATGTCCCCATTTTTGGTGACAGTTCAATTTAATTAATTTAATTAATCTAGTTGTCTAAAATAATGAATATTTTAAGGACGACTAATTAATTATTTTAATTAAATAAATAAATATTAAAAGATAACTTTATATTTAATAAAGTGACTTGGATTATAAAAATATTTAATAAAGTCACTTGAGGGATAAGATCAAAAATGTTCTAGAAGTCTCTGGAGAGGATGGAGAGAAAAGAATAAATAGGCACCCCGGGGCTCCATTCGAATCAAGCAGTTGTTTTATCTCTCTGATTTCAGATTGTGATTTAATCACAGGTGCATTGTGGAACCTAGGGTTTTCGCAATTGTCACAGTTGGCCATTGAGAACGATAACTCTCAATTGGTATGCAATTTTGAGGGTGTGAAATATCATCCGAATTATTGTAGATTGGAGGTGACATTCAGTCATTTCATCAGGACGATCATTTGTGACCTAAGGCCAATTTTTTGGTTCTTGCATCACTATTCATTGTTGGATCAGCGAGAGTGGTATTAATCACCATAATAACTGGAGTAAATTCTATCCATGCGGTAGTTGGTTATTTACATCAGGGTTCAGTTTGTGATCAGGGAAGACTATCAAGTCTGAGTCACAGTGTGAGCAGATCGGTTAAAGAACAAATTTCCACACCATCTTTCCTACTGGCATTTCCATATATTGTTCCTAAGACCTTCCAGCGAACTCCCTAGTTTAGCGTCCGCCAGCAGATCTTAATATTCTATCATCGATTGATACATTGTCAACGGCAATCAGGATTGTGCAGGATTTGAAACAGATCAACAGGGCAAGTAGGTGCATTTTGTGGAAGACCTTATAGGCGACGATTTATTTCACATGCAAGTGCCTTCGAGTGGAAGATTCAGAGTCATAATATGTGAAACTGGAATTAGGGCCAGTCATGGTAAAAGAGTATGCGGTTTGAATGAATTGGCAGTCTCTTAGAAACTTATTTGGCTCAGTATTGGAACCCATTCATGAAAGACATCCACGGGCAGACAACACATTTCTAGTCAAGTGCTCAGCAAACTGATCTCACAACGTGCTCTGCTTTCGCTCCCATATTCAGCCAGCACTTTCTATGACCCAATTTGGGAACTCAGCTACAGCAGAAATCCTAGAAAGTGGATTTAATCTTTTCGCAGCCGGGCGTCATCCAAGGGCAAAGTGATTTTAAGTGCCGAAACAAACTCTCAGCAGAAGATTGAAGATGGGCATGCGATACACTTGGCAGGGGAAGCAAAACTAAATCCAGATCCATTGTTAGCATCCACGATATCAGTAGCTTGGCTCTTCGATCCGGAATTGATAAGGCAACAAATAAGGCACGGGGAATCATTCTGTCTCATGCTTGGCAGTTGGATAGAGTGTCGACCCAGATTGCGGATGAAGTAATGACCCAGACTGCCAAACTATAATCAGGGGGAGCATTTCCTATTTGTATGCAAATTTGGCTAGACGTCTTGTTTCATGTACTTGCGATCTCCATACTGATTAATGCGTGTGCAATTACTATAGAGGCAGGACATAAACTGTTTGAATCTCCAACCGAACTTCAACATTCATAGGATCAGCAGTCGGGCTCATGGAAGGTGCGGTCTTGGTGTGCATGCACATGACCACCCATGGGGAAACGACAATTTCTAGGATATATATAGTTCTGGTGCAATAAAGTCTGCCACTGATTTCCAGGTTTTTGATATTGCTCTAATTGTACAGTTCTGACGCTGTTATTCTTAATTGGATTACTATTAAAGGTCATGCTATTATCATTAGAAATCATAACAGAACTATCTTTGATTACAAATTACAATAAGAGTTACTGATAATTATTGAAGCTACAATTATTTGTGGCAAATATTACTTCCATCTTGTTTGGTGAATCTGCTTAAGACATACTTTCTTTCTTTAACTATTGCATAAGGGTTGGTCTTGTTTCATGTCAAGTACTTTGATCACTTTCTAGTATAGTTACTTAGTGTTTCAGTTCAGTAAGGACTGAGCTTTACTAACTATTTGATGAAATACCGAACCTTTGAAGTATCAATTTTTTGTGCTAAAAGAAACAATAATCCGTTGGGGTTATTTCAGTGGTATCAGAGCAGATTTCTTGCCATCCTGTGGGGTGAGAACTGACTTACATGAGTGATCAGCACTCTACTTCAACCAAGATGGATAGGTACAACACAAAGTCTCCGAGGACACAATCTTGGTCAAGTAATAGACATAGTATTCAGAGTTGGAATTATGGAAAGGAGGACTATTCAGGCATTCAGGATGAGATTAGAAAAATCAGACATAACATGTCTGAACTGTTGGTTAAGCACCACCGTATGATTGATAGGCTGTCCGACCCAGCTAAGGTGAATAAATCAACTGGATTTCATTTTGTCAAATCTTCTCACAAAGCGTTGACTGATACAATGAGAGATGTTACTAGGAACCTTAATGAGGAATTTGAGAAACAAGTGTGCAACCGGTCAGAGGTTTCAGTTTGGTCACAGGAAGAAGTGGTGAAGGATATTACATTGATGGATAGTAACTATCAACTTGATACTCAAGTTGAGACAGTTGAATACGGGTTTCCCAAGGGTGATGTCTCAGGTACTCAGGGTGGTTTGGTTCTGACAGGCAATAATTATAGTGAAGTGAGTTCAGATGATGATAAGGATGTTGATGATGAGATACTAGGTAGAGATGAGCAAACACTGAGTATTCATGATTTTTCTGAGAGAGAGTACCAGGCTCAGTTCGATGCTTCATCACATGAGGATGAAATTGGTAGTACTTCACATGATTGGTCCAGCCAGCTGAAGGTGAGCAAAGATAGTGTTGTGACTTCTTTATCTCATCATGACAGGATGCAGGAGATGATAGAAGAGCACATCCGAATGATTCAGTTACAAGGAAGACATAAGGGAGTTCAGGCAAAATCTTCTTGGTTTGACTTACAGGAAATTAGTGAAGGAATGGGAACCATGAAGTCAAGCTATTTACATCTTCTATCAGACCATGACCATCTTCTTAGCCTTACCAAAGACTATTCAGATGCCTTGAGGAGGAAGGAGAAAAAAGTTTCCAAGCTTTCTCGTGAGCTTGAGGACAATCAAGCAACCTTGGTAAATACTCCTTTGGCTTTACAGGACTGGGAGAGACATGGGAATGAGCATGGCATGGAGCTAAGCTTAGTTTCATCTGGCACGTCTGACACTTAGCTTTCTACATTTGATGGGTCATATGTGGTTGCTGATAATGTTGCACATTCATCTAGCATTCACATCTAGGATACAAGGACAATGTCAAAAAAATATGAGGAGTTAGTTTGTGTTGGTCACATTACTTAGGTAAGGAGTTTGCTTAAGTTACCGGCTGTCCCTTGTTCACAGATATGGACTCGAGAATGTTTCAGCAGCATTTGGGATTCAGTTAACTGGAGATCTTTAACACTTAATAGTAGCAATGTTTGTTTGAGTGCTATCATGGATTTGATTAGCAGAATACATGGTGTTGTCTTTCCTTGTGCTAGCAACTTGTTCGATGTTGGTATTGGTTTTTATACACCAGTATTGGGTTTGGTTCATATATGCAGATGACCATTCTTGCTAAAAGGTGTTGAAGATTTTTCATATTTGGCAGGATATATTGATGAGTCCTAGGATCATTTCGGCCTTGATGACATCCGGGAGAATGAAGTGAACAGTTTTGAAGATTCAACTTTATTGATAGTTTCTTTGGATACAGAGGAATTAGACAGTAGTACTATAGATTTTGACACTCTGGATGTTGATATGGACCTTGGAGATGATTCACGAGATATGGATGATAGTATTCTAGAAATCAGTAACCTGGAGGATACCCCTATAGACAAAGCACCAGAAGAGGCTTGTAGGAGACAGTTCAGCCAGAGCCATCATGTGACTAGTCAATTGAAAGTTAGTAAGCGAGACATTGCTATCGCTTGTGAGAATTTTGATACTGCTCGTCAGTTGTTGGCCATTACTGGGTGGGGTACTTCTATGACACATGAGTCCAGCGGTGGTTACTTTTCTTTGGCAGAGATTCATGCCTTGCGTGAAGCTATCCGGATTTTGAAGCAGGATTACTTACGACTAGTAGCCGACCGTGATCACCTGGTTGAGTGGGGGAGTACAACATATGAGGCACTCTTGGATCATGAAGAGGAGGTGAGTGAGCTTTCCCAGGAGCTCATAGTGACTACTGAGGCTTTAAAGGACACACAACAAGACCTACAAAAGTCACAACTTCAGTTCAAAGAGGTGACCGTGGAGTTGGAGCATTTGCGGTCAAAACCAGCCCCAAACCCAGTTCATTTGTCTGTTGAGATGGTTGATGGTAAGTACACTTTCACAGTTGCTACTAAGGAGCATATTGTTGAGGCTGACACACATATTCAGGATTTGGTAGTAGCTGGTCCTAATGAGTTTGGGATACCAGTAGAGTCAAGTCTCCAGATTGATTCTTCTCAGATAGTTGATAGTGTGGTACAGTTGAGTACGCCACCCTTACAGGAGGACCAGTTGTGGTGTAAAGGGGAGTATGCTAATGTTTCCTCATATAATTTTTACTACACTGAATCGTTTATGGAGTATTTGCTGGATAGTGCATGTGTTCATTTGGACTCGCATGGAGTGACAGAAGGTGTTCTCATCCATGATACTAGTGTTATTTGCAGATTGGTTGAGAAGATTATAGGGGTCCTTTCTACTATGCTACCTCACAGGAATCTCAAGGAGGGGTTTGTTGAGCAGAGTGCACAGGGACCTATCCGACCTATAGTCACTCGAAGTCAAAGATTGGAGCCATATGTTGATTACCAGTTCAGTGATGATGAGCTAGCAGCAAAATTTGGAGGTTCTTACTGGCATTATACGGTAGGGTACGCTCATCATTTTTCTTTTGACACAGAGATAGAAGATTTTATTTCATGTAGATGTAGATTGGCTCCAGTTTCTTACCATCCATTAGGGGATAGATTGGCACCATCTTTTGAAAATAAAATTGGTAGTAGCAAGTTACTCAGCCTACAGCATCGACACACCTGGAGTAGTTTTTCAGAGATTGGATTTGATGGCAATGATTCAGGTACCTATGGCTGTTGTCATATCTACAATGCAGTTGGGTGCAGGTGTCTTTTTGACAGGGGCTTGAGTTTTGATAGAGTTGATGTTTCAGTTGGCTTGAGTTCCACAGAATGTTTTCTTCTACCGGCATCTATAGTTGGTTTTCAGATGATTTCATCAGAAGTGTCAGTTGTTTGGATGTTGAGTATAGTTTCTCAGTTACTGGTATTGATGATTTCTCCATGGGAGTATGATGCGGATTGGGATGATACACAGATTTACATTTGGGATCCAGGCAGACTGATTGGTTCATGGTTCAGCCATTGCTTGGGGACAAGCAATTTCAGGAAGGGCGGACTGTCATGTCCCCATTTTTGGTGACAGTTCGATTTAATTAATTTAATTAATCTGGTTGTCTAAAATAATGAATATTTTAAGGACGACTAATTAATTATTTTAATTAAATAAATAAATATTAAAAGATAACTTTATATTTAATAAAGTGACTTGGATTATAAAAATATTTAATAAAGTCACTTGAGGGATAAGATCAAAAATGTTCTAGAAGTCTCTGGAGAGGATGGAGAGAAAAGAATAAATAGCCACCTTGGGGCTCCATTCGAATCAAGCAGTTGTTTTATCTCTCTAATTTTAGATTGTGATTTAATCACAGGTGCATTGTGGAACCTAGGGTTTTCGCAATTGTCACAGTTGGCCATTGAGAACGATAACTCTCAATTGGTACGCAATTTTGAGGGTGTGAAATATCATCCGAATTATTGCAGATTGGAGGTGACATTCAGTCATTTCATCAGGATGATCATTTGTGACCTAAGGCCAATTTTCTGGTTCTTGCATCACTATTCATTGTTGGATCAGCGAGAGTGGTATTAATCACCATAATAACTAGAGTAAATTCTATCCATGCGGCAGTTGGTTATTTACATCAGGGTTCAATTTGTGATCAGGGAAGACTATCAAATCTGAGTCACAGTGTGAGCAGATCGGGTAAAGAACAAATTTCCACACCATCTTTCCAACTAGCATTTCCATATATTGTTCCTAAGACCTTCCAGCGAACTCCCTAGTTTAGCGTCCACCAGCAGATCTTAATATTCTATCATCGATTGATACATTGTCAACGGCAATCAAGATTGTGCAGGCTTTGAAACAGATCAACAGGGCAAGTAGGTGCATTTTGTGGAAGACGTTATAGGCGATGATTTATTTCACATGCAAGTGCCTTCGAGTGGATGATTCAGAGTCATAATATGTGAAACTGGAATTAGGGCCAGTCATGGTAAAAGAGTATGCGGTTTGAATGAATTGGCAGTCTCTTAGAAACTTATTTGGCTCAGTATTGGAACCCATTCATGAAAGACATCCATGAGCAGACAGCAGGTTTCCAGTCAAGCGCTCAGCACACTGATCTCACAATGCGCTCTGCTTTCACTCCCATATTCGGCCAGCGCTTTCTATGACCCAATTTGGGAACTCAACTATAGCATAAATCCTAGAAAGTGGATTTAATCTTTCCACAGCCGGGCGCCATCCAAGGGCAAAGTGATTGTAAGTACCGGAACCAACTCTCAGTGGAAGATTGAAGACGGGCATGCGATACACTTGGTAGGGGAAGCGAAACTAAATCCAGATCTATTGTTAGCATCCACGATATCAGTAGCTTGGCTCTTCAATCCAGAATTGATAAGGCAAAAAATAAGGCACAGGGAATCATTCTGTCTCATGCTTGGCAGTTGGATAGAGTGTTGACCCAGATTGCAGATGAAGTAATGACCCAGACTGCCGAACTATAATCAGGGGGAGCATTTCCTATTTGTATGCAAATTTGGCTAGACGTCCTGTTTCATGTACCTACGATCTCCATACTGATTAATGCGTGTGCAATTACTATAGAGGCAGGACATAAATTGTTTGAATCTCCAACCGAACTTCAACATTCATAGGATCAGCAGTCCGACTCATGGAAGGTGCGGTCTTGGTGTGCATGCACATGACCACCCATGGGGAAACGACAATTTCTAGGATATATTCAGTTCTGGTGCAATAAAGTCTGCCACTGATTTCTAGGTTTTTGATATTGCTCTAATTGTACAGTTCTGACGCTGTTATTCTTAATTGGATTACTATTAAAGGTCATGCTATTATCATTAGAAATCATAACAGAACTGTCTTTGATTACAAATTACAATAAGAGTTACTGATAATTATTGAAGCTACAATTATTCATGGCAAATATTACTTCCATCTTGTTTGGTGAATCTGCTTAAGACTTACTTTCTGTCTTTAACTATTGCATAAGGGTTGGTCTTGTTTCATGTCAAGTACTTTGATCACTTTCTAGTATAGTTACTTAGTGTTTCAGTTCAGTAAGGACTGAGCTTTACTAACTATTTGATGAAATACCGAACCTCTGAAGTATCAAGTTTTGGTGCTAAAAGAAATAATAATCCGTTGGGGTTATTTCAACAAGGTACCAATAGAAGACCAAAATAAGATATACAAGTATGACTATACAATGACTAGAAACTAAGGAACATATGAGAAAACATAGAAACAGGTATGTATACGATGGGGGAAAGCTTAGGATGGGGAGATAGCACTGTTATAATTACAAGTATTGTACAGGGGTGTGATATGTAAAGCACAATTTGTTACAAGGATTATGACACTGTGGTATTTACAAGATTATGATACATAGCATACAAGTGTTGATACAATGGTATGATACATGGAACACTATAAGAGCATGATACATGGGTTGGTACAATGGTATGATACATGGAACACTTCAAGAGTATGACACAAGGGTTGGTACAATAGTATGATACACATAACACTACTTGTTGAGGAGGATAGATATGGTAACTTACAAGAATGAAAAAAATAGCTAAGAAGATACATGTGGTAGAGTACAATGGTAGAGTTTAGTGGGTATGATACATGGGATTCTATAATATAGGGGTTAGGTGGGATGTTTGCAAAGTGTAAAGTGTTGGAGGGTGATGGAGCAAGGCATAGTGGGAATGTGAATAGTAAAACTATGAGGAACACCTTGGAAAGATGGGGAGATGGGTGATATGATATGTAGTGGTAATATGGGAGATGAGCGTTAATGATAGATAATAAAAAGGCTAAGTACACCTAGTTCCTATTTGCTAGGTTTTCACTAGGGACCTATCCAAGGTGCTTGAATTGCCAAGTTGTCACCATTGGACGCTTGTTTTTCTTTACTTGTGTTTGATTTTGAAAATTTTATTTTTAGGCATAGAATTTCTTGAGGTGAATGATGTTGGTATGATCATTCAGGACTTTGCCTTCAAGTGTAGATAGATGATAGGCTCCTGAGCCAAAAGATGTCATGACCACATAAGGACCAAGCCATGTGGTCTCGAACTTGCCTTTCTTTTCTCGATTAGGTTGAACCTTCATGTTCTCTTTGAGGACCATGTCGCCTTCTTGAAAACTATGTGGATGAACTTTCTTGTTGAAATTGCATTTGAAGCGATTCTGGTAGACCATGATGTGGTCATTGGCCTATTACCTTTTCTCATCAAGTAGATCAAGCTGAGTGACTCAAGCCACTCTATACTCTTCATCTGATATTTGGCCCCATAGAGAAATATGAAGGGATGGGAGTTCAACCTCAATAGGTAATATTGCTTTAGCACCATAGACCAAGGAGTATGGGGTTGTGCTAGTGGATGTACGGAATGAGGTGCGGTATGCCCATGGGGCAGGATTGATTTGCAAATGCCAATCATGACCAGAATCATTGACAACTTCCTTTATGATCTTAAGTAGGATTTTATTAGTTGCCTTTGCCTGACTATTACCTTGTGGGAAATATGGGCTAGAAAAATGGTGATGGATGTGAAAGGAAGTGCACAATTCCTCCATATTTAGGTTCTCAAAATTACCTCCATGGTCAGTAAAAATGGTAGCTGGGATGCCAAAGTGACAGATGATATGATATAGGATGAATTTGGACACCTAAATTCTCGTGGTAGTAACAAGGGGAACTACTTTGACCCACTTAGTGAAATAATCAGTGGTAGTTATTATCCATTTGTGTCCTTCTAAAGAAAGTGGTGCAATTAGACCAAAAAGATTGAACACCCAATAGGCAAAAGGACATGGTCACGCTAGTCGTTGTAGATCTTGAGCTGGGGCTTGGATTAGATTAGCATGTTGTTGACAAGGTAAACAACATTTCACAAACTCACATGCATCATGCTCTAGAGTGGGCATATAATACCCATCTTGAAGGATTTTCTTTTCTAGCACTATCTCGTTCATGTGAGCACCACAAATTCTAGTGTGTAGCTCTCAAAGAACCATTGCAGCGTTGTTTTGGTCTAAAATTCAAGAGAGAGTATCATGATAACCATGAAGATATAGGGTTTGGGCAATGATAGTATAACAAGAAGCTCTTTGAATTAGGTTCTAGCATTGGGTTCATGTGAGATGGGGAGATATGATACCATTTAGTAGGTAAGCATGAATTTCATCGTACCTGTTGGAATATTCAAATGTGGAAAGAGTACTTATGAGAGGGGGGGGTGAATCAGAAGTACTAAAATTTGTCCTATAAAACTTTTATGTGGAAATAAATTGCATGCATGTAAATACATTAAGTAAACATGAAACTAACACATGCATCAATAACACATAACACCTGAAATTGGTAACCCAGAAACCCTCCAGGAATAAGAAGGTAAAACTGGGGTGGGGATGACACCCACAAAAATTACTGCAGCAATATTGTTTAACCACTTCTGATGGTTTGCCCTGTTAAAGGCCTGCCCTGTTAAAGGCTTTACACTGTGTCAATAGTGACCTAGTTAGAGGATTTACAAACACTTAACATGAAGTGTCACCCTGTTAAAGGATTTAATCACCTATCTCTAGGATCAATGAAATAGCTGTTAAGCTAACCTATCACCATAGGATTTGCATGCTAATACAATGGCTAGAAAGTATTAGGTAAAATGAACCTGATAGTTTACAATCCTTGATTGTTGAATGCAGGCTCTGTTCTGCTTCATCTGATCTTGATCCTTTGTGATCTGATATCTTTCGCTTCTAAAAATAGTATATCAACCACTCTATATCTTCTCCTCTATATCATCATCTTCATCATCTCCTTCTCTATCATATCTTCTCTATGAGATATCGTCTTCCTTATAAAGACATTTGAGGATTTAGGGTTAGGTCTGGATCTACGATCCATATTCAATCTTCATTTCCGCTTAATACTTATCTTTTGTTGATTATTTGCATGCCTTTATCATTTTTCTTATTGGCTGCATGCAAATTACATAGGAAATATAAAAGATTTGATCTGATCATTAAATCCTTCGAGATTTCCTTATGTCGGCTGTAAAGACTGTTTTCATCATAGTTTGTGCGATTCCAAACTCTTATGCTGATATCCTGGATTAGTCAGCTCCTGAAATATTTTTGTTGCTCAGCACATGCTGTTCTACTGAGTTACTCGGCACTTACACAAAACTGTGTTACTTGGCATCTAAACTTTACTCGGCACCTGATCTTCACTCGGCATTTACACTTTACTCGGCACCTACACTTTACTCGAAACCTGAAGATTACTCGGCATCTATTGCACTCGACACCTATTCTTGATCTTGGTTAAGTGTATTGACACTTAGTTGTCAAATTTATTCTTTAAGCTAACAATCTCCCCCTTTGGCATGAGTGGCAAAAACACTTAACCCATGTGACTCAGTAATTAATCCTTCATTCAAACTTTGCTTCCCAAAATTTTCTTTCTCTCCCAAAATTCCAAAATTTGCTTATCTCTGCTATCTCCCTGTCAAAATTTCAAAATTGGCTATCTCTACTATCTCCCCCTTTTATTATACTTACTCCCCCTTTTATTATACTTATCATTTCATTCCTGTACTCAACTTCTTTCTTTAATTACTTATTCTCCCCCTTTTTTGACACTTATGTCAAGGGTCTTTACAATGAAATGCCATATTTGGCCAAAAATGTGCTATTTACTTCAAGGAGTATTTTCAGAGCTGCATCCCAATTTGCTAATGCGACATCTAATGTCTTATGCTGGATGGCAATCTCTGCTACTAGGTGTACAAGTCCATCAAATGAAGAAAGATTGGGGTCTTTCCTAAGGACTATCTCTGCATTTATTTTCTCCTTATGAAGTAATCCCAAATGAGGAGTAATTGATGATTGCATTTGTATCAATTTGGCTTTTGTAGTCACCTCTTCTGCTGCCAAAACGGCTAGCTCTCTTTTTGTGTGAAGCGATTGGACAAAATGCTTCTCACTCTGAGCTGGATCTGTAGGGAGTTGCATACTAGAAGTTTTCAGGTTGCTTTCCAAACTCAGTATCTTCTGGCTAGTGTCTTGTGTGAATGTTGAAAAATCACTCAACTTGTTGTACAGGGAAACGATGTTTCCTAGTACAATTTTAACTGTTGTAACTTTCTTTGCCAGTTCTTCTTGTGCTAGTGCTATATCACTGGATATTTTACTGTTTACTTTTCCTTGGAACTTCTTTTCTGACCATTCAAGTAATTTCACATTTGTTTCCTGGTCTTCATTAGTCACCTGGTCAACTATATCAGAAAGTTGTTCCATGATTGGTCTTGACTCATCTGGAGATTGTAAGAAAAAAGCTTCCGTGAATACGTCCTTAATTTCATTCAATGTACGCTTATGCTTGTATTCCTTTCTTAGTGCTTCTTGTCTCCTTCTTTTGTCTAGTGCACTCTGAATTTCATTAATCTTTTCTTCTGTAAGAGTGCTAGATTCATAATATGGGATTTAATTTCTTCATCAAGCTTAGGAACTCCATAGTGAAGTCTCCTGACTACTTTTGATGAACTCAAGCCTGGTGTTCTGATTTTAAGCTATAATCCATCTGTGCTCGGCTACTGAAGAGTTTGTGTTGGAGTCCCAGATTTGGGTAATGCAACTAGTGTTTGTATTGCAGTCTCCTCCTTTTTCTATGTCTCTTTTTCTTCAGCTTGAGTATCCCCTTTTTGAATGCTAGATGGGGTTGAACTTGGTGGCTGTTCAGATTTTTCTTTTGTTTCCCCTGCTGCTGTACTTGGCACTTGGAGTTTATCAGTACTTATACTTGGTGAAGGTGGTGGTGGAAGGAATAGAATACCAGTAGTTTGTGTGATAAAAGGTGGCATTTGTGCTTTTACCCTTGCTTTTTCTTTGACTTCTGGATTCTGTAATTCATCAACACTGACCAATATAGGATTTGAACTTAATTTTGCTACTAAAGATGATTGGTCAAGGATTTCCAAATCCTCTGCAGTTAATGGATTAATGTTTTGAACTGAAATTTCTGTAACATCCTTTATTTTTATGAAATCTGCAAGTGTGATGGTGGCATGAGGAGGACTAGGAGGAGATACCTGTATGTCTTGCATACTTTGATCTTGTGGCTCAGCTGTATCTTTCTGTTCCTCTTTCTCCTCATTGAGTGCCTCTCCTTCCTTTTCTCCTTTACTCTCCTTCTCCACTAGTTTCTTCTCTTTTATTTCTGATGCTCCCTTTTCTTTTATCTTGGCAATTGCTTCTGCCTTATATCCCTCATTATATACATCTTCAATCTTCTTATAAACTATTTTCCACAATCTTGTGGATTTGGTAACTACCTCTTCAATTTTATTCTATAGAATACTGAATGCTCTATACTTGGGAGTGAATCTGTTATTATGCCTTTTTATGGCATTTATTATTTGATCTCTAGTCAAATTACGCAACAATCTTGCCAATGTTGACTCCCTTATTTCTTTTTCCATTTGTAAACAAAAATGTCATTTATCCTCTATGAATGTATACAGTTCTCTCGGCATAGAGTCATCTAATTCTAGAGGTGTGTGCTTATATTCAGCCATCATAGCATACATAGACTCCTCTAATTTATTTTTCTCTCTTTTGGTGAGCTTAGAAAAATTTAGATTCTTTAATCCTTTCAAATCATTATTTCTAATTTCTGTACATAATTTATCAACATCAATCTGGGCTATTTGTCTTACCTCTTGAGATTGATTGTTGTCTTCTGACTTTTTTTCCTCCTCATCTGTTTCAGGCTAGGGAATGAACTTCCTCTTCTTTGACTCAGCAGCAGTCTTCTTTGAGTCTTTTTTCTTCCCTTTAGCCTCTTCTTTTTCTTTTTGAGTTGTGGCCCTTGTGGTTGGTCTTTTTGGTGCTGGGGCAGCTACTTTCCTCCCCTTGGATTTAGGAGCAGATGGAGTTGTGGTCTTTTTCTTGACTAGTGCTTCCTTGGCTACTTCAACCTCAGCACTTTCCTCTTTCTCTCCTTCTGACCCTTGAGTCTGATCCTGAAGTTTGTCTTCTTCTTCTTCAATGACTCCTTCTTCTTTTTCAATGTCATCTCCTTCTTCTTCTGCTGTCCCTTCTTCTTCTACACCAAACTTTCTTTTGATTTGTCTTACCATTTTCTCTTTCTTCTTTACTACTGGAGCAGTCTTCAACTCTGTTATTATCTTTGATTTGACAACATCATAAGTTCCAAAGATTTTTGCATTTTTGTCTACTTCTTCTACAAGTAAGGCTGTTATTGCTGCAGAGGCTTGATCAACATCAAGTTCATATCCTAGTGGCCTAAGCCATCTTATTCTAGGTATAACTGCTTGCACATAAGTATAATCTATATCTACAAGAAAGCAAATATCTTTTTCATATTTCTTAGTCATTGAAACTGGAATTCTCATTCTTTGTTTCATGGACTTTTTGAAGTCCTCAAAATAACCAGTCATTTGGGCATCATAATTTTCACCCATCTGTTCAATGTATCCATTAATTTGTTCAACAATTGCTTTGTCTGGATTCCATTTAACTTTCCCTATAGAAGGAAATTCTTTCATTAGATAGAAAAACATACATATCAAAACTGATCCAAATTTACATTGAGCTCCTTTGCTCTTCCTTATAGCTCCCAGATTTTCATTAATCTGTTGAAACATGAGCTCTGCCAGATCATAAGTGTGATCCCTTTTTATTATCTTGTATGCAACATCAACTGCTATACAAGGTACACGATTTAATCTGCTTGATTGATAGAATTTGTGTGAAATAATTCTTACAGCAAAGTCTAGTAGAGGATCAGTGACTGTGTCAATAGTCATCCCTCTATTGTTCTATTTTGCACCTATATTTCTCTCAATTACTTCCCTTTTGTCACTTCGCAGGGTCTTTGGCCGATCTAGGGTCGGAATACCAGTAACCCTATGAACAATTTTCTTGGTGAATTTTATTGGCCCTGACTCTAACCAAAAAGCTTCGTTATGTATTCGGCACAAAACTATCCGTACCCATTCTATTTTGAAGACAGTCAGAAATGCTAGGGTTTTGGTTAATCCTTTTCTTTCTACAATGGAAAACTCATTTTTCAGTACTTTTTTTTCACATAATTTATCATATGCATTATGAATTTCTAAGTCTCCTATGGCACCAATTTTACAATTGTAGCATTTGTGAACATCTTCTACCATAACAACTTTATCCGGAATAACTGATAATGCACCTGCAGGATCATTCTTGTATGCTACTTCAGGTATGGGCTTAAATTCAGGTTGTTTTACTTCGTTGCTAACCAACTAAACTTCATGGCTTTCTAAACCCTTGGTGGTTCCTAACCCAGATGCCATTGTTTTCCAAACTAGGGTTTTATAATTCAAACAAGTTTGTGAGACCTACGTAGTTCGGCACTTAAGAGAAATACCTTGAATCGACGAGATCATTGTTGGAATCTTTCACGAATTGCTTCTGAACTTTTCTTGATCTTCTCCGCTCCTTTTTTGGCTTTGCTTCTTGATCGCGATGTGAAAAACTGATTGAAATCATGATAATATACCCTGATCGCATTAAATGCTCAACTGCCAACTCGGCTTCTGAAGAAATTTCAACCTAACTCGGCGTCTACTAAATTTCCTTTCTACTCGGCTTCCATTGGAGTTTTTTTTAACTCGACATCGATTATCAGCTCGGTCGTTGTTGGGAGCTTGGCATCTGTTTTGAGTTTTGACTTGATATCCAAAGGTAGCTCGGCATCAACATTTAGTTTTCGTCTTGACATCTTGTTTAATGTAGATTTATACTTTGAATTGCTTCTTTGTCTTGGGACTGATGTCTGATATAACTTTGTATATCAGTCCCATACACTTCTCATGCTTAGTTTGATGAAGTGTGATCACTTGACCCATTGGGTGAAGTGATCCCTTCACTTGATGTATTGCACTCATCTCTCTTTTTCCAAGTCTTGTTCATTTGCCCCCTTATCTTTTCAATATCAATCTTTTCTTTGCCTTTATTCTCTTCAGACTTGGGTGCCTTTGATCTTGTAGGACAGTTTTTGCTGATATGACCAGTTTTCAGACAACTAAAACATGTGGTTTGGTTCAACCATCTTTTGTAGTTCCCTCTAAAATGTGTTCTTATGCAGTTTTGTGGTGTATGTCCATATTCTTAACAATAATGACAATTGTACCTGGTATTGTAATCCCAATGATGATGACTTTCTTTTCCTTCTCTTTTTGCTGGTTGATTTGATGTCCACATAGGTTTTGATCTGCATTCAAATGCCCTATGTCCATACTTATTGCAATTATAAAAATGTCCATCAAATCTTTGAGTCCTTGTGAAATTGGATCTGCAATCTTGTGTCATATGTCCTTGCATGTTGCACTTGTGACAGAAACTCTTACTCTTGGGTGTGTTTGGTTGATTGAATCTTCTGCTCCTACACACATTAGCAGTATGTCCCTTCTTATTACAATAATGACAAGTGGGTTTAGTATTCTTACCTTTGTCACTTCTTTGTTAAGCACTTTTTGATGATTCTCCAACTTCAGTGCTATTGTAACCAAGTCCTGATGTATCATGGGTAGATCTTGGAGTTTTCAGCAACTGTTCAAAATACTTGATGGCTTCACTTGACTTGTTGAGATTTTCTACTACCTCTTTTTCTTTGTTCAATTCATTCTGCATTTGTTCATTCTGCATCTTCAGAGTAGAGATCTCAATGTCCTTCACATTGAGTTCATGATGAAGGTTCATCATTTGAGCAAGTGTATCCATCTGCATGTTTGAGATCCTTGTCAGTTCAGTACATTTTTCTTCAAGTCTGTTTGCAAGATTCCTTTTGTCATTTTCCATCATGACCTTATCATCAACTGCTCTTTTCTTTTGTTCTATAATCTCACATATCATTATGGCCTGTAATTCATGTTCCATCTTGAGAGATCTAATCTCTTCTACTTGAATTTTGTTTTTCTCCATTAGTTCTTCTATTGTTGCATCAAACTCTTTGGTATCTCCATTGGAAAATATGTTGGTGGTATCAATTTCCTTGTAGTGTATATCATTCTCAGCTATGGCCAGATCTTTCCTTTTTTTTAATGAGTTTCTCAAATTGATTCTAAATTCCTCCAAGCTATGCAGAGCAAGTTGCACATCTATCACTTGATTTTCAATGATCTTTCCAAGTTTGAAAGCTTCCATCTCTAGATCTTTTCCTCCAAGCTGTTAAACTTTTCCTTATGAGAACCTGGTAACGCTCTGATACCAATTGTTGGAATATTCAAATGTGGAAAGAGTACTTATGAGAGGGGGGGGGGGGGGGGTGAATCAGAAGTACTAAATTTTTCCTATAAACCTTTTATGTGGAAATAAATTGCATGCATGTAAATACATTAAGTAAACATGAAACTAACACATGCATCACTAACACATAACACCTGAAATTGGTAACCCAGAAACCCTCCAGGAATAAGAAGGTAAAACTGGGGTGGGGATGACACCCACAAAAATTATTGCAGCAATATTGTTTAACCACTTCTGATGGTTTGCCCTGTTAAAGGCTTTACACTATGTCAATAGTGACCTAGTTAGAGGATTTACAAACACTTAACATGAAGTGTCACCCTGTTAAAGGATTTAATCACCTATCTCTAGGATCAATGAAATAGCTTTTAAGCTAACCTATCACCATAGGATTTGCATGCTAATACAATGGCTAGAAAGTATTAGGTAAAATGAACCTGATAGTGTACAATCCTTGATTGCTGAATGCAGGCTCTGTTCTGCTTCGTCTGATCTTGATCCTTTGTGATCTGATATCTTTCGCTTCTGAAAATAGTATATCAACCACTCTATATGTTCTCCTCTATATCATCATCTTCATCATCTCCTTCTCTATCATATCTTCTCTATGAGATATCGTCCTTATAAAGACATTCAAGGATTTAGGGTTAGGTCTGGATCTACGATCCATATTCAATCTTCATTTTCGCTTAATACTTATCTTTTGCTGATTGGTTGCATGCCTTTATCATTTTTCTTATTGGTTGCATGCAAATTACATAGGAAATATAAAAGATTCAATCTAATCATTAAATCATTCAAGATTTCCTTATGTTGGCTATAAAGACTATTTTCATCATACTTTGTGTGATTCCAAACTCTTATGCTGATATCCTGGATTAGTTAGCTCCTGAAATATTTCTGTTGCTCAGCACATGCTGTTCTACTGATTTACTCGGCACTTACACAAAACTATGTTACTCAGCATCTAAAATTTACTCGGCACCTGATCTTCACTCGGCATTTACACTTTACTCGGCATTTACACTTTACTCAGCACCTACACTTTACTCGGCACCTGAAGATTACTCGGCATCAATTGCACTCGGCACCTATTCTTGATCTTGGTTAAGTGTATTGACACTCAATTGTCAAATTTATTCTTTAAGCTAACAGTACCATGGGGATCGAGGACCAACCAAGATGCATACTGTAACATCCCAATTTCTCGAGTCTAAATTAACATATAACATACTCAAAGAATATAGTTATTACTTCATTTCATAGGAAGACAATTATATCATTCATGTTCATGTGAATAAGATTTACTATTAAAATTAGTTAGACAAAATTTCTTAACTAAAAACTTGAAATGTCATCAAATGAAATTACTATAGAAATTGAAAACCACATACCTCAGAAAACTGAGATCAAAATCAAACTAGGGATGCTTCTGCAACCACTCAGGTTAGTCCATAAATACACTATAAAAATGTCATATGATGTCTATCATCTACAAATCACTATCTTAAAAACAATTGATAATTATAATTAAATAACACTATATTTTAAATTAGGGCATCATTTACCATTGGTTCATTTAGGGCTTCTAATACCACTATCTCACTTAGGGCTTCTAATACCACAAATTCATTTTAGGGCTTCTGCAATGATGGATTTAATTTAGGGCTTCCATGACGATGAATTCAATTTAGGGTTTCCATGATGATGAAATCAATAGGGTTTCAAATTCCTTTCCTTCTGATTGCTTAACTGTGATAGTAACTCAAGGTTAGAAATATACTTATATTTGATATCCATATAAATGAAAAATAGTCCATGATTCTATATCTTACATCTAGATGGTAACAATAAATAAAAATGATAATACCTATTTTTGATAAATGATTGAATGCATAGCTTATATATATTTGTTGCAAATCCAACATCTTGAGAGAGGTGAAAACATTGTCAAAGGGCTTAACCACCCAACCTGGGACCACAAAATATCCCCACATGATCTCTATTGACAAAGGCCCTCCCTACACAAAATAGGCAGGGGTCATCATGCCATCCTCTAGGCTTCTTGGTAATTAACTCACTATTCAACTTGGCAGCAAGAGATCACAATAACAGGATTATACATGAGCTATTGATTAATTCATATTTAATGATAAATATTGAAATGTCATAATTGATATTGATTCATATTATTGATGATTCATTTCTCACGCCTCATCATCCATCTTCGTGGCTACACAGTTGAGTAAGTCCTAGATGTTCAAAATTCTTAGAGCTAACAACTCTGTCCATTATACATGCACCTAGCATTCACAAACTATGGTCACATAGTTATGTTCTTAAAAGATCTCATGATTCAATGTCTAATTAATTAACTCCACCTCTTCACCATATTGCCTAGTGAGTTCCATGATGTTTGGATTCAAGATAATATTTTCATCTTTGTATGCTATGATTGAATGTATAACATTCTAAGATAAATTAATTGCTCACAACTTTCATTGCTTTTCAATCTCTTTTATGCATGATTGATACACTCCTATGAACTAAGAAAACATCTATGATATAAGAACAATTTCCAATAACTAGAAATCTATTACTATCCACCATAATTCAATCTGTGATTATATTAGTTCTAGTACATTGAATTTTTCATGATTTCATAGTCATCTCTAGATTGAGTATAAATGGAAGAGTTTAGATCCTAAACTTCATTGCAATTTCCATTTTTTTTAAATTGAGACAATTTATAGTTAAATGGACAATCAATGATATGAACATACTTGATGACCTAATATCTTGTAATTGATATCCAGCTGGATGATAATCCTTCTAGTCATTGATCTTAAATTATTTAGAGAATTCATACTCGGGTATGTATAAGGTTAAGGAAAATCATCATACTCGTATAAATTAGTGTAACATTATTACATAAGGAAAAATTAGATAATTTACACATTCAGATATTATAACAATTATTAGACTTTGAAGAGAAATATTGCAATGGCAGTTGACTGATCACCAGAAGGTTATAATGATTTTGAAAAATATATTGACAACTTCATTCATTATCTTATATCAAAGAAAAAACAAATTGAAAATGGAAAATCATTGGCTCTAACCACAAATCAATGTCACTAAAATGAAATGTTACATTTTTAATTAAGGATGATAAATTCATTTACATCTAATACAGGGACGATTGCATAATTATCACCAAACATGGAAGGAGTGAAACACATTTTCTATAAAATGCATTTAAGAATTCTTATGTGATTTTGCTTGGAGACTATGAAGCTGGGGTGTTGAGTGAGTTCTCCAACCCACAACAAGAACTCTCAATCATATGCAAGTATTCACTTACTATTGTCTCTGCAATTTATTCCTATGCTAGCTGGAAGGGTTTGAAAGCATAATGGCTTGAAAGTTGAGAGTAAGAATGGATGCTAAAGACTAGGAAAGAATGGATGTCGTAGGAGAAAGAATGGATGCCGACAATCAAATAAGGAAAGCTATTAAATAAAATAAGCCTATCTCCACATCTTCCTATAGTTACAAGATTCATTTTGAATTCCCAAGAAGTCTAAATAAATTTAAAAACATAAATTCTATTAAACATGCCAACAATAATCGTGTAAAAGCAAGAATAATAAAAAGAAAATAATAGAATTGGAAGATTAAAATTTGAAGATTATAATAATATGATTATTATAATTCAAACATTATTTTAATGTACAACTATTAAATTATTAAATGATAATGGTGCCAAATCTTTGTTATATTTAAATGAACATTTATAAACAATTATTAAAAATACTACGATAGAAGATAATTTAAAATCCTTTAAGATACGTTTTATTTTTATCCTAACTATTTCAATTAAATTAGTAAATAACTCATGCAAGTCCCATAGATGTATTCTGGCTAGGTCTTTTACCCATCTTCCCAGTGATGGTGATGCCCTACCTAATTCTTTTCTGACAATGCTTTCACCTCTTCGACATGCTCCTTGTAAGGAATTTCTCTGTAGTGAAATTATAAATTCTATATTCATAAATAATCATAATAGTTAACCTTTCATATTAATTCCTTGAATTCACGATTAACGATAAACTAACATGTCATCTTCACTTGAAATCATAATGACCAATTATCTTGCCATTTCGCTAGATTATATCAAATTAAACTGCCAATTGACTTCATGCGAACCTCAATGGCTATATTTCAAGCTAGGTCAAAAATTGGGATGTAAAACATACTCGTGTTGACTCATAATTCTCATATGTGGGTTTGTGTAGCTACTCGACCAAGAATTCATATTGCATAGCTTTGCATGGTATTTCCAAGAGAGAACCAATAGTAGCCATGGTATCTGCTACTTTATTTTGTAGCCTAGGTATCTATATGAACTAGAGTTGAGTAAAGTATTCCTTTAATTGATCAACTAACTCCTTGTAAGGTAGTAGCTTATCATCCTTGGTTTGATATTCATTCAAGGCTTTTTTATTGATAAGCTGAGAATCATCATAGATATGTAGCTCTGCGATATTCCATTCAATGGTGATCTTGAACCCTACAACAAGGGCTTCGTACTTTGAGATGTTATGGTACACTGAAACTATAGTTTGAAAGATTTAGGGATGTAATCTCCTTAAGGTGTGACCAAGAGTATGCCTACACTAGAGCCATGAGATGTGTAGGAGCCATCAAAGTATAGCCTCCAAGATGGTTTTTCTTCTATCAAACAGAGGTGTTCATCTGGGAGATCCATAATGAGAGGGTGGTCTGCAACCAAGGGTGGATATGCCAAGTGATCTGTAATAGTTTTTCCTTCAATGGCTTTTCTATCAATATATTGGATGTCAAACTCACTGAGAAGCATAACCCATTTAGCTAGGTGACTTGTGAGTACTGTGCAAGATAACATGAATTTCAATGGATCAATTTTTGAGATTAGCTGCAAAATGTGACTCAACATGTAGGGATGCAACTTCTGAGTGGGAAATACCAAAGCCAATCAAGCCTTCTCCATTGGCATGTAATTGAGCTCATATCCCACTAAGGTACAACTGATGTAATAAATAGCTCTTTCTTTTCCTATATCATCAAGTTGCACTAGAAGAGCACCTAATGTTGTGGGAGTAGCCATGATGTACAATATGAGTGGATGCCCTACAACCAGGGGAACCAAAATAGGTGGATTAGCCAATTATTTCTTAATGAGCTCAAAAGTGTACTAACAAGCAGGGTTCCAGCTAAAGTTCTTATCTTTCTTGAGCACGTGTGTAAATAGTTGGCATTTATCAATGAGTTGGGAGATGAACCATCTGATTGATTGGAGTTTTCCCTGAAGAGAACAAAGGTGCTTGAGTGTTTTTGAAGGGGCTATTGGGACTAAAAATTGCATGCTTCATTTTTAGTCACATTTCAAAAAATTTGAGAAAATTAGGCCTATAAATGCTTTAAAATGACTTTGTACCCAGCTGTACCTTTGAGGCCCCTAAGGTGTTTAATGTTTCTAACACCCTCCATCTAGTGTTTTTAAGTGTTTCATGATGATAAATTGACATTCCGAGTCATCCCGTGAAGTCTTGTTTTAAGCAATTGTCAAATCTGCAATTTTACCCTAAGTGTCAAAGAGTGACAGGAAGCTGTGTTTGTTATTGAATATCTTGCACCCAAAAATGTGTCATGACTTACCACTTTGGGAGTATTTAGTGTCCATATTCGAGAACCTATGTTTCAAATTTCAAGTTTTTTCGAGTTTTTTTTATTAGGTTTTGAATCCCTCACAGTTGGTCATTTAAATTTTTCATGCTTTTGCACTTTGCACCCAATTCTGGGAAGCCCTATTCGACCAATCATATCTTTGAACCAGTTGACCCAAATGAAGAAATTCTTTTTTCATTGTGTTTCAGGGGTCAAACACTTCATATGTTCCGATTTTGAGATCATGATGAATCCATTTGATCAGTTTGCTAACATGACTAAAAACCCAGTTTACATTATTTTGTTACGGCTAAGGTGTCCAGATTGATCTGTACCCTTGTTTGGTACATTATAACTTTGATCCAATGATTGATAAGCCTAAATGAATTATACCATCATTTTGCATCCTATAAATCCTTGTAGTATGTTAGTTCTTAACTCATGAAAAATCCATTTGCATACTTTCATATGTCTGTACATTTGCCAAAAATTACTTTTTGACACATTTCCCAGTTACCATTTCCAAGTGCCTGTTTTCGAAAATTCGCCAAAAGTGTCCTGTGATTCGTCATGAGCCAAAACCATAGAATTATATTCTCCTCATGGAAAAGAACCTATAACCTGGTTTTTAGAACTCCAAGTGATCAATAACCCAGTTTTATAATGCCGAACCTGAGCCTAATTTATGTTTTTAAACATTGTTTGCCTGCAAGTTAATTGAAGTATGGATGTTCGGCAATTAAAATCTCTTGACTGAGAGTTCATCATGGGCTGAAAATTTTCAATATGATAGAGTGTGTAGGATTGAACACTCGTGACAATTTTTGTAGCTTGACTATTTGATTGAGTCAGTTTTTAAGCCCAACTGGCGAGCCTCCAGACACAAATTCACAGTTTGTAGGTACGAAGTGATATGAATCTTAATTATCAATTAGTGCTCAAAATAAATTCCAGTGAGTATCAAATTTATCAATGGATTACTTTGCAAAGCTCAGGTGTTTAAAAATGAAATTTTTTAGCCGGACCCACTTTGGGGGCCGACTAATTCCATTGAGAAAACAAGATTTGGAAGGTGAAAGTAAAATGGAATCAAACATACGAAAAAATGTTAAAAGGGGAAATATGGATAGGATAGCATTCATTTGAGTATGATAAATCTTATACATTGATGAATGTATAGGTTACTTTAAAAATGCACAAAATTTCCTTCAAGAGATTCCATCATTTAAAAGGGGAGGGATATTTTAAATTCCGGTGTGGGTTACCTGTAAGTTAACCAAGCAAATTAAAAAAGGGGGACTTCATCTATAGTGGAACAACAAAAAGAATTATTATGTTTTGAGAAGCCATTAAACCAAATGATTTAAGGTATGCAAAAAGCCATCAAATGCCGACTATTTCAATTTGGCATAAATAATTATAAAGAAGGGGCCGACAATGCAACAGAGGAGTGTAATGTATAGAGGAAGAATGAGAAGATTGCAATTTTAAGGAGGAGAACAAGCCATAAATTATTAAAACATGGGAGCTTTAGTGAAAACTCGTTTATGATCAGGAATAAATGAGAAATACAAGAAAGTGCATGCAGCAACAAATAGACCAAAAGGAAAAAAACAAAATTATTATTTTTTGGTTTGTTTTCAAAGCCACCAAGAATAGAGATATTATTAAGCACAGGAACCTTGTGCATTGAAATCCCTAATGCGATGGAAGAGCAATATATATTAAAGATATTCCTAGAGAATTTATTTTCATCAGAAGATCAAATTGAATTTAATAAAATGGAGGTTTTCTAGGAATGTTAAAGAAGCACAAAGCAGCAGTCCACACAGGATAAAGAAACTGTTGTAGAGCAAGGAAATGTGTGAGGAGCTTAATGATGATTACCTCACATAGAATGATTCTATCATGCAATGATCAGCATTGATTCACAAAGTGACAGAAGTGCTTAATGTTGCTGGGCACGTTGAGAAAAATCATGGATCTTCCACGTAGCCTCTATCATGAGTCCAAGAATGCAAGTGGCTCAACGTGAGTGGTGACTGCAAATAATGATTCCATTATACATGAATTTGATATAGAAAAATTCATAGTTCTTTCATGCCTCTCTTTTCTATGGTCAATAAATCATACGGCCATCAGCTCAGATAGTAAACTTGTTGTTGTTCTCAGGGATAATATAGATTGCTTGCTTGTTTGTGAATTCACATACTGGAGGGTTGAAAGCAAAGCAGGTTTTAAACTAAAATTGAAGGCTGGCTACAGAGAGAACACAACCAAAATATGCCAATTTCTTGATCAATTTTGGGCTTATCATGGAGTGGGGTATGAATGTGGCAATGACTGAAGCATTACCCTTTGAAAGAGTTTATTTGTTTTTCGTCTAGTTATAAAACAATAATGATAATCTAGTCTAAAGACAGCCTTTGAAGTTTTGCACAGGAAGGCAGTCCATGCCATGTGCAGGAAAAACATTGAAAAATGTTTATCCCACATTGGTTGGGTAAAGTAAATTTTAATAGTTTAAATACAACTACAAGAAAAGTGAGTTGTGTCTTAAAGATGCCCGGCTTTTGGAAGCCATGGAGCATGCATGGGACCCATGAAGCCGACTTGGGTGATGTTAGCAAGACAAGTACTAAAATTTTAATCAAAGAGATAGAGGAGCTAATGTGGTGGGAGATGAACACGATCACGCCATGTGGCAGATCGAACAACACCTACATTCTCACAAAAATAAGTTGCGAGGACATTAAAAAATATGGGAAAGTGGGCAAGGTAGCGGGGCCCAGGTTGGGTGTGATGTGGTGAGCTCATCAGCGAATGAGGTGGCAGTATTAGCAAAGGCTTAGCCAATCAAACGGTGCCACGTGGCATCAGTCAAACTGAAGGTTGACCCCGAATTCAAAGGGTCAGGGCAATACTGAAGAGTTAAAAATAATAATATTTTATTATTATTTTTGTTGAAAATGCCCACGTCAAGTTTTTAAAATCAAATGGGATTTTTCTAAAGTTTGACTTTAGAATATTAAAAAAATTTCAAAAATTTAAAGACAAAGATGTGCAAACATGATTTTTATATCAGAGGGGCCATTTTTCAAATCGAGATTTTGGGTGTTTTCGGTAAGCAAGATATGCCTTATCATATACTGCCGAAATTGTGAGAATCTAAATTTTTTGATTTTGGTGTCAGTTTCTGCACAGGAAGTAGATGGTTCATGCTACAGGGGGATTTGTCTTAGATACCTGAATTGCAACTGTATTCAGACCAAGACATTTAGATTTGATTTTTTGACATGAGATTGATTTGAATATGGTTAAAAAATAGTTGAAATGCAGTATGGGTCAAAATTTGAACACATTAACTTAGTAAAAACTAAAATTTCACCAGCACTTCATGAAATGATCAGATATTTTGGTGATTCAAAGAATTTCATCATTGAACTGAGATATTTAGAAGTTTGTTACAGAATATTGATGAAATCAAAATCAAATCAGATGGAAGAGAGAGGTTAGAGAGAAGTTGTTCAGTTGTAGAAGATTGAATTTCAAGTGGACACTTGTCAAGCAAGTATCAGATTCGAGAATTCATCTTTTCCTATATCTTTCTATCTTTCTTTCATTGTAAGGGTTCTAATTTTTGTGACTGAGAAACCAGTGGGTTCTAGTCTTGGTCACTTAGAAACCAAGTAAGTTAGCAATTTTCTTTGGGTGATACCAGGAGGGTTCCATTGATTTACTGTGAAACCACATTTATTTTAGCAATTTTCTCTCTTGTATGAATAGCATTAGGAAGATATATAAAGATAGTCCATATCTGTTAGGTGTTTTTCTATGTTTTCATTTCATGCATATGACTGTATTATTTCAAGGAAATAATACAAAGAATAGCAGATGGTTGATTTTCATCTTTAATCCTATCTCCTTTATCAAATAATTTTCAATGTTTTACAGTCTTTGACATAGTTCTTAGGTTGTATTTGCAGTCCCTTAAGGCTGTATGTTATTCATTGTTGCTGATAATTCAAGGAATTGTGTAAATGCTTCAAGGAATCAACAGGGTTCCAAGTTTACTGATGAGGATATCATGTAAGAATGGGATTAAATTTGAGCATAGATGTCGATTTACAAGTTAAATAGATAGATCAGATATCTTAAGATACAAATAGGTATTACATATCCATATGTATGTTTTTGATTCATAGATTTGCCAAATGGTTAAGGCACTGATCAGCTACAGGATCACTAGGTCTTACTGCTGCATATCTGAGGGTTTGTTGAAATCAACATTATTAATCAAACATTATTTTCACCTTTCATGTTGAAGGACCTAAATAGAATGCTCTCACTTAGCTTGTGAATATCATAGATCTGCACCTAGCTACTGTAGGTCCATGTCATTTCATAAGTCTTTAGGAGAAATAAGAGGTTTTAATCTGCTTAATAGATTCTAGGATATGTTTTTGCACTAGTACAGTATCATTTGAATCTGAGGTCCACCAGCCTAGGTTTAGCAGAGCCTAAAGTAGAAGAAGGGTCATGCATTATAGTTGGCCTATTGTCAGAAATGGCATGTTGAAAATGGGAGTTAGCTGCCCCTAGATGTGTCACTTTCTCAGTGGGATAATGAAAAACCCTCCAGCATTTTCAAACACCAACAGAGGCCATATCCATGATTGCTTTAACCTTCTTAGGATCAATCTCAATACCTCATTGTGATACAATGAATCCTAGGAGCTTTCCCAATGTGACACCAAAGACACATTTCTTAGGATTGAGCATGAGACGATATTTAGCCAATTGATCAAACACTTCCTCGAGATGAGATAGGTGATCAAGAGCATTAAGAGATTTCACTAAAATATCATCTACATAATCCTCAAGAGTTTTATGGATTAGATCATGGAAGATGACCATCATGGCATGCTGATATGTTTCCCCAATATTCTTTAGCCCAAATGGCATCATGCTATAGAAAAATGTGCCCCAAGGTGTGGTGAATGTCATCTTATGTTGGTCTTCTTCTGCTATTTGAATTTGGTTATATCCAAAGAAACCATCCATTAGTGAGAAGAGCTCATGACCTATGGTGAGATCAACAATCATGTCAATATTTGGTAATGGGAGGTCAACTTTTAGACAAGCTTTGTTGAGATCCTTGAAGTTTGTGCAGATTTTGATATCACCGGAAGGCTTGGTAACAGGTACCATGCTAGAAATCCATTAAGAATAATCTATTGGGCAAATGATTTTTGCCTCTAGCAACTTTTCCAACTCTGCTTTAACCAATAAAGCAACTTTGGGGTGCATCTTATGAAGCTTTTGCTTAATAGGTTTGGCCTTTGGATCCACATCCAAATGGTGCACAACTAACTTGGGGTCCAACCCTAGTATGACTTGATAGGACCATGCAAAGTAAACAACATTCTTGCAGAGAACTTCAATGAGAAGGTCTACCTAATCAGATGGTAAAGATGCTACAATGTTTGTGATGTGTGGTATCTCTGTCAAACTGATATTGACGGTCGAGTTTCTTCTGTTAAGATTGAAGTTATGTGTGGCCTATGCTACTATGAGGGGAGGATGAAATCTCCATCTTTGGGTTCCTCTAAGAGGTTTTCACTATCAGATATGTCCTTTATTTTTAGTTCATTTTGTGAGTCATCCAACTGTGCTCCAAAGGAGTTTTGACCAGAGGATTTTTTATTTTCTCTTTTTTTTCTTTTTTGTGTCTTTTTTCACTTCAATTTTGCAACTGGAGATTTCCTCCTACCCAAAGTAACCTGTTGGATCTAGTGTATAGACTAATGCTAATGGTGGTGGTGGTCATTTATGTGGTATTTCTGCCCCCATGAATTTAAGGAGAGCATGCTTGTTAGAGAATTTGTCAACATGAATGACAGTTGGTTGGTCCCAATCAATTAGTTTAGGGTGAGTGAGGGGTAGGTCTATGAGATTTAGGGATAGTTAGCAGAGCACAGTGGCTCCTAGGATAATGTCATCGAGGAAAATATCATCATAAGATTTCTTTTCTACTTCCTCAGGAATGTCTTTGACCTCGACAAGGCTGTTTTGGATATTCATGAAGGCATGAAGTTCCTTCATAGTGCCCGCTGTTGTGGGGAGTCCATAGCCTAAGCCTTTGTTTTTCTCTTCTTTGTATGCTTCCACAGGGTACCTTATGCCTAACTCTAGGCAACCTAGACCACCTAATTGATAATCCTATTATTCAGTAGCAAGGAGATGAGACCATGGGTATTTTTGTTTGAAGTGATCAATGAGTTCTTTACTTTTTGGAGGTGGTTCTTTGTAAAACCATGTACTAATGTCAGGAGCATTTTCCTCTCCATCGAGGATACCATTGGTAAGAAAGGTGGTAGATCTAAGCTATTTGATTTGTGGATTAGTGTTTGGTCTTCTTATCTAATAGGTTGGGTGCCCTTGAGTATGTGGATGAATTTGTAGAGCAACAACAACAAAAGCATCTGTAAGATTGTATTCGCCACAACCTTGGTAGTTGATGTTAACTATAGAAAGAGTGGAGACTAAAATGTTGTCTAGATCATGGAAAGTGCCAAAGGAACTAGCAAAGGTGTGGCCAATTTTGATTCCAAGACAATGGTTGGTGTATGAAGCTTCAACCACATTACAATAAGCAAAGGGTTTAGGATCTACATGGATGGTTACCTTAGTGCCATTATGCAAAAATTTTATGCACTGAAGACATGAATCCATGGGTGACCAAGGAGGATGTCGTACGAAAGGTTAAGATCAATTGTGTGACAAAGTGTTTCTTGATTTTATGGGCCAACTCTAACCGAGAGCAAGATAGTTCCTTTAGTGGTACACTCCAAGTTGTCATATGCCTTGATGGTGATCACCTCATTAATGATATTAGCCTCAGTGTATCCTACATGTTTGATGAATTTCAATGTACATATTTTCAAAGATGGTCCATTATCTATCATGATCCATTTGACTAAAAAGTCAGAAACCATGACAACTATACAAAGTGGAAGGATATGATTGGGTTCAACTGCTGAGATATCGATAGTTTTGAAGGATAAAGCACATGATGCAAAAGGATGGCCAACCAAGTTGTGGAACTTGGTGGAATTTATGTCATAGGGGACATGTGACTCATGTAGAGTACTATCAGGGATCTCTTGATAAAGTGGGCTTGTTCATAAGAGATCCAAAATGGAAATCTAAGCCGGTGTGTTTACAAGGTGTTCTAAGATGTTATATTGTGGCCCTAATGAGGATGATCCTGATGGAGATGTTCTAGATGGAGGTGGTCATGATGGTGTAGATATAGGTGGACCATCTATATTGAGTTGAGCTCGGCAAGTAGTAACTACACACTGGGTATTTGGGCCTTTGATGTTTATAACATTGATAGACGACTCAACTTGGGATATGCAACTAATAAGGCTCCCATAATCCAAGTATGCTGAAATATAGTTCTAAGGCTTGTCTCAGTTATCTACTTGTTTTCCTTGAGTATTGTTCAATTTTTTGATAGGAGGGTTTATAGGTGCTTTTCCTAGGTTTGTGTTATGTGGAGGGAAAGCATTTTGATACATTAATAACCCTGCATTAGAATGAAGCCTATGACCCCACTGTGATTTCCTTCTGGTCAATGAGGTCCTGGACATAATCTTTGAGTTGCATGCATTTAAGGGTAGTGTGTCCTTTGACACGATGGAATTTACAAAGCTCATTATCCTTGTACCAGGATGCTCTAGACTGATTGGGCTCCAAAGGTTGTGTTTGTGGATACCGAACAAGGTTATCCTTGGCCAATTTGTCAAATATTACATCAAGGGGTTCCCCTAATGGGGTGTATGCATGGGGTTGCCGCTGAACATGGGGTTTAGTACCTACTGAAAGTGTGATGGCATTGGTTTGATTATGATGAGTAGGTACTTGCTGATTGGTCTGCATAAGTGGTTGCTAATATACAGGGGGTTGTTGCTAATAAGGTTTTTGACAAAATGTGGTGGGAATATTGGGTACTGCCCCAATAATATGCACTTGTTGGGTGTCAGTGGCACCATCTGTCATTGTATTTTCATTTTTGTTCCAATATCAGGTTTTGTCATTATTGGGACCTCAGTTTTGAGTGTTTTCCTTATAAATTTTGATAACACCATCCTTAATGATGCCTTGTTTAAGTCTCATCCCCTTTTCCTTAATGTCTTTGTATGTTTGTAAATAGTTCATAACCATGTGATGGGCAAGGCTAGGATGTGCATTGTTTATGAACATCTTGACAAGATGACATTTAGGAATGGTACATGAGATTCTAGTTGTGAGGATTTGCCAATGTTGTAGGTATTCTACAAGGCTCTCTCCTCCTAGTGGGTGTGCCAAAATGTATCACCTAATTTAGTAGTGCAACATGAAATACTAACTATTGAAGGAAAGCATTAACAATACTAAACAAGCCAACGCTAATGATAGGACAAAGGTTATCACCAAGAAAGGAAGCAAACCAAGAATGGTAGGCTCCTTATGGCATAACCCTTGATACAAAGGATTTGTTCCTAATAAGAGGGGATGTATGCTCACATTTTTTATTAAGCTTCCAAAGGATGGGGGGTTTAACCAAGTATGTGTATGGATGAGGGTTTCAAGCAATGGAGGTATGGAGTGATTTCAGCATTAAAATGGTATTTTGGTAGTCTTCAAGCTCTCAAAATAGCATTATAAATTGCATGAATAAGAGGGTTCTATTTATCAACCAAGGGGTAGAGAGATGGATGGTCAAGATGCAAGGATGATAAGATGGTGAAGGAGGGTCAAGATGCACTCAAAAGAAAGCACATGGATTGTGCTTGTTTAGCATCAAAGGGGAGGTGACACTTGTAAGAGGGATGTAAGAGTCATCAAGTGAGGTGGAAGAGATATTTTGAGGATGTGAGAGGTGTGGTTGAGTTTGTTAAATTTGGCTTGGGTTAGCAAGTCTTAACCCTTGCTTAAAGTTGTGCACATGTTTAGGAAGGGGATTAGGATTAGCTTAGAAGGGGGGTTAGGGGGTAAGTGAGGTTAGTATGGGTGAATGGGTTAGATCAGGAGTTAGGATAGGATTTAGGAAGGCTTTAGGAGTTTAGATATTTTATTAAATGATTTATTTAATAAAATGGGGGATATGGGATTAAATTAAATAGATTTGAGAATTCATTTAATTTAATAGAGGAATAGGGGTTTAATTCATAAATTGATTTTGGGTGATCATTTGATTTTATGAATTGGACTATAGTTAATTAAATAAATAAATTAACTAGGGGATGATGATTAATTAGATAAATCGTAAATATTTAATCAATAATATCCTAGGAGAAGACTAAATATGACTACCTAGTGATGTAATCAAATTTAGGTGTCTACACTTAAATCATATAAGAAACTGTCTTACTAATAAGTAGCAAGTTTGACATTAGTGACAAAACAATAATTGAAATACATATTCATACTTGTGTCAATCTATTTTTAACACTTAGCCATCCATTGGAGAATGAAAGAGATCTTGGATCTATGATTGTGTTATAATCACTTGTTGAAGAGATTTCTTGTAGCATCTAGGCCGACCACTTTTAGAATGAAGATCTACATCAATTTTTTTTGGGTAAATCAAATTTGTTCCACATGTGTCAACTCTTTATTTTCATGGTGTGTTAACATTGTGTGTTATCCCATCCCACATTTTTTGATAGTGTTGCAAATTATTTTGTTATAACCATGACATTTTAAAAGGACTTCTCTTTAATGTTGAATGATATTCTTTGGTCTTGTTTGCATGACACCTTTGCATCTCTATTCCTCTTTATTACATGTAATAGTCAGATCTTTTGGGATTTGATTTATTACGACTAGGTGTATGTGTTTTTCCCTTTCTATCACTTCACAATAATAGGTTTATTTCAAGATCAGATTTCATTCTGATATTCATTTATTGTTGTTCTCTGCAACTATTAACCCCAATGGTTGGGCTTTTAACTCCATGGTTAGATTTAAGTTATGCCTGAAATCTTTAAAAGGTAGTTGTAAATATGTTTTTTGGGTTCTTCTTTGTTCTTCCTTGCCTTCCATTAATGAAATCCTTGTTCTTACCTCTCCTTTCCATTCATTAATCTATGCATGTTTATTGCCTTTTTTTGAATGTTTCTTTTCCATTTTCTTAGATATATGTGTTGTTTTAAGTCTATTAGTGGATGTTGTATAGTGAAATCCATTCCCTTTTAACATTTCAACTAGTTCCAAAACTAAATGTGGTTTCTTAGAATGTAGAATAGAGTTAAGATTAGTGTACTCTAGTGCTTTCATTGATGGGTTGTGCATTTATAGGCATGGTTGTAACTATATTTCTATCTCAGTGCATCACCCCCTTTCCCTGCTTGCATTTTAATTTCTATTTTCCTTCTCTCTTTTCCTCCCTAGTTTTAGTTTAGGTGCATCCTACTAGTGAGGAAGCAAAAATTCTCTAGATATTTAGCCTTAGAGTGTGATTCCCACACTTGGAGGTTGTTTCCATGTCACAAGGTTACTTGAGGGTCATACTTCAAGCAAGGGTGCATACTTTTGTGTCAATAGTTTTTGGCACACTCGATGGGATAGATTTAGATTCATAAGTCCACTGGTTAACCAGTTTGAAGATTCATTCACCGAGAATTTTTTTTTCTTAGTGCCATTAGCCTTTGGAGGTACTCATTCAACACCATGGTGACTCAATCATCTACTGGATTCAATAGACTGAGTGTTGGTATGCTTTTGATTTCCTATGTTTCCTTAGGATTTTTATGGAGGTGATTGATAAATAATTCATCATGGATCCCCTTCATAGAGATTCCTCCCACTTTCTCCCATATCATAAAGAGGCTATTTCTCACCCCTCTCACCCTCTATATCAGCCACAACCTAGTTATTTTAGTCCAAGAGTTCCATGAGAAGCAAGAGAGGAAGAAAAAGTCAAGCCCATATGTTGGTTCCTCCTCAGGTTGGATCTCCCCTACAATATCAAATGATTGGCCCACTCAGTTTCCCTTCAAACCTTATAATGATCCCAATGCCAAGTTAGAAGAGCTCTATGACTATATAGATGGTTTGACCCCCTGATTTTCTAATTTAGGAAGGAATTTTGAGGAATTCATAATCCTTATGAGTTTTTAGACATTGGGAGCTTTGCTTTTGTGATTCTCCTCACAAATTTTTGGATTGATGTGATGCATAGTGATAAGAAGTTGTGGATATCTAATCCTTATACCTATCAGGTGGTATCTAAGATGGTAGTTACTTTTAGAGAGGCTTAGGAGGCTCTCCTCCATTTGTACTAGGAGAAATAATGAAGAAAGATAATATTTAAGGAGGAGGCAAGGCTCAAGCTTGCCCAAATATAGAGAGATGAAGTGCAAGACCCTCCAAGGAGGAAGTTTCCTAGCTTTAGACAAAGCATCACTCCTTAGATTTCCACTTTAGTCTTCCCTGAACCTCAACCTACAATTTAGATGCCTCCACATGTTGATGATGGTGAGCCCACCATTAACTATTGTCCCTTCTTTATTGTTAATGAAGAATTCAATATATCTTTTCCCACATTAGAGACACTAGGAGCAAAGTTGCCAATTGAAGAACATGTACTAGAGCAAGGGGTCAAGGAGGAAAAGAACAATGAGGTAGTTCATGTTCTTGAGGAACAAACTTTGGCTTTTGAGCCTAGGGTGGAACCTAAGGGCTTACTATAAAAGGAAGAAAAGCCAAACCATGTATTGTAGTAGGAGGTCTCCCATGATATTGTGGAGAAAGAAAGATTGCGTAGGTTGTGCCAAGTATATGAGGTACAAGGTACTACTCATGAGCCAACATATACTCTAGAGGGAGAAATATTTTTGCAATGACTAGAAGCACGATGAAGGCAATTTGAGGTAGAACTTGTAAAGTAGTTAGAAGCCCAACAACAAGACCATGAGGCAATTCTTGCAAGGGAGTTGGCTTCACAAAAAGAAATGTGTGAGAAAGAACTTCAAGTGAAGCTAATGTGTATGTTTTCTACTACAATAGATACACCAAAGGAGGCACATCTAACTCTTTCTTCCACATCATAAGAGCTTGTACAAGTGTAGGAGGTGTAGCCTCTTATTTTCAAGGATTCACATGTGCTAGGGGAGGAACATATGTTGCAATTTTAACATGAAGAAATACACACACCACCAACCATACCATTAGAGCTAACTCTTGTTGGCCATAAGGATTTGGAGGTTGAAGAGAACAACATAGTGAAGGCTAATTTCCTAGACCCAACATGATTAAGGGGATGCCCTATAAGGCATCTAGCTCTGCAACAATGCAAGTTTTCCTCATTCATGCTTACTCTTGAGCATGAGGGAGAAGACTACAAGGGAAAGTAAGCATGTTATTATCAAGTTGAAAATGTCCTAGTGCTGGAGAGAAACTTTTTTTTCTTCAACATTGGGAAAGAGGTTTTTCATGTTGCAACATGTTTGTTGTGCTTGCTTTCATCTTCAGCTGCCCATGTGCATGGGACAAGAATCTAACTTGCGAGAAAGAGCAACTATTTTAACAAGTTATTCAATGGCTTTGTTTGATCTTTTTGTATTATAAATACTTGTATATCTAGTAGAGTAGGTTTTTCAGCTTTCTAAGAAGTACAAAAGCACATTTTCTTGCTTTCCTAAGATTTCTAGAGCTCCCTCGAGCCCTTTTTCTTTTTGCTGGTTGCAAAATTTTGTGAAGTTGTAGGTGGGATAACACATCAATTTTGGTAGTGAGTCCACACTCAATGGATTACTTAAGGCCACTAATCTATGCTTAGTAGGAAGGTATCCCCTTTAAGTTGCTAAGAATGTTGACCATTTTTGCCCACTATTCAACCCATCATCAATAACTGATTAGAGATATTTTCAATGGGTTTTTTTCTTGTTGTGGGTTAAGATGCTTTTGGTTGTGGTTAACATGTGATTTGGTAGGGTTAATATTTCTTGTTACCTCAATCTCTTCATGAACCAAGTTGGCTTAATTCCTTCATCAATTGAGCTAGTTTGGTTTGTCTTTGACTGAGTGAACTCAATTTCCTTATTTGTTGAGTTGTGGGTTAACACATGTTTTCTACTAGGGTTAACCATTTTTGCCATTTTGGAGAATGACTTTTCTACACTTTTTTAAATAGAAAAATTCACTATTTTGGAAGGCTTACCCTTTTTCTTTTGTGAAACCATGAAATTGTATACTGCCTCCTCCACCATGCATTTGGGAATGTTCCATGTGGTAGATAATTCCTTGCTAAGTTTTCTTTGATTAGACAATTCTCATATTTTTGCATTGCTACCCTTTTCTCTTGTAAAGATGTGATGGCCATCAGATCTAGATGCATATTTGAATATTTTGAACACATATCAACTATCTGTTGGAGAATGAAGGAGATCTTGAATCTACAGTTGTGTTATAATCACTTGTTGAAGAGATTTTTTATAGCATCTGCGTTGTCCACTTTTGATATGAAGATCTACATCGACGATCACCATTTATATAGGGAAAATCATATTTATTCCATGTGGGTCAACTCTTTATTTTTGTGATAGGTTAATATTGCATGTTATCCCATCCCACATTTTTTGACAGTGTTGCAAATTCATTTTTTTTGGCCATGACACATTACAAGGACTATTGTTTAATGCTAAATAGTATTCTTTGGCCTTGTTTGCACAACACCTCTACATCTCCATGCTTGTTTATTGCATGAAATAGTTAGATATTTTGTGATTTGATTTCTTATGGTTGGGTGCATGTATTTTTTTTCTTTCTATTACTTCCAAATAGAAAGTTGATTTCAAGATCATATTTCATTCTGATATTCATTTATTATTGTTCTCTACAACTATTAACTCTAGTGGTTGGGGTTTGAACTCCATGGTTAGATTCAAGTTATGCTTGAACTCTTTAAAAGGTATTTGTAAATATGTTTTATGATTTCTTCTCTAATCTACTTTACCTTCTATTAATGAAATCCCTATTCTTACCTCTTCTTTCCATTCATTCATTTGTGCATGTTTATTGCCTTATTTTGAATGTTTCCATTTTCTCAGATCAATGTGTTGTGTTAAGTCTATTAGTAGCTACTGTATAGTGAAATATCATTCCTTTAAACACTTCAACTAATTCCAAACCTACACGTGATTTCTTAGAAGGTAGAATAGAGGTAAGATTAGTGTATTCTGGTGCTTGTATTGATGTTTAGTGTACTTATAGGTAGGGTTGTAACCATATTTCTATCTTGGTGCATCACCCCCTTTCCCTTTCTACATTTTAATTTTAATTTTCCTTCTCCCTTTACTCCCTAATTTTAGTTCAAGTGCATCCTGATAGTGGGGAATTGTTAAGATCTGATTTAAAAGATCATTGTTGAGAGAGATTATTGAAAGAGGGAGATTTTCAAAGAAGACTATAAGTTTCAATCATTATTTTGTCACTGATGTCAGACTTTCTATTTATGAGTAAGAAAATTTCTTATAAGATTCAAGTACTATCACTCAGTTTATTGGTGAAGAGGATTTTATCAAAAGTTGTAATAATAGCACCTAGATGAAAGGTTGAGTTATGATTATGTAATAAAGTACACGGATTAGTTAAGAAGGTGATGACATGATTTATTGATAATCTACATAAGGTTACAAAGGCTAGTTACACGTAGAAAGTTTAGAAGAACAAGTTACACAAACTTTATCTACCAAGCTTGAGCGAGTGGATAGTAGCTACTAAGAAAAGTCAATGCACGTTGAGCAAAAAATTAGTTGGAGCTGATTAAAAGTTCATTCTAGTGTATACTTAGCAAAACAATTGATGCCAAGTAAAGATTAGTTGATGTTGAGCACTAGTAAACTTTAGTAGGTGCCAAGTAATTTCATAGTGGATATTGCGCAACACAATATGTGCCAAGCATTAGAAGGTTGATAATGCCAAGCTACTGCATTATTTAAAAGATTTCAGATTCAATGAATCTAAGCTAACAATTTTATTTTCTTGGATTTTGTGAACCAGATGGAAGATAAGGATGATAAGCTAGTGTCATAGAATTTGAGGTAAACCATTTATAGGAAAATTCAAAGTGGATTCTAGGAGAAGTTTCTAGAACACATATGAGATATTGGGTAGATATATTATATCCTACCTAATCTATCCAAACCCTAAAATTGGATGATGGAAAATGAGCAGAAAAATATCTTAATTTCCTATTTATAGGAATGTCTAATCATAAAGCAAAGTTGTCATGTGATATAACCTAAGGGAGACAAGGAGACAAGGGTTTTTCTTCATCAAGTGCCATAAGAGAATAGTTTGCAATGGCATGTTAAGCAAGAAGGCTTAAGGAGATAAATGCTTCAATTGTGAAATAGCTATTAGAGTTGCAAAGTATGAAGGAAAAATAGAACTGAGGACTGAATAGAGATCTATAATCTGCAAGACAAGTTGTAAGTTTTATTAGATCAAAGCCTTCTTAATACTCTCTAACAATTGTATCAGTCTAGGGTATATCCTTTATATTAAGGTTGATGTAAAAATCATTTATAAATCCTCTAACTGGGTGGCATTCCAAGTGAATGGCCTACAGTCCTCTAAAAAGGTTCACTTCTAATAAGGTGATTCAAATCAATTAACAAGATCACATTTAACAGTGTGTATTGCAACCTTTAATAGGGTTGACCTTTCATAGAGCATCACTTCAGAATAGTGAAAAAGAGTAGCATGCTACTGGTGGTCTTCCCAAATTGGATTTCCACATAAATAATTATGTCAAGTGTGTTGATGAATCTATTATGTTTCATGCTTTACATTTCTGTAAGTTGATTTTAACCTACAAGGTTTAGTGATTGCATAATCTTATGGATGCATGCATAAGTATAAATGTTTTATGGGTTCACTAGGCCATGAAAATTTTTATTTATACATCTAGACCTTGGATAACTAATTCACACCCCCCCCCCCCCCCCCCCCCCCCCCCCCTCTCTAAATTATTCTAAAGATTCCAACAATTGGTATCAGAGCCATCTGCTTCAAAGAACTAGTTTGAAAGTAGTACAAGCACAAAGATCAAGATGTCTAAAAGAGAAGTACCCAATCTCATTAAAGATAACTTTCTTGCATGGAAAATTTTGATGAAGATACACCTCAGAGGACATGGAGATCATGCAAAATCTACCATTTTCGTGGAACATGTTGATCTTGCTAGTGCCCCAATAGCTAAATATATGAGGAAGAAGAAAAAACACAACCAAGCAATGCTAGAGATCGCCTCTACCCTAAGTGATGCCAAATTTGATGATCTCAAAGGTCTTGATAGTTCAATGAAAATGTGGGATGCCCTAGCTACCATCTATGGAGGAGACACTAATTTTCTTAGAGACAAATCTAGAAGCCTCAGAGGTAAGTTTGATGAAATTAGAATGAAAGAAGATGAGAATATTTCTCAATATGTTGAAAGGATAAAATAAATGGTTGATGCAATAAGAGGAGAAAATGGAAAACTAGTTGATGATACTATTTTTAAAAAAAATTTGAGGACACTACTACCTATGTAGGCTATTAGAGTTTTTGCAACTCAAGAACTAAGATGTATTCCAGGGAATAAGATATCACTTGAAGGTCTAGTAGGTAGACTCATTGCTTTTGATCTATCTAACGTTGATAATTACAAACCTAAAAAGGTTGAATCTACTTTCAAAGCTAAAGTGTCATTAAAGGAACTTGATAAGAAGAAGAAGAAATATGTATCTAGTGATAGTGATAAAGATGAGGAGGATGTTGAATAGCTTGAATTACTACTAGCAAGAAGATTCCATAAAGGAAAAGGAAAGTTCAAAGGTAAGTTACCCATCATTTGTTTCAATTGTAATGAGGTTGGTTATATTGCTACTAGATGTCTAGTAAAGAAGAACTATAGATGTAATGAAAAATACAAGAGTAGAAGAGATGAAGACAACAAAAATTACAAAGATAAAGGCAAGAAATCTTGCTACATTATTGAAGAAAATGATTTTGATGAACATGATGATGAGCTAGTATATATTGTAATGAAGGACAAATCTAATGAAGCTAATGCAATTGTACTTGTGAGTTGTGTGAACAATAATGCTAGATGGATCATTAATAGTGGATGTTCACATCATGTGATTGGAGATGAAAGTAAGTTCATTACCTTGAATTGTTATGATAAAAATAGTGTAAGATTTGGTAATGATGCACCATGTTTGATAAAAGGAACAAATTCTATCAAACTCATCGATAAGATTTTATGTAACAATGCTTACTATGTTGAAGGACTTAAATATAATCCTTTGAGTGTGTCACAACTAAACAATTTGGGATGTAAGGTTGAATTTGAAAACAATATTTTCAAGGTATATGACACAAATGGGAAACTGGTTGGAAAGGGTGATCAAACTAGAAGTAATATATTCTATCTTCATATAGATTATGCTACTTGTCTTGTTGTAAAGTTTGATAATGTATGGATATGGAACAAGAGGTTATGTCATGTTGATTTTGATACCTTAGTTAGTATCAGTAACATGAAGAAAGTTAGAGGTTTGCCTAAGTTGAAGAAGCTTGATAATGTATGTGCAAACAATATCAGTTAGGAAAAATGACAAAGTCAAGTTTTATGAGTAAAACTTAAATACCTCTAAACGAATACAAGAGATTGTTCATATTGACTTGTGTGGACCAATTGATGTGCAAAGCTACAAGGGAGATAAGTAAATAATGCTATTTGTTGATGACTATTCTAGGATGATGACAGTTATGTTTCTAAAACAAAAAGTTGATGCTTTTCAAATGTTTAGTGGCACTTAACAAAAGTTGAAAATGAAATAGGTAAAAGTCTAAAATGTTTGAGATCTGATAGAGAATGAGAATTCACATCAAATGGATATGGGATGTTCTATAATGATAGAGGAATCAAATGAAAGACATCTACTCCTAGAACCCCTCTAGAAAATGAAATAGTTGAAAGAAGGAACAGATCTATAAGGGACTATGCTAGAACACTCATTATGAATGATGATGCTTTGAAATACTGGAGAGAAGTTTTAAGTAGAGCTATCTATACTTTGAACCATGTACAAATCAATAAAGGTACTCATTAATAACCTTTTTAATTATGGCATGGATACTAACCCAATGTAAAATAGCTTAAGGTATTTGGAAGTAAGTGTTACATTATTAAAGATGTTAGGAATGGAAAGCTTGATGCAAAAATTGAAGAAGGTATATTCCTAGGTTACTCCACAAGAAGTAAAGCTTATAAGTGTTTGAATACTAACACTAAAAAAATTGTGGAAAGTGCACATGTGAACCTTGATGAATATATAGAAGTGTATGAGGCTAAACCTATGAAAGAAATAGAAGAATAAAAATCATTTGTATACTTTTTTGCAAATATGTCTGTTAAACAAGATGTTGAAAAACAAGTTACAAATCATCATCAAGTTACAGTGACTATCCAGTCACACCATATGAATGTGAAGTTGCATTAAAGAACCTACCTACATTCAAATGTTGTGTTAGAGAATGAAGTGGGAGTACATTTTGATTTTGAGATTAGTACACATGAAAGAGAAGTTGAGATACTTGATAGAGGTGAACACAGTGATTCTAAAGTTGAAAGAAAAAATGAAGAAACAAGAGCTAAACCAAGATTGTCTAAGTATGTCAAAAGAAATCATCCTGCTATAGACAAGAAATAGATTGAGAAGTGAAACATGTTTGTTAAGCATGAAGGAAACCAAATTAGTAAGAAATGTATTAGAAGATATTGATTGGTATAAATCCATGGAAGAAGATATTGAAAAAATAGAGAAGAACAAAATATGTAGTCTAGTTCCTAGAAGAAAAAAATGTGATTGGTACTAAGAGGGTATTTAGAAGAACTCTTTACAACCACCTCCTTGCATGTTGCCAAGCTTGCTAGCTTGCCTAGGGCTCACTTGTTAAAAAAAACATTTTGCTTTCCAAAACCTCCAAAAACTATATTTAAACTATGTACAGAGGCTATTGCTTGGTATCCAAGAGCCATGGTGTTTAGACCAAGGACACTCAAGCTATAGCCCATGCAATGCCTCTTACTCAAAACTAGACAATAGGATTAAAATAAAAATAAAAATTTCTAAACCTTATTGAATGCCTACTTGTACCCAAGAAAATTGCATAAAGGTTCAAGCCACGAAGAAAAGATACTATTTCATTGAAAATAGTCTTCTGTTCAATCCAAAATCTAACCAAAAACTCCAAAGCTACACTCAAAATGCTCAAATTTATCATTTTATTGAATGTTGTTTGTACATCCAATTGTCCAACCCATGGAATTGAGATAGAAAAGTCTTAAATAGTCTTCACCTTTCCCCGTATTCTATATTTTGATCCATAATTTCCCCACCTTATTGGTTTTCCAAAACTACTTGAAAAGTTGTCAAGCAATTTTGCAAAATTGCAAAGTTAATGCAACTTTTTGACAACTTTTCCAATTTTGCTCCTAGACTCTCCAAACAAGTAAAGATTGTTCCCAAACCTCCTAGTATGACATTATAACATCTAAGGGAAAATTTTACCCAATACTTGCCCTATTTTTTAGAACTTTATCTCATTTGGCCTCTTAGAGAAACTTTTGCAATTTTTAACTACCAAGACCTAATTGACCAAATTAGCCTCCCAAATCAAAACCTGACAACTCAAACCTTCTAAAAAACTTTGTAACTTTATCTTTAGTCCTTATTATCCCCATGGTTGGTTATTCTACCCAAAAATCAAAATTTAGACTAAGGTTTTGACCTTTACCCTAGGTGCTCCTGCACTATTCTCCCCTTGCATGAAGAAGTTAAGGTATTGTTGGAGATAGAAACTCATTGTTAATTCCTAGCTTCTTGAAATAACCCTCAACAATCCAAATGTTGGAAGTATATGAGGAGTAACCAAGAGGAGAGGGGTGAATAAGTTACTACTAAAATAAATCCCATATCCCTTAGATGTTAGTAGAAACTAAAAACTAAAAATTGAATACTGTTGATGCTTAGTAAACACACATAAAATGATGTAGCTCAATAATTACTAAATGTTCTCGGTAAATGCTTAACATACAAACTTTAGATGTTATCTATGATTACCATTACTTTAACTTAGTTGCAAACACATAAAATAAATAGCATGAACACCTTTCACACTAGGATTTAATGTGGAAACCCAATTTGGAAAAAACCACCAATTGTAACTAGTTACTATTTTCACTCTACTAAAGTGAGCCCTATTAGGAGCCAACCCTAGTAAAGGTTACAAAACAAACTATTAGGTGTGACCTTGTTAAAGAATTTAATCACACTATTAGGAGTTGCCTTGTTAGGGGTCTTGAGACAATTTAATAAAACTGCCACCTTGTTAGAAGATTTGCAAATAGCTATTAAGCCAACTCTGTTAAGAGATTTAGATCACTACTACAATTTTTAGAAAGTAACAATGAGATGACTTGATTTGAATGCAACTGAATTTTTTATTACAAATCTCTATTCTAGCTTGTACTTGATCCTTCCTGATCGAATATAGCTTTTCTGCTCCACAAGGATATTCTACTTATCCTTCACATTTCCTTACTCTTCTCATCATTAAATCTTCAATAACATCTTCATTCTTGCACATCCACACTTTGAAACCACAACTTGACCTTATACTTATATCTTTCACTTTTGTCAAGTTCGCTCAAATACAACTTAGAATAGTTAATATTCATCACCTTAGTTAGCTAGAATCAATAGATAAATAAATTAAGCTTAATATGCCAAAATAAGGGAATCCTTCGTTAGTTGACCCAACTTGGTAGAAACTAAATTAGAAATTATTTCTTTTGTTAACCAATAGAAGCTTGATTAACACTACAAACTCATGAAAATCCTTTGGCAATCAAGTGAACTCGATTAGCACTGGTTCCATCCAACTTTCCTTCATTAACCGAATGAGCTTGGTTAACACTCATCTGCTGCATACTTTCCTTCGATGTCCAAGTGAACTCGATAGACCTTACCTTCATAACTAGACAACCATAGGAACATTTAGTGGACAAAGAAAACTATCTTCACTACCTGAGTGAGCTTGACATATACTAACTAATAATGATATGAAATTTTTGTAACATCAAAGATAATAGACAATTAATCAATTGTATCCAATAGTCTCCCTCTTTGGCATTGATGGCAACACAACATGTCATAGCACAATGGAATTTTAGATTTATTCTTGAGAACTTCCTCTGTTAGTATGAGCTCTTCCTTTTACTGGATTCTTTCTCTATCTGCAACAACTACTGCCAACTTCATTCTCAAAACTTTCTCCCTCTTACAACAAACTTATCCTTCTTTGGAAAACTTCTCCCTTTTTAATTCCTTACTTTATCCTAGTTCCAAAAATTTCTTAGAGATATGATAGTAAACTTCCCCCTCTTTGAAAACACATGCCAAAGACAATAATTTTGTTAATACCAATGTACCTTAAGTATTGATTCATTTACAATATGCCCTTATCAATTCTATACCAACTAATTGATCTTTAACTTAGGCCTTGTTGATGCATCACTAAGCTTTGTTTAGTAAACTTCAGATAGGGGAATGACCTCTAGCTTATTTTTTAGATTCATAAATGCATCCTTAGGTAATGGCTTGGTACATATGTCTGCAATTTTTTCCTTTGTATTCACATATTCCAATTTGACTTCTTTATCCTACACCAACTCTCTTAAGAAGTGATATTTTATAGCAATGTGTTTTTTCTTGGTGTGCATCACTGGATTCTTTGATATGTTGATTGCACTAGTGTTATTTTAGTATATGACTATAGGATCCTTGATCTCTATCTTCATTCCTTCAAACAACTATTTGAACCAAACAATGTTAGAACAATTAATTGTTTCTGCCACATATTCTACCTCTGCTATGGATTGAGATGTACAATTTTGCTTCTTGCTTGTCTAAGACACCAGTCTTTTACCAAGAAAGAATGCTCCACCACTAGTGTTTTTTCTATCATCAACACTTCTTGCCCAATTAGCATCAATAAAAACCTTCAATTTCAAATTGCCTTCAAGTTTATACCATAAGCCATAGTCTTTAGTACCTTTCACATATCTCATAATTCTCTTGATTGCCATCATGTGATTTTCTTTAGGATTTGCTGATAATCTTGCCACTATTCTAACTGCTAGAGCAATATCAGGTCTTGTATGTACTACATATTGCAATTTTCCAATCATTGATCTATATTTTGTCTGATCTACTTCTTTGGAATCATCATTTTTGTAGAGCTTATATCCAATAGACATAGGAGTTCCAACAAGTCTTGAATCTTCCATTCGAAACTTCTTTAGTATCTTCTTGATATACTTAGATTGAGTGATGTATATACCATTTTTGTTCCACTATATCTGCAATCAAACAAAGAATTTTATCTTGGAAAACATGGACATCTCAAATTCTTTACTCATTTCTTCTAAAAATGCTTTGCACAAGTCATCATTTCCTATAATTAAAGTACCATCAAAAAGTATTTATGCCAACACAATCTTCTTGTCTGGTCCTTCCTTGATATACAGACTACTGTTATCATTTGTTCTTTGAAAGCCAATCTATACCGAGTAATTATGAAGTCTTTCATACCAAGCTATGAGAGTTTGAGAGAATATAATGCTTTGTGTAACTTGCAAACCATGTCTCTTTTGCTAGGATCTACAAAACCATTTGGTTGTTCAATGTAGAATTTCTCATGAAAAATTCCATTCAAGAATGTAGATTTAATATCCATTTGATATACTTTAAATCCTCTATGGGTTGTATATGCTAGCAAAGTTTTAACACCTTCTAGTCTTTCTATAGGAGAAAAATTCTCACCATAATTAATACATTCTTCTTGAGAATAGCCTTTGGACACCAATCTTTCTTTATTTCTTGAAACTTTTCCATCTGCATTACTCTTATTTCTGAATACCCATTTTGTACCATTTACATTTTCATCTTTGGGTCTAGGAACAAGAGTCCATTTTTTGTTCTTTTTTATTTATTCTATCGCTTCATTCATTGCTTCAATCCAACTTTCATTATCCAGAGCATCTTTAACACTTCTAGGTTCAAATTCAACAAGTAAACATGTACCTTTTAATTTTCTTGTTGTCATTGTTCTTTTAGATTTGTCTTCAGTGATCTAATCAAGTGCATGATGGCTTTTGATATATCTTCCTAACACAAGCTCTTTGGGTTTTGAATGAGTTCCATTGTCTTTATTATGAACTTTAGTTTCAAGCTCAGGTCCTTCTATTTGTGACTCAGGTCCTTTAGACTCAATTTGAACTAGCTCGATAGCCTCTAACTGTGACTCATTTTGCACTATCTACAACTTGGTAATCATTGGAGATTTTATGGACTTAGGAGATGAAACTTCCTTTCTTTCAAATAGATTTGGTAGGGTATTAGGTTCATAGTAAACAAATCTTCTATAATCCTCTTGCTCCTTGTTTCTTTCTTCTTCACTATTTTTTGTAAACTCGTTAATTCTAACACGTGCACTTTCTATTATTTTATGAGTAGAAAAATTCAAACATTTGTATCCTTTACTTCTATAGGAGTATCCTAGAAATATGCCTTCATCACCTTTTACATCAAATTTGCCTTTTCTAGACTCTTTCAAGATATAACATTTGTTGCCAAATACTTTCAAGTAACTTACATTAGGTTTGTAGCCATACCATAGTTGATAAGGAGTTTTGTTTGAGTCTTTCTTCAACTATACTCTATACAAGGTATGAACTGTAGTGTTGATAGCTTCTTTCTAGTATTTGAGAGCAACATTCTTTTCAATCATTAGGGTTCTTGCATAATCTATGATAGATCTATTTCTTCTTTCAACTATACCATTCTGTTGTGGTGTAACAAGGGCTAATACTTGTCTTTTGATTCCTCTTTCAATGCAAACATTATTGAATTCATTTGAGCTGAACTCGCCACCTTTGTCTGATCTTAAAGATTTCAACCTCTTTCCAGTTTCTTTTTCTACTTTTGCCATATACTACTAGAATTTTTGAAAGGCTTCTAATTTTTCTTTTAGATACATTATGGTCATCATTCTAGAATAATCATCAACAAAAAGAATGAAAAAAATTTCTCCACTACAACTCCCTATTCCAATGGGTCCACATAGGTCTGTATGAACAATTTCTAAGTCTTCTTCTGACTGATAGTTTTTTCTTTTGAAACTAGTCTTTCCCATCATACCAATTTGGTAATTCTTGCATAGACCCATATTAGGCTTCTTCAAACTAGAAATGCCTCTTACTCTTTTATGCTTGCTTAGCTTAACCAGATTATCAAAGTTTACATGACAAAACCTTTTGTGCCATAATGAACTTTCTTCTACTTGAGCAATAAAACATGAAAAATCATTGAGATCAAAATAAAATAGATTATCTTTTTTTTTCTTACCAAATCCAACCAGATTTCCTTTTCCATCTAGTAGTTTGGCCTATCCATTAATGAATTCTACCTTGAATCCAATGTTATTCAATTGTACAACACTCATTAGATTATGCTTTCCTTCAACCCAATAAAAATTGTCAAATACAAGTTCTTTAGTTAACAAAATACATCCTTTTCCTTTTATGTTACAAGGTTTATTATTTCCAAATATCACACTACCTCCATAATAATATTCTATATGCTCAAATTTTGTTTTTTCTCTACTCATATGATGTGAAAAACAACTATCAATAATCCATATAACATTTTTACTAACATGAGAGATAAGTGCCATCTTATCTCCTTCATCATTAGATTCATCTTTTACAACAATGTATACCATTTCATCTTCACTGTTATTAGAATCTTTAGCTATAAAAAAAGATTTCTTATCTTTGTCCTTGTAGTTCTTGTTCTTTCTTTTGTACTTATTGCTTTTATTTTCATCTTTAATCTCTTTATTTGGATACCTTGCAACAATGTGATTAATTTCTTCACAAGAAAAGCAGATCAGAGGAACTTTACCTTTATACTTTTCTCTGCCTTTTGAATACTTTCTTGCAAGTAGGGCTTCAACAACTTCAATATTACTATCTAAAATTTCTTTTGATTTTTCTTCTTCACTTCTTTATTGAATGGACTTTGATTTCTTACCCTTTTATTTGAGTGAGAATTTAGCTTTAAAGGTAGATTCAATAACCTTTGAACTAGGAACATAGTTATCAAAGTTATCTAACTGAAAAGCTATCAATCTTCAAACTAGAGCATTCAAAGATTTTTTTTTTTATTTGGATCACAACTCATTTCTTGAATAGTAGACACTCTAATTGCATAACTAGGAACAAGAGTTTTAAGTACCTTGCTTACAATTGTTTTCTCTTCAATGTCTCCTCTAGATGCTTTGATTGCACTTACATTTGCTTTGATCCTTTCCACATATTTTGTAATGTTCTAATCTTCTCTCATTTTCATCTGATCAAAATGACCTCTAAAAATTTCATCCTTAGCTCTTCTTACACTATCATCTCCTCCATATATGTCTTTTATTTTGATCCACCATCTTGTGAGTTGTCTTGTAGCCTTTGACTTCATGAAATTCAACATAACTAAGAGAAGATGCAATGCCAATCATGATGATGTTATGATTCTTCTTTTCAACAATATCTTCAATAGATAATGTTCTAGTAGGAGTCTTGTATTCAATATCAAGATATTTGCATCCTAAGTCACTAATGGTAGCAAAGTGTAACTTCATAAGTCCTTGCAATGCTGCAAAATTGTGTCTGTTCAGCTTAGGAATCTCTCTTTTGTAAGACATCCTGATCTTTAGCTTAGGTCCTTGAAACCTTTTTTGCAAGCACCAAGAGCTCTAATACCAATTGTTGGAAATATAACAAGAGTAGCTAAGATGGGAGGGGTGAATCAATTACTACTAAAATAAATCCAAAATCCCGTATATGTCAGTACAAATTATAAACTAAAAACTAAATATTGCTGATGCTTGATATATACTCATGAAATGTTGTAACTCAGTAATTACTAAATATGCATGGTAAATTCTTAAAATACAAACTTTAGATGTTATCTATGATTACCATTACTTTAACTTAGTTGCAAACACATAAAAGAAATAGCATGCACACTTTTGACACTAGGATTTAACATGAAAACTCAATTTGGGAAAAAACACCTATTGCAACTAGTTACTATTTTCACTCTTTTAAAGTGAGCCCTATCAGGAGCCAACCTTGTTAAAGGTTAAAAAACACACTATTAGGTGTGACCCTATTAAAGGATTTAATCAACCTATTAGGAGTGGCCTTGTTAGAGGTCTTGAGACAATTAAATATAACTTCCAACTTGTTAGAGGATTTACAAATAGCTTTTAAGCCAACTCTATTAAGAGATTTAGATCACTGCTATAATGGTTAGAGAGTTACAATGAGTTGACCTAATTTGAATTCAATTGAATTGGTGATTATAGATCTCTATTCTAACTTTTACTTGATCCTTCCTAATTGAATATGGCTTTTCTACTCCACAAGGATATTCTATGTATCCTTCAAATTCGCTTCTTCTTCTCATCATTAAATCTTCAATAAAATCTTCATACTTGCACATCCACACTTTGAAACTACAACTTGACCTTATACTTATATCTTTCACTTTTTTCAAATCAGCTTAAACACAACTTAGAATAGTTAATATTCATGCTCTTAGTCAGCTAGAATCAACTAATAAATTAATTAAGCTTAATATACCAAAATAAGAAAATCCTTTGTTAGCCAACCCAGCTTGGTAGAAGCTAACTCAGAAATAATTTCTTGTGTTAACCAATAGAAGCTTGGTTAACACTACAAACTCATGAAAATCCTCTGGCAATTGAGTGAGCTCAATTAGCACTAGTTCATTCCAATTTTTCTTCATTAACCAAATGAGCTTGGTTAGCACTCATCTTCTGCATACTTTTCTTTGATGCCTGAGTGAACTCGATAGACACTTCCTTTTGAACTAGGCAACCACAAGGATGCTTGATGGACACAGAAAAATATCTTCACTACCCAAGTGAGCTCAACATATTTTGGCTAATAATGATATGACATTTGTGTGACATGAAAGCCAATAAAAGATTAATCAATTGTATCCAACACCAAGTTGCCTCAACCTCAGGTAAATCCATCCATTTCACCAAATATTCCTTGTAGGCCTTATTTCTTATGCTCTTTTTCACCCTAGAGTCCAATATCTTCTCAACCTATGGTTGCTTCTTTTTAAGCCCATTAATGTCTAATATATCCTTGTTTAACTCTTCTTGATACTCTACTTTATTCATCTTGCGACCTCTGTATGGTACTAGAACTTTCACAATGAAGATTGGAGAAAGAGACATGTCCTTTAGTAGATCTATCTTGTAGGCATTGGGTCCATAGTTTCAAGGATCTTGCATGGCCCAATCCTCCTCATATACAATTTACTAGGGATTCTTTTTTGTAACCTTGCCTTATTAAGATACACCATCACCAAGTCTCTCACTTGAAATTGCAACTCATTCCTCCCTTCATCTTTCTTATCCTTCAACTTTTGATTGTCTTCCATCAAAGTTTTCTTCACTTGGTTATGTTCCTCCTTCATTGATTGCACAAAGTCATTATGTTGTTCACTTATCTTGTCCTATGAAGGTAGGTCCCTCAACTCCATGATACCTCTTGAGTGAATACCATATACCACTTGGAAAGGACTTAACCTTATAGTCTTTCTCTTGCTATCATTGTATGCAAAATCAGCTTGGGGAATAACTTGCTCCCAACTTTATCCATATTCCTTGGTGAGGCACCTTAATAGGTTACCCAATATCCTATTTATAACCTCTATCTAACCATTAGTTTTTGGATGGTAGGTAGAACTATATGCTAGGTTTTTTCCAAGCCTTTTCCATAAGGTCTTCCAAACACACCCCATATACTTAACATCCCTATCAGCTACTATGCTCCTTGGCAAGCCATGTATCCTAACCACCTCCTTGCATAATAGGTTGGCTAAATTACTTGCATCATGTATAGTCTTACATGGTATGAAGTGGCTCATCTTACTAAACCTTTCTACTACCACAAAGACTCTATCCACCCCTACCCTAGTCTTTGGTAATCTGACTATAAATTCCATGCTAATGCATTCCAAAGGTCTATTAGGAATGGGGAGAGGTTGGTAGAGCCCTGCATTTCATGAGGTTCCCTTTTTCCTCTGACATATGCTACATTTCTTCACATACTTCCCTATATCCCTCTACATTTTAGGTCAGTAATAAAACCTATCCTCAAGATCCAAGGTTTTATTTAGACCAAAATGTCAACTCATGCTCCCATTGTGATTTTATTGTATGAGATTCTTCCTCATGGATCCCCTTGGAATACACAACTATTGACCCTTGAACAACAGTCCATTCTATGGGGTATATTCAAAAAAATCACTCTGGAAATGATTAACAAAATTACTACATACCTTATAAGCCTTTAAGAAGTTAGTGTACTCCCCATATAAATCCTTGAATCCATCCAATCCAATGCTTTATAGCTTGAATTATTGCACTATCAACAACCTCCTGCTCAAAGCATCTGGCACTTGGTTGTTTGTACTCTTCTTATGTTTGATAGTGAAGGTATAGGACTATAAAAACTCCATCCATTTGGTGTGTCTCAGACTTAGCTTTTCTTGTGAGTTAAAAAAACTCAGGGCTTGGTTATTTGTGAATGCAAAAAATCCTTTGGCAACAAGTAGTACCTCCACTTCTTGAGGGCTTGGAAAAGTTCATAGAGCTTTAGATCATATGCTAAGTACTTTTTCTTGGCTTCATTAAGCCTCTCATTGAAAAATGCCACTGGTCTTCCCTCTTGGCTCAAAATTTCCCCAACTTCTATGTCACTAGCATCACATTCCACGACTAAGGATTCTCAAAAATAGGTAGGACCAAGATAGGTTAGGTTGCAACCTCCTTCTTCAACCTCTCATAACTCTGATCTACAGGTTTAGTCCACAAAAATTTAGTCTCCATGACCCCTTTGATTGTATCTATTATAGGTGCAAATATTTCACTAAACCTTCTTACAAATTTTCTATAAAATTGTGCCAATCCTTGGGATACTACAAACCCCAAGTACACCAATTTCTCTTTCATGGACTTACTTTTCTCCAAATTTACTATCAAATTCTCCTCTTGAAGCTTCCTCAACACCAACTCTATGTGTTTTATATGCGCCTCCTTAGTCTTACTGAAGATGAGAATGTCATCTAGGTATACCACAAAAAATACCCCAATGTAGTCCTGCAAAACCTCATTCATGACTCTCTTAAAGGTACCTGGTGCATTAGTAAGGCCAAAGAATTACCAACCACTCATAGAGACACTCAGTAGTCTTAAATGTTGACTTGTACTCATCCCCTTCTTTCTTCCTAATATGATAGTATCCACTTTTGAGATTAATTTTGGAAAAATACCTAGCTCCACCTAGACAATCCATCAAGTCTTTTATCCTAGGAATAGGAAATCTATACCTAATTTTGATTCTATTAATTTTCCCAGAATCATTACACATTCTTCACTTACTTCCCTTTTTAGGAATTAAGGCTATTGGTATGACACATGGACTGATTCTCTTTCTAATCATCCCTTGGTCAAGAAACTCTTGAACTTGCCTTGCAATCTCCTTGTTCTACTCTAGAGTCATCTTGTAGGCAATTTTGTTTGGTAGTGATGCTCCTGGTATGAAGTCAATTTGATAACTTATATAGCTCTTATGTGATAGGGTAGGCGGTGCTCCATCAAAGATGATGTCTTTTAACTAGTCCAATAATTCTTGCACTTCTACAGGTATAGTTGTGGATATCTTTTTCTTCTCATCCTTAGGCTTCAACATAATGGCATAGCCTACTCCTTCACTCTCCTTCAATTCCTTAAGGAATTCCTTTCCACTTATAAGAAATGCTTTAGCAATAGAATTATCCACCTTATCCTCTTCCACTATTGTTTGGATTCTATAAGTGACACCATCCTTCTTAAAGGAAGACCTATTCTCATTTCCATGATGCACTACCTCCCTATCATATTGCCAAGGTCTTCCCAATAGTAGGTCACAAACATCCATGAGAAGCACATCAGACAAAATCTTAATGGTGCAAGAGCACCTAGGTGGGCTAGTTTGTACCTAGTACTTCTTTCTTTTCATTTAGGCTTGTAGTGATGCTATCGACATCACTAGTGGTTTAATAAGACCTATTAGGTTTTTAGGTAAGGTTAACTTAGTTGCTAAGTGGGTTTTTACTCCTAAGTTGTTGTTATGCCTATAAGTTGCTCAACAGGGGGTAGGTTGACCAAAGTGGTATAAATGTTGACCAAGGGTCAAAAACCATCTTTCAATGTCTAAATAAACCTAATAGGACCCCTTACCAAGTTTGGTGAACTCATCTAATTAAGAATTTTAAGTTATAGAAAAAATTGCTCAAAATTGCAAAAGTTGCGAAATTACGATTTTGCAACTTTTACAAATTTTTCTTGCAAAGTTGAAAATGAGTGAAAATAGTTAATTAGGGGTTTGATAATGACCAAAAAAGATTAGAAAAACCTTTATAAGTCCATTCTTGATCAGTTGCAAGGGTTGGAAGTGTTTTAGTCATACAATGTATGGATTGGGCATTGAAATGCATAGCAACCACTATGTAAATAGAATTTTTTGGTGTTGTTTTGGATTAATAACATGGATATTTTTCTTGGATTAGTTATTTTAATGTTTCTTCTTGTTTTATAATCCTTCAATCAAGTTGTTTTTTTTTTTCTAGGTTTTGTACATACATTTATTGTTTTAGACTAGTTTCTTGTAAAAAAAATGTAGCATTTTGGTTTCTTGGAGTTTTCATCCTATTAACACCATATAAATGGCTTGAAAACATGGGAAATTAGAGGTTATTAATTGTACATTATTGTTCCAAAATTAGGGCTCAAGAAAATGAAGGCAGCCATTTTATGGTGATGCCCTAGTCAAGAAAAGTGTCTTGGCTAGTGGAAATATGGCTGTAACCAGCAACATATCACATGTTGGGTGATTGAAAACATGAAAAAAAGTATGGGAAGTGGTAGAAAATTTTTCTACAGTAATCTTGGTTCAATTTGAGGTGATGGCTTGTGCTAGAAAGAAATGTATGCAAGATTTTGCAAAACCGGGTTCAAAACTCCCTTCTAGCTTTGGTTTTTAGCCTTTTTGTGTTTTGGGTGTTTGGTATATGGTGGAGGCCTAAAAGTGATGGAATCATCTCTATTTTTGAAAATTTTATTTATATCCCTAATTTCTTTTAGGCTTTTTATGTGGTTTTTGTGAGCAGCACACATTTCCAAGTGTTAAAACCCTCTTTTCTTGGTTTGTAGCAGCAACACTTTACCATATTAGTGCATTTGGTTGCAAGAAATTTTGTCAGTGGATTGTTTCAAGTTAAATAATGAAATTTTGAAAATTTTTAGATAGTTTAAAGATTAACTATGCCTTTTTAGGAGTTGTGGCATGCTAAATTTCTTGTTTTGGCATTCTTGAAATGCACTTGCAGCAACACCAATGACAAAGGTTACGAAAAACTAGTAAGAACTTTATTTGGAACTTGTTCTTGAGTTTCAAAATGAAAAGTGACATATGATAAAGGTTTTGGAATCCTCTCATGCCATGATAATAGTGTGAGGTGTGAAATGTCCTTGCTATGACTGTGATTTTAATGTGCTAACAACAACAACTAGTTGAAATTTGTTTGAGATATTGATTTTTAATTATTTTAGAGTTGTTGGTTGATCTATACTCATAAATATCAATTTCATGATGCTGATGGAAGCCTTGAATCTTTATTGCATTGCCAAAATGTCATGTGGGCTTGGTAAGCCAAATGTGTGGTAAAGTCTCATAATAACACTTGTTCTCATTTTTCTTTGTAAAGTTAATGTACTAGGGTGAAGGAGGTGGATCTTAGTTTGATCCAAAGTGGAAGAAGAAAGAAAGAAAAATAGTAAGGTCTTGAATTTGACCTTTGGAAGTCCTAATAAGGACTAGTTAGTGTGAGCAAGCCTTGTAGTACATCACCTATCCTGATACTTACTAATGGTGATGTCTACCCACACTTGTTTATTCACTAGAACATCATGTCCCTTATTCAACCAAGTCACCTTGTAAAGAAACACATGTAGAGTCTTGGTCAAACCAAGCTTTTGTACTACCTCTTCTAACAAGATATTGTTAGTAGGCCCTAAATCTATGATTTTTTTTCATAATTTTCCAAATATCTTGCGTGTGGTTCTAAGAAATGCTCTCCTATGCTTTGGTTAATCCTTGATTGGTTCTTTAACCAACGCCTTCCTCAGCATAAGGTTTTCACCTTTCTCCACATAATGGTCCACTCCTCCTACCTTCTAACTATCCTATTCTTGGACATAGTTAATCTTATTTTTCCTATAAGACAATGATGCCTTTTATGGACATCTATAAGTAGGGTGTCCTAGCTTACCACAATTGTAGCACTTCATGTTACTAAAGTGTGAACCTCTATTGTTGTTTCCATATCTACCTTTGCCACCACTTTTGGATCCTCTGCCTCTACTAGAACCTCCTCTCTAACTAGTTTTTTTGATTTTCTCACTCCACTTAGAGTCTCCATATTTTATTTACTCAGTACTCTTACAACTAGAGCCTCCCCTTGAACCACCTTTGAAGTCTTTACCTTTTCCCCTATTCTTAGAACCAAAGTCCCCTTTCTTCCCTAATTTTTCTTCCACCTTCCTAGCCATTTTCCTAGTCATTTGAAAACAATTTTGAAGAGAGGTGAGATTAAAAAAACTTAACTCATCCTTTATGGAACACTTAAGGCCATTTAAGTACCTTACCACCTTAATACTCTCTTCTTCTTACAATCTTGATCTTAGTGCCAACTTCTAAAACTCCTCAGTGTAGGTAGCTACATCAAGTTCTTTCTACCTGAGATTTTGGCTCTGCTTATGGATATGAATCTCATAATCCTTTGGTAGATATGTTTACTTGATCTTTTCCACCATCTATTTCAAATTAGCTATGCGATTCTTTCCTTCAATTTCTCTTTCTTCCTACACAAACTTCCACCATTTCAAAGCTTGACCTTTCAACCTAGACTTTGTAAACCTCACCCTTTGGGCCTCTTTTGTTCCTCCACACTCAAAGTAGTTCTCAATTCTCTCAAGCCATTCCAAGACTACCTCTACATCCATCTTTCCATGGAATAAAGAAACATTCTCCAAACTCTTCCCTCCAAATGCTTTGAGGGATTTTAGGAATGGTTCATACTCACCAAGTGTTGGATTTGGTTCTAGTATCTCATCCTCCAAACTCACCTTTCCTTTACCCTTGCCAAAGTCTTCACCTTCCTTAGATAGGGTTGCATCCTATATCTCTCTCAACTTGTTTCATCTCCTCTAGGGCCTCATCTAGAACCCTAGACTTTACTTCTAAGATCTTATTTTTCTCATCTACTTCCTTTGCCATATTTGCATTGGTAACCATATTAGAAGATCTACTTGACTCAGTCAAATAAAACATGCCACCACAAGCCAAGTATTATGGCTCTGATACCAATTTTATGAGGAGCTTCTTCAATTAAGAGCTTCTAGCTCTTCCCATGATACTCTTGACCCTAACTCAAAGGATCGCTCTTCAATCCCCTTTCTCCAAGAAACTCACCCACCAATTCAAGTCCTCAATGTTATTCCCCCAATTCACCTAAAATGCATTCTTTGGCTTATAATGCAAAAACTTCCCCAAGAACACCAAGTGCCTTAAAAAAAAGATAGAACACACCTATTGAGGTTTTGAACTAATCCCCCATCATTTTGTACCATTCTTTCAAAACTCTTTCACTAAAAACATCCAATTGACTAGTTAGGTCTTGTAGCCCTAAGAGCCCCTATTAGCCCTCCTATAATCAAGGAAAGAGATATAAATGACAAAAAGAAAAAAAATACCTCTTTTTGTGTACTATAATTTTTTTACCTATGACAAACCCTTGAATATTTTGCAAGTCTAGGGTTCCAACAATGCCCGTAATGTACATATTTGAAAAACCCTACTTTTAAGGGTTTTGGAAGCAATGTTGATGTTTTCTTCTCCAAAAGAATCAAACTACATACCCAGCCTCATCCTATGAGTTTTTACGCCTCAAAACATTTCTTCTACCTTACCAATTCAAGATTGACCTATGGAAATCATCTGCTCTTCACAAGAACTCTTTACAAGCACCTCCTTGTACCTTGCTAAGCTTGCTAGCTTGTAAAAATAGAATTTGGCCATCCACAACCTCCATATATTATATTTAAAATATTTATAGAGGCTATTTATTGTTCTCCAAGAGCCATGGTTTTTAGACCAAGGATACTCAAGTTATAGCCCATTCCATGCCTGTTACTCAAACCTGGACAATAGGATTAACAAAAATAAATAATTTTCTAAACCTTATTGAATTAATACTTGTAACAAAAAAAATTGCACAAATATTCAATCCATGAATACAAGATACCATTTCATTGAAAACAATCTTCTTTTCAATCCAAAACCCAACCAAAAAGTCCAAAACTACACTCAAAATGCTTAAAGTTGTCATGTTGTTGAATGTTGTCCATACATCTAATTGTCCAACCCCTAGAACTGAGTTGGAAAAGTCTTAAATAGTCTTCACCTTTCCTCCTATTCTATATTTTGATCCATAACTTCCTAAACTTTTTGGTTTTCCAAAACTACCTGAAAAGTTGTCAAGCAATTTTGCAAAATTGCAAAGTTGTCAATGCAATTTTTTGACAACTTTTGCAATTTTGCTCCTAGACTCTCCAAACTTGAAAATATTGTTCCAAAGTTCTAAAACCCCCTAGGATGACCTTAGAACTTATAAGAGCCACATTTACTTAATCCTTTCCCCCTTTTTTGGTATTTTACCGAATTGGACCTCCTAGAGCAACTTTTACAATTTTCAACTACCAGGACCTAATTGACCAAATTAGCCTCCTAAATCAAAACCTAACAACTCAAAAATCCTAAACACACCTTGGGACTTTATATTTAGTACTTAATTATCTCCATGGTTGTTTAGTTGACCCACAAACCAAAATCTAGACTTATTGTTTGATCTTTAACCTCAATTTTGACCTTATGAATTTTATGTCCTTAATGAAACCTTAAAAAAGATAATTCATTCCTCATTATTTCTATGTGGATTTATACTCACTTGAAATATTTATAAATATTACAATTCACATTATTAATAACCTTTATTAAATTATTCTTTATTTTCATTTCATAATTTGTTGATTAACTCTAGTTAGTATGTCCATAATTCCCTTATATATATATATATATATATATATATATATATATATATATATTATAGTATATAAATATGCAATTCCCTTCTTATTTCTCTTCTCCTTTATCAATAATTTTATGTTTTATCTCCTCCCCATTACCTTTATCATATTATATCATTCCCCTTATTGTATTTATCCCTTACCACCTTGCATTTCTTAATTATCTCTTTCATTCTCCCCTTCTAATATCTTTTTAATTTCTCCCTTATATTCCCTTATACATCTAGTGTACTATATTAATGTTGTAGGTGTTTCTTTATATGAGATACAAGATCTAGTATGGATGATCGAAGGTCAATAATTGATGCAAGAGCATCCTGGGCTGCTTTGTAATCCTACTCATTTTGTTCATTCTGCCAGTTACTATCGAGTTCCAGTTATTGTTGAGTGCTAATTACTATTGAGCTTCAGTTACTACCAAGTTCTAGTTACCATCATGTTCTATTTATTTTTGAGTTCTAATTTCTACCAAGTTATCTAATATTGGTTGAGTTTTCCAATGTTTTCTAAGTTTCCTTCATGTGTTGAGTGAGTGAGATATTTATTGATGCTTGGTTCGTTCTTTCACCAAGTTTTTCGTGATTTTTTCTTATTGTGAGTCATTATGCATTTAATTTGGATCATGAATTTAATGATAGGATCTTGTCTTGGGATGAGTGCAAACCATTTTAAGGTCTGTCTTTCTATTATGTAATGATCTAGAATCTTATATAAGCCATTTTGGAAAGTATAACTAGATTTATTTGGTTTAGGTTAGAGGGGAACTTAGAGAGTTTTGAATAGATGTTTCTAGAAAAATAAATTTGAAGCTAAATCATGGATCTTGAATTGTATTTTGTATTTGGGCATAATGTAGAAGGCATTATAGTTGGGCATATATGCTGATAATTTGATGAATCAATGAAAGTGTTTTTTTTTCTCTCTCCTTGGTGTTGTTCTCTATGTTGTTTTCTTCAATTGTGCTTACTCAACAAGGTGGTTGGATGGTTAGGTGTGCTTTTAGCTCTAGTTTTTCATATCCCTCCTTGTATTAGGTGGTATTAAAGTTTGAGGTTCTTTCTTATGAAGATTGGATTGTGCAAAACCCTAAGTCAAATTTGGTTGTAGGATGGCAGATCTATCGATTTGAGCTATAACCTACAGGGGGTTATAATCTTGTAGGAACCTATTTGTAAATATTATTTGAGGTAGAGGAAATGCTGACACTTCTATTATGGACATGTTGAGACAAATTGGAGCTAGATTAGATGTTGTGGACATAGTCTAGAGGAGAGGAGTGCATCTTGAAAATGTGAGTGATGATGAAGCTATAACACAAAACCCTAATCCAAAAACTAAGGAATATCAAGATGAGGAAGGATTGTTGAGAGTATTTTTGAAGGAACATTCAAAGCCTATTATAGAATTTTTTCCTTATGATGGAAAAATAGAGAGTAATGTTGAGTTGGATTAGATCTCTAACATGGAAAAGTTATTTTAATTTGAAAGTACTCTTGATAATGAGAAGGTAAAAATTGTAGTCACAAGGTTGAAAGGTCATGCTCACTATGGTGGAAATTTTTTAAAACTAATAGATAGAGAAGATGAAATTAGAAGATAAGGACTTGGTTGAAAAGGTTGAACAAGGTGAAGAAGAAGTTCCTTCCCACTGATTACCAAGTTATCTTGTTGAGAAAGATGCAAATTTTGAGATAGAAGGACATGAATGTGAAAGAGTATGCTAAGGAATTTTATAAATTGGACATTAGATATGGACATATAGATGACAAGTTTGAGAAAGCTACAAGATATCTCAATGGATTGAGATCTAGAATTCAAGATGAAATAAGTTTTGTGAAATTGGAAAATGTAGAAGAAGCATACCAATATGCCTTCAAAGATGACAAGCTCTTGAGAAAGAAGCATGAACAAAGACAAAGAGGTAGAGGTGGTAGATTCTAGAGAGTTAGAGGTTGATATTATGGAGAAGGTGGTAGATTTAAAAAATTTGTGCAAGATAAGGAAAAATCTGAATGGAAAAGTGATGATAAAGGCAAGACCAAATGGCAAGGTGGTAATTCTTGTTGGAAATATAAATGTGAAAGTAAGTTCTAGGGGGCGATGAATTAGTGCTTAGAACTTTTAACCATCCATCTCATAACTCAACATATAAACTAAAATACCTAATCATGCATCACATGTTAGAATATATAGTCTATTGATATAACTGAGAAGTGGGGGGAGGGGGGGTGAAGACATTATCCAACTATTATCACAATGATCAACCTTAAGAAAACTTAACCATATGAGGAATATAAATTGAAACCACAACAAGATATTCATACACAATAACACTAGATATGTTAACTAGGGAAACCCTTGATCAAAGAGAAAACCTCGGTGGGGATGGTACCCACAAGATGATGTACTAATACAAAATGTTCCTTGTTAAAAGATGGATTGTGTTAGTTGTCTATAAATACATTTAGTACCTATGATTCCTTTTTAGGAGATTTTAAATCTTTTTTAGGAGATTCCAACCCTATTAGGAGTTGTGCTTGTAGACACCTAAAAAACCTTTAGAAAATAAAGTATTTTTATTTTTTGAAAAATTCTTGATGACATCATCATTTATTAATTAATTATTTAATTAATTTATTTATTTATTTTTATGCCATTAAATCCCTTTATCTTAATTAAAAATATTTAATTAAGGAATCCCTCCCAAAAATGTTTAAATCTTATTTAAACATTATTTTCTTATTTATTAATTATTTAATTAATAAATTGACCAAAAAACCCAAAATAAATAAAAATTTTATTTTTTTGCCCAAAACTTGGCCAATTTCCTTAAGACCACTAACCTCTTCCAAAATCTTCTAATCCTTTTTAAATTTTGATTAAAGGCTAATCCCATCATTTCCTACCCCTAATCCCAACTCAAAATATTTAATTAAGATTAAATATTAATCCTCATGTTTATTAAAAAAGTTTTAATAAATATCTCCTCAACCCAAACCCTTGAAATAAATAAAAATTTATTTATTTCCTAAAAATCTAATTTATCCTCATCCTAAGAAGTTCTAGACTCTTCTAGAAAGTCTTCATCCTCATCTTAGGAAATTCTAAACTATTCTAGAAAGTCTTTATCCTCATCCAAAGTCTAGACTCTTCTAGAAGATGTCTTTAAACCTAATCCTAATCCCCTCCTAACCTTGTCACATTCTCTAAAAATGGGTTAAGACTTACTAACCCAAGCCAAAGTTAACAAATATCTCCTCCTCCACCCACCCTCATTAAATGTCATCCACTTGCCTATCCCTAAGCTAATCCTAAACCATCCTAATCCATCCTCTAATCATTTGCACAATTCTAAGAAAGCTTAAAACCCTCCTAATCAAGCCCAAGTCGAAATTGCTCTCATCTCCCTCAAAATATCTCAACCATAAAACTTTATGAAGCCCACTAGGCCATAAATGACTCTTCCAAGCCCTTTTATTGCTCTTACAAGCCATTATGAGGGTCTTTATGAAAATTTTATCTCTTGAGCCTCCTTTGTTGACTCATCCTTCCCCTTTCCTCCATCCTCTCACCTTGTGACATGTGTCACTCCCTGATTGGTTGTAAGGAAGCACAATCCATGTGCTCTCTTTTGATGCAATCTGAGCCCTCCAGGAGGTTTTTCCCATCCTTGCATCTTAGCCCTCAATTCCTTTAAGCCTCTTGCCTATAAATTGGATCCTTCCCCTTTGCAAAATAACACAATCCATGAAGTAAAGTCATAATGCCATTTTAAAAAGCCATTTTACATCAAAACCATACACTCACACCCAAATTCCAACTTCATTTGAAGCCCTTTTTGAAGCATAAGCTTGAGCATACATCCTATCTATTTAGACAAAGCCACTCAACAAGAGAGCTTCTTATTGAGAGAGCCCATTAATGTCTCATATTCTCAATTGAGAGCTCATCTTAGTCTATCTTGAAGTTTATGAATTTTGTTTAGTTTGTAGAAGCTTTATTTAAATTTGGTTTCTATTAGCATACTAACATTGCTCATATACAGTGCTAACCTTGTTAAGACTTGTGGAAGATAGTTGGATCTACTACCCAAATAGATTCAAGGGCAAGACCAATGAACCCACTGTCCAAATGATCTATGTATTGTCCCTTGAAGAATAATAGAATTGTACCATATTATTCCTTCATTTTTCTTTGTCTTGTCAACTAAACCTATGATCCTTCTAATCTTATAACCAGATCAAAAATATCACATCCAATAATCCCTTGGATCACTTCCACACATTCCTCAATCACTCTACTTCTTTTTTAACTTTGTGTTTCTTATAAGAATCACCATACATATACTTCACATTAGAAACAAGGAAAAAATATTTCCTTTATACCATATATTCATAATAATTCCTTGAGCTATCCTTAAGGCTTTCCCAATTAATTATAATAAGATAATTAATTCATTGCAATTACAATAGCATTGTTAGCTCATAGTCTATACAAAAATTCACACATACGATACTAGGGTTTGCATACTTACTGATGTCATTACTTGATTGTCCTCTATCACTACTCAATTACACATTTCTTCATTACATCTCAAATGTAAGAGAACAAACAAACATCACAAACTTCTTTCCCAATACATTCTCTCTGAATTGCTTTATGTAAATCAATTATATCTTTTGTACATCTTCGACTTAGACTCTATATACTCAACCACATCATCAAGACATTGTGCCAAACATGTCCATAACTATGCATCACAAGACAATCAAACATCAAGATCTATGTCTACTACTAAGCCAATCCTTACACAAACCATGTTATATTGACATCAATGATAAACAAAGTCATGAATGCAACATGTCAGTACTCTCCAATGCTTAGGTTACTCCCCCATAGTAGTATAATTAGAATTCATGCTAAAAATATCCCCCTTTGGCATTGATGACAACATAGATGAAAAATGCCTAAGTTCCAAGAATACCAATTAATACTCCACTACTGTTGTTGTTCTCATATTCTCAAATCCTCTTCATCAAGCAAGTCTAAAATCCTCTAGATTTTAGGTTTGACATTATCTATTCACAAAATAAATATAAATCAACACAATAGGTGCACAATAGGTTCATACTCTTGCTTCTTGGACACCAATACTAAACAATTCTCAATCCTTTCATGAATCTTTCAAAACCTTTCTATAGAGATATCTCTTTGCCATTGCTTAGGATTTCTTCTCATCCATACTCTCCCTCATACCTTAGGAGATGTTTTTCATGCATATTCTCCTCCATTGACATCAAAGACCTTAATCAAAATGTTACAACATACCAATTGTTAAATACTAATTGCTAATGTGTTTCAACAAATCATCAACTAGATTGAGTGCCCAAAGACACTATTCAATACCAAATACTAAGAGTCCTTAATGACTTGGTTCATCAAAAATACTCCCCCATATGGGAAGCATCAAAATTTAGTCCAGTCAAACAATACAACTTTGTACCACTAGATTGATGCACTCTCTACATAAGCTACATAGAAGTAGGCAAGGGCATAACCCTAAGCATACCTTTAAAGTACTCAAATGTATCTTTAGGAAAAGGCTTCATAAAGATATTTGCAATCTGATATCCTTTTCTACTACTTTATCTCTCAACACATGATACTCAATAGATATATGCTTGGTCTTAAAATGAAATACATGATTCTTAGACATACTCATTCTACATTTGTTATCATAGTAAATGATAATAGGTTCTTCAAACTTGATTCTAATATCCTTCAACATCAACTTCATCCACATAACTTGATTATTGTTATTTGTTGTTGCAACATACTTTGTCTTAGTAGTACTTTGTGAGATACAATCTTGCTTCTTTCTTAGCCAAGAAACCAATCTTCCTCCAAGAAAGAATGTTTCACTACTAGTGCTCTTTCTAGCATCCATACTACCTACCCAATCTACATCAGTATAATACTTTCCACATTGATCTCTAACCCTTTCAAAATTGTACAACTCAACTTGTCTACCAATGCTCAGGTTCCTCCTACCAAGCTCTTCATTATGTAAAGGAAGTAGGGAATTATTCCTACCACCTTTCTTATTAGTAATCACACTCTTGAAATAAGCATGCACAACCCTACAATCATACTACTAAGGTCTACCAAGTAATATGTGACAACTACTCATGTCCACAATATCACAAAACACTTTGTTCTTATAGTGCCTAATCCAGAAATACACAAGACATTTATCCCTCACTTCAAAATCATACTCATCTTGTAACCAACCAATATTATAAGGACAAGGATGCCTTACCCTCTTCAAACCAAGTTTTTGAATGATCTCTTTAGAAACTAACTTATCAGTACTACCACCATCTACAATCACATTACAGATCTTACCACCAAACTTACAATTAATATATATTGTTAGAAAGAGGGAGGGAGAGATGCATAGAAGGGAGATAAGAGTGTGTAGGTTAAGAGAGGAGATATGACTAGTTGGGAGATAAAGACAGGGTGGTGAGAAAGTTGGCTTCCATATCTTGAACATTGCAATCATAAATGTTTAAAAAATAAATTCTCCAAACCATAATGGATTAACTTGGGTTACCCTATTCAAGGCACAAGATGTGCAGATTCATGGGAGGAGTTATGATTAGTTTCCTAGTGAAAATTTGAGACCATTTCAAATGGGTTTTAGAGAATTTAGGTTTATTCATCTAGAAAAATATTTAAGAAATAGACAGAAACCCTATGTTCTAAGAAGCTTCAAAATTGGAAGAGATAAAGATGGATTGCATGCCTAATGAATCCACTCTCTAGGTTTTTAGATTTTATTGTCAAAACCAATAATTTAAATAATCTAATTTTGAGTTACTCTATAAAATTGATTGAATAAAGATGCAATCTTAGTGAAACAACTCCTCCTTGATATGAGAAAAAGAATGCACTAAGATCATTAGTGGTTTTGTTACCTAATTTCACTAAGAGCTCTATGTTATCCATAAAGATGAAAAAAAAATTCTTCTTCCTCCTCTGTAATTCCATGTATTGTACTCATTGCTCAAATTCCATTTCCATAGTTTGAAAAGACAAAAAATCCTTATAACTTTTCCATGATGAAAAAATCATGCTACAAAGTTGTATTTCTTACAAAATAAAAATATTAGTTCATTTTGCACTAGAAGTGCTCCTACACCTCTTTTGGAGCATTACAATGGTAGTTTTTTGAAATGAATCCCCATCTCTCTTTTTTAACTGTAGTTTTCACATTTTTTGTAGTTTAGTAAATATTGAAGTTGATGAAAGCTCAACCCCACAATGCCCTAGAATTACCTATATGCAAATAGTTTCATAGAAAGATAGAAGAAAAAGCTACTGAGGCTAGAATTCCTAGATCCACAAATGAGACATTCTTGATGAGAAAAAAGAGAAATTTCTATAATCAAAAGTGAATGAATAATTATGAAGAGAGATCATCCTTATAAAGGAGATCAAAGCCCTAGAAGGTAAAGCCTAGGTTGCATGATAATAATTAATAAATGAATTAATTATTAATGCCCAAAGTTTATCTTAAGAAAAATAGAAATAATAAGTAACTTAATAACTAAATCAATATGATTTAATTAATAAGAAAATAATTTATTACTCTAATACCCCACCTTAAGATAAACTTAGGGAGTAGCTAAAAACTTAGAAACTAAAACTAGAAGTAAATTTGGGTCCTAGTAACAAAGGCCTAATGAGGTACCTAGGCACAACCAAATCTCTACAAAGAGGAGAAATAGAGAAAACTGCATGGGAAAAACCCTACTCTAAAAAGTTATAGAAATAATGCTAAAAGAACTAGTGAAGGACTAAAGAAGCTTCCAAACTAGGGAATGTCCCAAAAGATACGAAAAAAAGATGATCATGAGAAACACCACTAAAGCATTTTTTTCATGATTCCAATTCCCTATATTTTTCAAAACTATAGGATTGGGGTTAAATCAATGCAATATCATGTCTGTGTCTAGATTTCCCTTAAGGAACTTCTCTTCTCATTTATGCCTTTATGTACACCTAGGTGGACATTTAAAAGAAATCTAATGCATTGGTTCATATTAGGCAATTAGGAAAGGGAGGGTAAGTTTATGAATTTCTTAGATAAGAACAATGTTGATTTAAAACCATAGCTCTATAATCAAGTATTTCATTAAAGACATAATACATCTAAAGGAAGAATTCACATTGCATTCAGAATAGATGGTGACTAAAAACATTTGGATCAAAGCGTAGGACCAAGGTATTGATCATAGAAACATCATGGAAACCATAAAAGTCAAATCCAATGTAGGAGAAGTAGATAAATACTCAAAAATGATGAAAAGAACTTAGTCAAAGGTGGTATGAATCTCCTTAAAATTTAATCAATGACTTATAGTTAATCCACGTGTCTCTGTTGCAAAGTTGAAAAGTCAAAAGGCTTAGTGATTAAATTTAGATTGTCAAATGAAGACCAAATCGATGGATGAAATGTTGGAATACTTTACAATAACTAAGAGAGGGAGAGGTGGGTGGGTGAATGGTGAATCAGTTACCCAAGGTCCAAATGTATAAATAAAACTTTTCATAGTTTAGTGAACCCATAAAATATTTATTATCATACATGCATCCACAAGATTATACAATCACTTAAAACTTGTAGGTTGTTGTCAAATCAATTTGTAAAAATGTAAACACAAAACATAACAGAATTAATAACACATTTGACACAATAATTTACATGGAAATCCAATTTGGGAAAAACCACTAGTAACATGCGACTCTTTTTCACTCTTCTGAAGTGATGCTCTATGAAAGGCAAACCCCATTAAAGGCTACAATACACACTATTAAATGTGACCATGTTAAAGGATTTCAATCACCCTATTAGGAGTGAGCCTTTTTAGAGGACTTGAGACCATTCTCTTGGAATTTTGACCACTTAAAGGATTTATAAATGACTGTTAGGTCAACCTTAATGCAAAGGATTTACCCTAGACTGATACATTTATTAGAGAGTAATAGTAAGGCTTGATCTGATAACAACTTACAACTCCATTTGCAGATTATAGATCTCTATTTTAGTCCTCTTTTTTGCTTATCCTTCACACATTTTAGCTCTAATAGCTTGTTCACCCTTCAAGCATTCATACCCTTAATCCTTCTTACTTAACATACTAATATAGACTCTTCTCTTGGGTCACTTGATGAAGCAATGTCCTCGACTCCTTGTCTTCCTTAGGTTCTCTCACATGACAACCCTTGCTTCTAACTAACCATTCCTATAAGTAGGAAATTATGATCTTTTATCATTCATTCTCCAGCTTTCAATTTAGGGTTAGGATAGATTAAGTAGGATACAATGAATCTACCCCTTATTTCATATCACTTCTAGAAACTTCTCCTTCAATCTACTTTGAATTCACCTCAAAATGGTTTACCCTGAATGTGGTGCCACCATCTCATTAATCTTATCTTCCACCTAGCTTACACAATTCAAGAAAACAAACTTGTTAGCTCAGATCCATTGCATTCATGAGCTTTAAAGTAATGCAGGCACTTGACATTAACTTACTTTTGATTCTTGGCACACACTACATTAGTCAACATCCTTTGTAGAATCACTTGACATGAACTAAATTTTACTGGTGTTCAACATCAAGTAAACTTTACTTGGTCTCCACTATTTTTCTTGGAATATACTAGAATAAACTTTTACTTAGCATCCATTGATTTTCTGCTCAGCTTGCACTAAATTTTCTCGGTACCTACTATCCACTCAATCAAGCTTGGTAGAAAAACTTTCTTTAACTTGTTCTTCTAAACTTGCTTTGTGTAGCCAACCTTTGTAACCTTAAGTAGATTATCAATACATCATGTTATCACTATCTTAGCTAATTCTTGTACTTCTTTAAATAACATAACTCAACCTTTCCTCTAGGTTTTATTGTTACATCTTTTGATCAAATCCTCTTCATCAATCAAATAAGTGATAGTACTTAAATCTTGTAAGTCGTTATCTTACCAATAAATAGCAAGTTGACATCAATGACAAAAAAATGATTGAAACATATTGATCATACTTTTATCAATCTGTTCTCAATAGTCTCTTTCTTCAACAATCTCTCTCTTTGGCATTAAGGGAAAACCAAACTAATCAACCAAACTAAATAGGTTAAAACAATAAGACCAACAAAATACCAAAAAGAAAATAATTCCTTATATTGAAATCTCTTCCTCTCTCAATAACTTTCATCTTCTAAATAGGTTACAAAACTCCATTGTGTCATCCTTATAACTCCCTCTGAATTACTTCTTGTATCTCTCTCTATAATTACCTCCCTCTTTGTTCAATCCTCAATCTCTTGTATTTCTCTTGATTAGTAACTATCTTCCTCTTTCTTATTTTTCCTTTTGATCAGTAAATATCTCCCTCTAGAATCAATTTAATTCATTCTTGCATTTCTCCCTCTTTAACAACAATGCCAAATACTTGTCATCTTAATATGTAGATATGAACTTTTTCATTTTTTCCCCTTATCACATTACTTGCGACTGATTTATAGTTCCATCTCTTTGATTACTTTAGGTAGCTCCTAAAGTAAGATCCATTACATCAATTTGTAACATATGAAAATTAGCTTGTTTGATGTAGGGAACTCCTTTTGTTACTTAGATAGCCTTTGATAGGGTTATCACCCCTAGCTTACCTCTTAGATACTCATAAGTATCCTTAGGTAATGCTTTTGTGAAGATATCAACAATTTGTTCTTTTGTATTAACATATTCCATCTTCACATTTTTATCTTGAACTAATTCTTTCAAGTAATGATAATTGATTGCAATGTGCTTAGTCTTTGTGTGCATCACAAGACTCTTTGATATATTTATAGCACTTGTATTATCACAATAAAGTATCACTAGTTCTATGATCTCTTCCTTCATACCTTTGAGTAGCTATTTGATCCATACAATGTTTGTACAATTTATAGTAGCAACAACATATTTAGCTTTAGCAATAGATTGTGAAGTGCAGTTTTGTTTCTTACTAGACCATGTAACTAGCCTCTTGCCTAAGAAAAATGTTCCTCAACTGGTGTGCTTTCTATCATTAATGTTTCTAGCCCAATCAACATCAGTATAGGCTCTTAATTCAAATTTCTCATTTTTCTTATAGTATAGACCATACTCCTTTGTTTCTTTTAGATATCTCATTATTCTCTTTATAGCCATCAAACGATTCTCCCTAGGATTAGTAGAGAATCTTGTAACTACCACTATAGTTAATGCAGTGTTAGGTCTGCTATGTACTACATATTTTAATTTTCCATTCATAGACCTATATAATGTTTGATTCATCTTAGCCGAATCATCATTCCTTAGCAATTTGTGTCCTATCACCATAGGTGTGCCTACTAGTTTGGAATTATCCAATCCAAAAGTTTTCAATATTTCCTTGACATACTTTGATTGAGTGATTTATATACCATATTTCACTTGATATACTTCAAAATCCATTAGGAACTTGATCTCTCCAGACATAGACATCTCAAATTCTTGCTTCATTTCATTTGCAAAAGCCTTACATAAAGCATCTTGATCTCCAAATATGATCTCGTCAACAAAAATTTTAGATAACAAAATACCTTTTCCTATTTTTGTCTTCATGTACAGATTTTTGCTATCATTAGTCCTTTCAAATCCAATATTCACAAGATAATTATGAAGTCTCTCATTCCATACTCTTAGTGCTTATTTCAAACCATATAGAGCTTTGTGTAATCTTTGTACCATACTCTTATTGTTGCCATCAATAAATCCTTTTAGCTACTCTATGTAAACTTCTTCCTTTAATATGCCATTCAGAAATGTAGATTTAACACCTATTTGATAAACTTTAAAACCTTTATATGTAGAATAAGCAAGTAGAGTTCTTCCTCCTTCCAATCTAGCAACATGAGAAAATGTCTCTCCATAGTCAATTTCTTCTTATTGTGCATATCCTTTTCAAAATAGTCTTTCCTTTTTTCTTGTGACTTCGTCATTTTCATCTAGCTTGATTTTGAATACCCACTTGGTGTCAATCACATTTTTGTCTTTTGGTCTAGGAACTAGAGTCCATGTTTTTTTTTTCTCAATTTGTTCAATCTCTTCTTCCATAGCTTTACTCTAGTCCACATGTTATGAGGCATCTCTTACTAATTTAGGTTCTTTCATGCTCATTAAACATGTATCATTTCTCAATTTTTTTCTTGTCATTGGTCTAGCATCTTTATCTCCAATAATTTGTGTAGTAGGATGATGTCTCTTGACATATTTGGACAATCTTGGTTCAGCTTTAGTTTCTTCATTTGGTCTTTCAACTTTAGAGTCACTTTGTACATCTCCATCAAGTAGCTCGGCATCTCTTTCATGTATACTAATCTCAAAATTAGAATGTTCTTTGACTTCATTCTATAGCTCGACATCTGAGTGTAGCTTGGTTCTTGAATGCGACTTGACATAGTATGTCACTCGACGGTCACTGAAACTTGATGTTGTTTTGTAGCTTGATTTGCAACATCTTCTTCAATAGGCATACCTTTATAAAAGTATACAAATGATTTTTATTCTTCTAGTTCTTTCATAGGCTCAGCCTCATATACTTCTGTACATTCATCAAAATTTACATTTGCACTTTCCACAACTTTGTTAGTGTTAGTATTTAAACACTTATAAGGTTTACTTCTTGTGGACTAGGAATATAGCTTCTTCACTTTTTGTATCTAGTTTACCATTCATAAAGTCTTTGAGAATATAGCATTTGCTTCCAAATGCCTTAAAATATTTTACATTAGGTGAGTATCCATACCATAGTTTAAAAGGTTTTGAATGAGTACCTTTCTTGACTTATACATAGTTCAAGGTATAGATAGTTGTACTTATAGCTTCTTTCTAGTATTTTAAAGAAAATTTATTCTCCATCATGAGTATTCTAGCATAGTCCATTATAGACCTCTTCCTCCTTTCAACAATTCCATTTTGTGGAGGGGTTCTAGGGGAAGATGTTTTTCTTTTGATTCCTTTGTCATTACAAAACATCTCAAACTCATTTGATGTAAATTTTTCTCCTCTGTTAGATGTCAAAAATTTTAGAAATTTATCTATTTTATTCTCAACTCTTTCTAAGTACCACTTAAATATTTGGAAAGCATCATATTTTTGTTTCAGAAACATAATTGTCAAAATTCTAGAATAATCATCAACAAACATCATAATGTACTATCTCCTTTGTAGCTTTGCACTTCAATTAGTCCACACAAGTTAGTATGAACAATCTCTAGTATTTCTTTAGAGGTATGAGTTTTACTCTCGAAACTTGACTTTGTCAATTTGCCTAACTGACATTATTTGCACATTATATTATCAAGTTTCTTAACCTTAGGCAAACCTCTAACTTTTCTCATGTACTAATCAAGTTATCAAAGTTAACATGAAATAGCATTTTGTGTGATAGCCACACATTATCAAACTTTAAAATTAGACAAGTAGCATCATGTATATCAAGATAGAATAGATTACTCCTAGCCCAGTCACCCTTTCCAATAAGTTTTCCATTTATGTCATATATCTTAGCAATCTTGTTTTCAAACTCAACCTTACATCCTAAATTATTCAATTGTGACACACTCAAGATATTATAGTTAAGTCCTTCAACATAGTAAGCATTGTCACATAAAGTCTTATCTATGAATTTAATATAACCTTTTCCTTTTTTCAAACATGGTGCATCATTACCAAATCTTACACTATTTCCATCATAACAATTCAAGGTAACGAACTTACTTTTGTCTCCAGTCATGTGATGTAACCACCCATTGTCAATGATCTATCTATCATTCTTGCTCACACAAATCACAAGTGCAATTGCCTCATCTTCATCAGATTCATCCTTCATTGCAACATATACCACTTCATCATCATTTTTATCAAATTCATCTTTTGTTTCCTCTTCACCAATCTATCATGACCTTTTGCCTTTGTCTTTGTAGTCCTTGGTGTCTTCATCTCTTCTACTTTTGTACTTGCCACCACCTTTGTAGTTCTTCTTCACTAGACATTGTGCAAAAATATGACCAACCTCATTACAATTAAAAAAAATTATAGGTAATTTACCTTTGAACTTGCCTTTATCACTGTGGAATCTTCTTGCCAGTAGTGCTTCAAGTTGTTCTACATCCTCCTCATTTGTATCATTGTCATTGGACATGTACTTTACCTTTTTCTTCTTCTTCTTCTCATCAGGTTCTTTCAATGACACCTTATCTTTGAAATAAAATTCAGAAATTTTTAGGTTTGTAATTATCAAAGTTGGATAGCTCAAAAGCAGTGAGCTCACCTACCAAATCTTCAAGTGATAGATTATTTCCTAGTATGCATCTCATTTCTTGTATTCCAGAATCTCTAATAGCATATATAGGCAGTAGTGTTCTTAAAAATTTGGTTAGTATAGTATTATCATCTATTGTGTGCTTCTAGTACCTTCAAATCAAGTCCTCTTAAGTATATTATTTATCCAATAACATCTTGATTTGTGTGCTTCTAGTACCTTCAAACTAGTCCTCTTAAGTAGATGGCTCTGATACTGATTTTTGGAATACTTTAGAATAATTGAGAGAGGAGGAGGGTGGGTGAATTATTTATCCAATGTCCAGATGTATAAATAAAACTTTTTACAGTTTAGTGAACCCATAAAACATTTTTTATCATGCATGCATCCATACGATTATGCAATCACTTAAAGCTCGTAGGTTACTATCAAATAAATTTGCAGGAATATAAACATGAAACATAACATATTCAACAACACATTTGACACAATTATTTATGTGGAAACTCAATTTGAAAAAGACCACTAGTAACAAGCTACTCTTTTTCACTCTTCTAAAGTGATGCTTTGTGAAAGGCCAACCCTGTTAAAGAATTACAATACACACTATTAAATGTGAACCTATTAAATGATTTCAATCACCCGATTAGGAGTGAGAGTTGTTAGAGGACTTTAGACCTTCACTTGGAATACCACCCAATTAAAGGATTTACATATGACTATTAGGTCAACCTTAATCAAAAGGATTTACCCTAGATTGATAGATTTAGTAGAGAGCAATAGTAAGGCTTAACCTAATAAAAAATTACAAATCCATTTGTAGATTATAGATCTCTATTTTAGTCCTCCTTTCTAATTGGCCTTCACACATTTTATCTTTGATATCTTATTCACCCTTCAATCATTCATACCATTAAGCCTTCTTTCTTAACATGCCAATACAAACTATTCTCTTAGGTCACTTGATGAAGCAATGTCCTTGACTCCTTGTCTTCCTTAGGTTCTTGCACATGACAACCCTTGCTTCTAACCAACCATTCCTATAAACATAAAATTATGATCTTTTGTTGTTTATTTTCTATCATCCAATTTAGGATTAGGATAGATTAAGTAGGATACAATAAATCTACCCCTCATCTCATATCACTTCTAGAAACTTCTCCTTCAATCCTCTTTGAATTTACCTCAGAATAGTTTACCTTGAATTTTTTACAACTAGCTTATCAATCTTATCATCCACCTAGTTCACACAATCCAAGAAAACAAATTTGTCAGCTTAGATCCATTAAATTTATGATCTTTCAAGTAATGTAGCCACTCAACATTAACTTGCTTCTAATGCTCGACACATACTGTATTGTTTGACATCCTTTATACAATCACATGGTGTGAACTAAAGTTTACTGGTGCTTAGCATCTACTATTTTTCTTGACATACACTAAAATTCACTTTTACTTAGCATCCACTAATTTTCTACGTGGCTTGCACTAACTTTGCTTGGCACCTACTATCCGCTCTATCAATCTTGGTAGAAAAAATTTGTTTAACTTGCTTAGTGTATCCAACCTTTGTAACCTTAAGTAGATTATCAATACATCATGTTATCACTATCTTAGCTAATTCTTGTACTCCTTTACATAACATAACTCAACCTTTCCTCTAGGTGCGATTGTTACATCTTTTGATCAAATCCTCTTCACCAATCAAATAAGTGATAGTACTTAAATCTTGTAAGTATTTTTCTTGCCAACAAATAGTAGGTTTGACATCAATGAAAAATTAATGATTAAAACATATTTATCACACTTGTATCAATTTTTTCTCAACAGTCTCCTTCTTCAACATGACATTCTAAGATGAAATTATAATGGTTTTAAAGGTTTGTCTTCCCAGTGGTTAGATTCAAGCAGATCAACATCTCTCTATTTCCCTCTTTTCAAATATGCATAAAGTTTAATGAAAGAGGGGAATCAAGGTGATGTCATGTGTATTAGTGGGCTCAAAGTAAAGGTGAGCTTATAAGCTATGACAGTTGTGAGATCGTCATATTTTTAAAATGTTATGATGATACGCTAGAGAATACCCTAATCATGAGATTAGGAAAGAAAAAGAAAAGAAATATGTTGTCATGACAACCGTAAGATAAAAAATATTTAGTTAGAAAGTTAAGATGCTTTGAGGAGATCATATAATCATAGGTCTCATAAGATCAAGAATCTGAGTTTGAAAGGTTAAGATGTTATGCCTAATTGTAAGTTTGCATCATAATAAGATCATGAATAGTCAAGTGCATCATATCATCGAAAGGATAAGGTCAAAGAGTTATGAAGTTATGAAGAGGCTATAAGATTGTATTGTCATATGATCATAAGTTGTCATGATTGTCAAAAGATAGGAAATCTTCAAAATCAAAGTTAAGATACTATGATGATATCATGAGATCATGTTATTGATAGATCGTAAATTCTTCATATTATCTTAACATTGTGAAGGTGAAAAATAAGATTTTTGACCATACAATAGCTAGGGTATCATAATACTATAATATTTTCAGATCATAAGATCATGAGATCACAAGAATAATAAAAACAATTTTAAGTTTTCATATCAACCGTTAGATTTTAGTCACTCAACGCTTGGCATTTCTCCACTTTTCAAAGATGCCTAAGATTTAATAAATGTAGGAATGCGAGTAGTAGACACATGTTTCAATGGTCCCCAGTTCGTGAAATTCCTTTGTTTCATCATTGTAGCTAATCAGAGTTAAACCAGAATCAAAGTGAGTTAATTTTTTCAAGTTGTAAAACCACAATCAAGGTTAAATTGAATGAGTTCATTCATCGAAGGAAGTTGTATTTGGTTCATTTGATAAAGTGATGAAGAGTTAATAAGGGTGTCATAAGATTGGGAGGCTAAAGATAAAGAGTTATGATGACATGTTAGATGATACACCCTTCATAAAATTGAAGTGTCACAAGATCGTAAGATGTAAAGGATATCATGAGATTCATAACCTTTAGTATTTAAGTTGAGATGCTACAATAAGATCATAAGATCATTTTATCTTTAGATTGTAAGTATCACATATCTTAACTTCCTCCAATATTAAAAAGTAAAGATTGACAAAGGATTGTAAAGGAAATCACTGAGTATCATGATCTTATAATATATCATGTTGTTATAGCATCGTAGGTATGTATTTTCAAGTCTTTGATCTTACGATCATTCCATTGTCATCAAATTGTAAGTGTCTCAAAGTCTTCTAATGTTACGAGATGATAGCTAGCATCTGATCATAAGGGTAAGAAAGAGGATTGTCAACCATACAAGAATAGGGGTATTGTAAGAGCATTAGATTGTATGACATAAATTGTATAAGCCTTTCAAGTTGTGATCTTGCAAATGAAGTCATCAAATTGGAAGAAATTATCATATCATCGTATTGAATGAAGGTATCAAATGTGATATACAAAGGTTAAAGTTCTTCTATTTATAGTTGTTAGATCTTAAGGATCAACGATCATCGCATGATCAAAAAAATTTGAACATAACCTAAGGTTATATCATGGCTTATTGAAAGCCAATGATTGCATGGTCATTGATAATTAAAGAAAACTGTAGGTAAGAGTTACAACAGAGCATAAATGAAGGAATTGCATCATCATAGGGAGTAAGGCAACCTCTAATTAAGGTAGTGATAGAATAAAAAGGCGTCGTTGCATAGTCATGGGTAGGTTAATCATCACATCAAATGAAGTCATGAAATGAGTAAAGATGCATGAAAATGGAAGATACATTCAACCATCTAGTTTTAGGAGATTGTCGATGCTCATATTCCCACTTTTCAAAGATGCATGAAATATAACTAATGTGGGTAAATGCAGTACTGATACATGTATAAAAAGGGACACATGGAGGATATTACAAAGGGAAGATAAAGAAGTTTGTTATATTTTAATCATGACCATTGATTTGAGATCGATGATGAGAATTTAAAAATACATTGACCATGGGAATATGAATTAATGTGGATTTGGTGCCAATGTGACTGCTATAGATTATAGAAGAATATGAACCATTTTGAGGAATTCTAATCATTTATATTGTATTTCCCTAATATATTGAATTGTAATGATGAAAGTTGATTTTTTGAACAATTTAGGTGCTTTATTATTGTAAGTGATGAATCTACAATTGACCAAGAACCCTAAGATGGGGCCTATATATGTAATTTTCTAAGTAATTAGAAAGGATCAGCAATTTTATGCAATTTCTCCACCTGTATTTCTAGATATTGAGTGAGAATCAAGAGGTTGTATTACAAGGAGGATTTCATTAATGTCTGCAACTAGGTCTCGTGTGGTCTTAATTCCATTTGAGATTAGTATTTCTAATGTTTTGTTTATTGTCTCCTCCAGTTGAGCTTACCATGCATATTAAAGTAGTCTTTATGGAATTGTAGGATAGGTGTATTTGAAGCTAGTGATATCTTAGTAGATTTCATTTTAGTAGAGGGTTATCAATAATGGTGGATTCCATTTCATCTTTCATGTGCATCTCTATTCTTTCCCTAGATTAAATTTTAGTAAGACTAATCTTCATTTAGATTAGAGTAGGAGTAGTGTTAGAAGGGCTTTAAGGTAACTTATGATATCTATGAGCATCCTGGTTTATCCTCTTCTATTCTCAGGTTAAGAGCATACCCCATTCCAATGATCTATTAAAAATACAATTCATTACATAAATTGCAGATAAGGGAGTTGTACCTTATAATTTAGAGCGTAGTGATATAATAAATACACTAACCCATTTGATGGTGAAATCCTTTTTTTCCCTTACATTATGGGTATCTAAAGTCAAGGTAAAGCCAAGTTAGGAAGAGGGACAAACTGTTAACCAACAAGCATGAAGTTGTTGCCAAATTATTGACCTAAAAAGACTCCACTATTTAGAACATGACTAGGTAGATATGAATAAGTATGAAGAGTTTATCAATCAAAGATGAAAGGTATCTTCATAGCCTCCAAAAATAGGAATGAAAGAATGTCTATATGGTAAATGAACCACCTCTCCAAAATCAATAGGTATCTAGCCACTACAATAGCCTAGTACATAGGATGAGATAATGAATATATAGCTCACTCCATCAAACCAAGAAAGAAATATAGTCAACATAACCCCTCTATAATGATGAGAGGTAAGGCATGAACACTAAAACTGGATATAATATCTCCTATAGGAAGAAGAACCAAGAACATTGAGAGTGCAAAAGAAGTACAAACAACTATAATGACACATGTCATTGACACATCATGAGGCTAAAGTCATGGAAGGAACACTCACTTGAGTAAGGAAGGTGATGAATATGTTTAAAATGAAACCCCCCAAGGCACTTTATAATGTAGTGTGACTAAAACAAAACACAAAGATGTGCAAAATCTTGAAATGCAATAGAGTGATACTTTATCTCATTGCATTTGCAAAAATACTACAAAAGGATGTCAACAAAAATCAAAAGAGACATAAGGCTGATAAAAGAGACAATACAACTCATGAAAAATAATCTTAAGAAATAAAATCAATCTCTAGACTTTAAACAAACAAGATATCCATGAGAATACAAAAAAGAAAAAAACTGAATTGGATGAGCCTGGAGTAGAATTTGGAAAGTAGAATGTCTCAAGATATGTCTCAGGGAGTAAAAAATAGAACCTCTAAATTTGATTATATAAACTAGCAACAAAATAGCATCAAAAGTCTAAATAAATTGCACCATCATGATAGACTTGAAATCATCTTTCTGATGATATCTTGTTTGTGAAAGAAAATCCTAGATGAGCAAGTTATGGCCAAATAACCATTGGTTGGTAAAAATAGAATTGGATGGGAAAAATAAAAAATCACCACCTCTGGAAGTATGCCCACTAGTACCAAAAATCACCTCAAGAAGCATGCCTAGCAATACCAAATTTACCTCAAGAAGCATGCCAAGTCCTACCAAAATTGTCTCTAAAAACATGCATACACCATACCAAAATTACATCCAGAAGCATGCCAAAAATCTCATTTTTTACTTGAAAACCTTGATTTCTGCATCAAAAAATCCTGATTTCCATGGAAAAAATCATAAAATCACCACCTCAAGAAATGTGCCAAATTTGGGAGCAATAAAATTTTTCCTTAGATTACAACTGTGTCCAAACTGGAGTAATTTTACATAAAAATAGAGGGTTTTGGGCACTTTGAGCTCAATGGTGAGGTCTATTTGGGCTCAAAGTGTACTAAAAAAGGTGACCCCTAGATCCAATACAAAAAAATCTAAAAAATAAAGTGCTCTAAAAGAAAAATAAATAAATTTTAAAGCCAAGACAAACCTCTCATAAATAGAATAGGGGCATGAAGATTTGGAGCTTTGATACCACGTTGAAGTTGATGAGAGATCAGCCCCGTAGTTTCCAATAATCACGTACATGCAAACAATTATCATAGAAAGAGAGAAGAAAAAGCTATGGAGACTAGAGTTTCTAGATTCATAGATGAGACATTCTTGAAGAGAGAAAAAAAGAAATTTCTATAATCAAAAGTGGATGAATAATTACAAAGAGATATCAGCCTTATAAAAGAGATCAAAACCTTAGAAGATAAAACATAGGTTGCATGATAATAATTAATAAAAGAATTAATTATTATATTCCCAAAGTTTAGCTTAAGCAAACTAGAGATAATAAGTGACTTAATAATTAAATCAATTTGATTTAATTAATAAGAAAATACTTTATTAATATAACATCCCCCCTTAAGATAAACTTAGGGAGTAGCTAAAAACCTAGAAACTACAATTGAAAGTAAATTTTTGTTCTGGTAACAAAGACTTGATGAGGTAGCCAAGCACAATCAAATCTTTGCAAAGAAGAGAAATAGAGAAAACCACATGGGAAAAATGCTACTCCGAAAAGAGATAGAAATAATGTTGAAAGAACTAATGAAGGATTGAAGAAGCATCCAAACTAGAGAATGTCTTAGAAGATGATCATGGAGAACACTACTAAAGCATGGAGCTATTGTCAAACTATTGGTCTAAAAAGCCTCCACTGTATAGAACATGACTAGGTAGATGAGACTAAGTTTGAAGAGCTGATCAATCAAAGATGGAAGGTATCTTCATGGCCTCCAAAAATAGAAGTGAAATAATTTCTATATGGTAAATGGCCCATCTCATCGAAATGCATAGGTATCCAACAACTACAATAGTTTAGTACATAGGATCAAATACTTAATGCATAACTCACTCCATCAAATCAAGAAAGAAATACAATCAACATAACCCTCCTATAATGATGAGAGGTAAAACATGAACACTAAAACTAAATACAATATCTCCTGTAGAAAGAAGAACTAGGAACATTGAGAGTGCAAAAAAAGTACAAAAACCTATAATGGCACATGTCATTGATACATCACAAGGCTAATGTGATACATCATGAGGCTAATGTAATGGAAGGAGCACTCACTTTACAAATGAAGATGGTGAATTCGGTCAACATGAAACCCCCCAAGACACTTTATAATGTAGTGTGAGTACAATAAAACAAAAAGATGTGCAATATTTCAAAATGCAATAGAGTGACACTTTATCTCAGTGTGTTTGCAAAAATACTATAAAAGGATGTCAATAAAGATGAAAAGAGACATAAGAGGTTAATAAAAAAGATAATATAACTCATAAAAACCTATTTTAAGAAACAAAATTGATTTCTAGACTTGAAATAACCAAGATATCCACTAGAATGAAAAAAGAAAAAAAAGAATTAAATGTGCCTGGAGCAAAATCTGGAAAGTAGAATGTCTCAAGATATGTCTCCTAGAGTGCAAAATAAAAAATCTAAATTTAACTACAAAAAATGGAGTCTATATGAAGAAGTTATGGCCAAATAACCATAGGTAGGTGAAAAAGGAGTTAGAAGGGAAAAATAAAAAATTACAATCCTAGGAAGTGTGCCCACTATTGTGGTTTCACAATGCATGTCCCATTTCTCCTTGAAATAGGGACCCCCTAGTAAATTTTTTGTTTCCCAAACCCCTAGTCTAGGGCCTAGGTCATTTTGGGAACTCCACCTAGAGTTTGGGCCAAGCCCTGGTCTTCTAACTAAGAAACCTAGAGGTCACAACTAGAGAATTTCAGTATTAAAGGGTGATTTTTAGTGTGCCAAAAAAAACTAGCTTATTGGGGGAAAATTATCTATTTTGACTAGTGTTGACCCAATTTTGTCAGTCTAAGTCCTAGGGAGTCCTTGTTTGGGTCTTATAACATGAGCTAATTAATGTTTTCTTCTTTATGCAGATAAAAATGCATCCTTAACTTATCAAAAATAGTGAGCCTTCGGCTATCCAATTTTAGGAACTAATGAAAGTTTCAACTTGAAATTTTGAGAAGAATACCTCCAAATAAGCGAATTAAAAGGACCTAGAAAAGCTTGTTAAAAAAGATATGGAAAATTTTCAAACAATTGATTGTTTTGGATAATTTCAATCACCTAGTCTCTTACCTAGAAGGTTTGGGTAGTTTGAGAGAAGGAAAGATCAAAGATACAAATGTCATACACATGAACTAGAATAGTTTCCTCATCTTATGCCATTATTAATGATAAGATTCAACAGAGGTTCCTTGGAAGTAGAAGGAGTTCAAGTTTATGAAGGTGTTTTGATTTGAAGAGGCTGAATCATCAAAAGAATCAAAGTAAGTACACAAAGGAGATCCCAGACCTTGTCTGAGAAAAATCTAGAAGTCATTTTCAAAATAGAGAACTTTGATTTTTATTAGTGAATTGAGCAGTTGAAAAAAAATCTCAATCTAGAAAATTTTGAAGTTGAAAAAATTCTAACTCTACAAAGTTCTGAAGTTGAAAAAACAATCTAACTCTAGAAAATTCTAAAGTTGAAAAAATCCTAACTCTAGAAAATTTTGAAGTTGAAAAAAAAATTAAATGTAGGAAATTTTGAAGTTGAAAAAGAAATCTAACTCTGGAAAATTCTAAATTTGAAAAAATTCAAACTTTTGAAAATTCTGAAGTTGAAAAATAAATCTAACTTTGAAAAATTGTGAAGTTGAAAAAAATTCTAACTTTAGAAAATTGACACTTGGTGAAATTTTGCATTTTTGGGACCTGCTTTTAAGCTGCACTTCTTTTGAGCTTTTGAGCTTCTGAGATGTGCTTCTTCCAAGGTGGACTGAAAATTAACTACCAGTTCCAAATTTAGAGCTTTTCATGTACGGAAAATTCATTCTAATGGCAATTTAACTCCTACAAACATCTAGTGAATGTTGAGCTTCTATTTTAGGCACCTCTAGAGACTCCTACATCTTCTAAAGGCTTTCTTCTTCTTATTTGCTCATGCTTTCTTTGTTTAAAGACATGTAAAGGCTCATGCATCCATAAAATGATATAAATAAAGATCGAGTCCCACTTAGCACTTGTTAGAGAGTCAGTTTGTACATAAATAGTTTTTTAAATTAGTTTAGAAGCATATCTTTGCATAAAGATATATCTCACTCTCAACACAAATTGAGGAGATGATTTACTATAAATTTAGGGATGTAATATGTATTCTAGGCTACCATTATTTTGATGCAATAATATATTCTATTTTTGCTCGCATTTGGAGTGTATTGATTTTTGCCTACGTGTGTTATATTTTGTGAATGTAATTCATGAAGTGTAATTGAGCCAATAGTTTTATTGCATTTTTTTGGTTATGCAATCTTTTAATTCTATTGTTTGCTACAAGTCTACAAATTTTGCTAATGTACTTAGTTCAAGAAGAGATCACCATATTGTTCCTACATAGCTTTTCATCTCACATGAGTGCACTTGTTGTGGCCTTGATATTTGATGAAAAGTGAAATATTTTATAGTTATTGAATTTCCATTGATGATTGTATCACTGGAATTAAGCAAGCCCTGATTCTATTCTTATTGGTTATCTATCGATCTTTTCAAAGGCTTAACTCGCAAACGTGTTGTTTCCATAGTTTATGTCTATTAGGAATTTCCCTTTCATGTTATTTGCTTAAACTTCTTGTTACCGTATCTTTTTTATATTCTTTGATAACTCCTAGTTAAATTAGGAATTGATATAGTTGCATTTATTATTAAAAAAAAATAGAAAATACCAAAAAACATATTTCTTTTGTGGTTAATTTTGAAATAGCAAGAAAATTAATCATTTGATTCAAAATTGGTTTGAATTAGCAAAGGCCTCCTCATGAACAAACACATTTATCTTCAACTACATGGATTCTAGTAGGCTGCAAGATTGCCATGAACCTTGGAGTTGATCCTAGATCATCTTTTCAACAGAGGAGTTTGAAAGGATTCTTCTTGTTAAGCATCCTGCAAAATGAAAACTCAACATCCACTAGTACCATAAATCACCTCGAGAACCATGTTTGATAGTATTAAAAATTACCTCAAGAAGTGTGCTAAGTCACACCAAAATTATCTCTAGTGATGTGCATACACTATACCAAAATTGCATCTGGAAGCATCCCAAAAATCTTAGTTTTGTACCAAAAAATAACAATTTGCACATTGATTTTTTTAAATTTTTGTAGCAAAAATCATAAAATCACTGCCTTGGGAAATGTATCAAATCTTGGAGCAATAAATTTTTGCATTAGATTCTAATTATGTCCAAATTAAATAAATTTTATATGAAAATAAGGGTTTTGGGGTACTCCAAGCTCAATCATGAGGTCTGTTTGGGTTCAAAGTGCAAAGAAAATGTGACCCCTCTAGATCAAACACAAAAAAAAATTAAAATTAAAAATGAAACACTTTGAAATAAAAAACATAGATTTGAAGCCAAGCCAAACCTATCATAAATATAAGAAAAAGGGTAAGAAAATTTGGAGCTTTGATACCATTTTGTAGTTGATGAGAGCTCAACCCCACAGCTACCAAGAATCACTTGCATGCAAACAACTATCACAAAAATAGAGAAGCAAAATCTATGGAGGTTGGAATTCTTAGATTCACAGATGAGACATTCTTGATGAGCAAAAAGAGAAATTGGTATAGTCATAAGTGAATAAATAATTACAAAGAGAGATCATCCTTATAAAGGAGATCAAAAACCTAGAAAGTAAAACCTAGGTTGAATGATAATAATTAGTAAAAGAATTAATTATTATATACCCAAAGTTTAGCTTAAGAAAACTAGAGATAATAAGTACTCAATAATTAAATCAATATAATTTAATTAATAAGAAAATACTTTATTACTCTAACTTTAAATATCTTAAGTATCCCTGACAAAGAGAGATGGGTGGATAAAGAGAGGGAGATGTGTCTAGCTATGGAGGTGGGAGAGGAAGATAGAGATGAATATAGAATGAGAGGAAAGGAGAGAAATAGATAGAGGGATAAAGATAGATTAAGACATAAAGATAGAAAGAGATCTATAAAGACAAAGGGAGGGAGGGATGGAGAGGATGAGATATAAATAAATATAGATGGTGAGATAGATTGATATAGACATAAGGAGATATAAATAGGATGAAAGAAAGAGATAAGAAAAGAGACAAATTCTTACTTGACCTTCTAAACCTCTATGATGTACCCATTGCACATTAATGTGCAATTGCTAGTTTATTCTTTTACATAAGAATAATGGTAAATGTTGACCCTAATTTATACCACTTGTCTTGGATGTTTATTGATTACTCCATATCAAAGTTATCTTTCACAATTTTCTTTTCTTTTTTATGTGTTGCTATATTTTATTTATATTAATTTTAAACAAATGTTTAATATATTTATATGGGTAAGTTCACCAAGATGGTTTTCAAAAAGGGGGGTATAAGTGGACACCTTTTTTTTAGAAATTAGGTAAACTTGAACTTGGACAAGACATTTGAGGGTCATCCACTAAAAATGACAAGATACAAAAAATATATAAATTGTAGTACTATCAATCTACTTTCTAAAATTCTAAGGTATTTATAGAATGGATAAGATTAGGTGGGTCAAGCCTTGCACACACGAAAAATAGTTCATGATTCCTTTTATGAATAGACCTTTTCCACTATATTAAAATTTTAAAGATATATATTCAAAAAAGAGTGGTTGGGGGATATAGGATCATCCTGCGAGTTAAAATGGCCCAAGGCCAAAGATCAACTATTCATCAAAAAGTATATATAAATAGAAATATAAAACTTCAAGTTGTAAGAGCAGTACCAGCCAAAGGAGGGTCTTTGTCATCAAAACCCTAGAGGTCCTTGGAGTCATTGGTTGGCTCAAGGGGAGCACAATCGTCAGTAACAATAGCATCTTTGTCTTTATCTTTATCTTCCTCAAACTTGGGAGGAGAAATGAAAGATCCAACTATGGGAACACCCACTTAGGGTCATAGTCAACAAATGGCCAATCCACATCAATAGCAGTAGGGGGAGCCACCAGGGACCAACCTAAGCCTACCCTCTAAGGAGGTGAGGCCATGGGGCAGTAGCCAACAAAGCCACCACTAGGAGAGCAATGATGAAGTTACAACCTAGGGGTTTGTGAGCAACAAGCAAGATTGCTCTGACCTCTCCAGTGACTATGAGAAAGAGTGTGGTCACTAAACAAAGCATCCAGAGGCACTTGGGCAATTGTACAAGGGGCATTTCTATAATGAGCAAGTAGCTAGTGTAGGTGAGCCACTTCCAGTGTGACCTTGTCAATTTGTACTTGTATTTGCATCATGAAACTATTACATATACGTAATTTAGTGTACATTGCAACATAAATATCAAGAAAGTTATGAGGGAATAAAATAGTATTGTGATCTTTCCAGATTGTGAATAATATCCCCATTCTAAAAGCATGCCAAATTTGGGCATATCTAAAAGGGAGTCTAGGAGCATCACGTAAAACCACCATATGCCAAGTGAAGGCCTTTGGATGAAAATGCCTAAAGAAATCAAAAAGCCTAAGCCAGTAATTTTGAGCTCTTCTACAAAACCAAATTATATGTAGAAAGCTTTTAGTTTGGCCACAAAAAAGGCATCTGGGATTAGGAACTCCCAATTGCCAGAGCTTAGGGCCTAGGGGTAAACCCTAGAAAAGGAGACACAAGGTGAAGTGAGAAATATTTGGCTTAGTGATAGCACATCAAATAGTGGAAAATCTAAGATTCAAAGTTGTATGCAAGAGAATGCAAATGCCAACATTGATTGAGGGTATCAACCATCGAAAGATGGGGCACCAGCCACTAATACCCCAGCCTGGATTTGTAGTTGTTCATTGGAGTGGCAAGGTATCACTTCCAATATTTCCACCAAGGGTAGGATGAATGAATTCCAAGATTGTGTAACAAATTGGGAGGAACCGTAGAAACTAGAAGATCAATTGTCTGTTGATCTAGATAGGTAAGCCAAAATTGCACTTGCAAGTCCTCCCATGAGAAAAGGCTCGTAGAAACCCTAGATAAAAGAAATTTTGGTGTCTTTATACCCTTGCAAAATAAATACAAAGCACTGACTCCTTGAATCTTGGCTAGAGGCATCCCTTGAGTGGCAAACAAGGGCAACCACCAAAGGTTTTGTTGATTCATTAAGAGCCCATTTCTAAATCCATTACTAACCCAATGAAGCTAAGGCTTAATGGCTTCCCAGGACTTCCAAATTCTCTTAGCAACAAAGGTACCCTATATCTAAATAGTTTCAAAAGTCACAAGAAGGGTTTGGAAACCAATCCCTTTCTAGGATAGGCAGCTAACTAGAAAGCCTAAAGAAATGTAGTGATGTAACAAAATTTTCCATGGCTCATCACTAGTGAGAACCCATATGACCCATTTGGCATAGAGGGCTATCCCTTATTTGTGAGTGGAAAGTAATCCAAGACCACTAGAATCCTTGGGCAAATAACAAAATCCCCAAGCCACTCTATGAAAGCGATGATGTACAACATCAAAGGCCAAGAGGAAGTCCCTAAGAAGATGTTCAAGCTTAATATTTGAGTCTTTGGCGGGAGCCAAATAAGAGGAATAATATACATGAGTAGCAGCAAGCACTTTGGAGAAAATTTGGAACTTCCCCACAAGTGAAAGGGGCTTAGTGATCCAATACTCCAACTTCTTCTCAATTCTAGCAAGCACAACCTTCCACAACTCCACAAAATATGCTTGAAAACCAAAGGGAATCCCCAAGAATTTAAAAATTTTACCATGTTGGATCCATTTCCATCAATACTACTACAACCAATGACAACCTAGAAGAAAATATTGTCGGTAGCAAAGGGTTTTGTGCCATTGGATAGCTGACCCTAAAGTAAGATAAAAGGTATCTAAACACTACAACCCATTGGTTATATTCTCCTTATCCTCAATAAAAGTGAGGAAAGAATCATCAACAAAAAGACCGTTAACCAACTGGGTGGTTGACTCTAGTAAAGAGATGCCACACACCAACTCTTGAGAGATGGCATTAGCTAGTACGTAACAAAAGTCCTTGGTTGCAAAAATATAGAGAGAGGGTGCAAGATGAATACCTTAACAAATAGATCTAATGATCCCAAAAGCTTTAGACTAGTGACCATTGATGGTGATGCAAGAAGAAGCATCTCCAAAAAGTATCGATACCGATTGATAGAACACTAGGCCAAAACCTAGAGCTTGAAGCATAGCAAGAATAATGGGTCATTCAATAGGGTCATATGCTTTGGCAAAGTCAATCTTTAGGAAAAGGGCCTATTGTTTGAATTTTCTAGCCTATTCTATTCCTTCCCATACAACAATAATGTTTTCCAAGATATAGCAAGACTTGATGAAGCTAGTTTGTTTAGGTCAAACAATTTGAGAGAGAAAATGCCAAATTTTAAGGAAAAAACCTTTGTCAATGATCTTGTATGAGACATTCAACAAATTGATTGGCCTCCAATTCTAGCTTTAGCTATAAATTTAATATTCCCTCTGTAGATAATTTTGCCTAATGTTTTAGAATTGTAGGCTTCAAGATAAATCTAAAGCAAGTTAGGGCTAATATCATCCCAAAGCATCTTGTAGAACTCATAAGGGAAGCCATCACATCCAAGGGCTTTGTCACCAGGCATCAATAAGATATCTTCCTTTAAGTCTACAAGAGTAAGCTTTTTCTCATAGAAGGAATACTGCTATGGAGCAAACCTATTGGGAGTAACATCAAGGGAGGATTGTAGTGCTTGATCATGCACAATGGCCAGCCCTTGAGCCATAAAAAATTTCTCGTAATGACACACAAAAGCCTAGAGAATATGAGGCAAGTTCGTGAGAACCTATTGATCTTCCTAGATGTGTTTAATGCTGAAAATAGAATGACAAGCCCTCAAGGCATTAAAAAACTCCTTGGAAGCTTGATCATCAACCTCCAACCATTGGAGATGGGCTTTGATTTGAGCTCCCCTAGTAGCATAACTATTTGCAACATACTTTTGGTGTTGTACGTTGGTGAGCTAAACCTAGAGATTTGTATTAATTGGATTCATGGCAAGAGCCTCAAAGGCCATATGCAGATCAAAAGTAGTGGCTTTGTAAGATTGGTTGTGGTACATAGCTAGCTATCTATTGTAAATGCAAAGAAATCTTGTAGTACGAAGCATAGCATCATTCCACCACTTAATCCATCCAAGATGATTGTAGAGTCAAGGTTCAAGATTCTAGACATGTAGGATGTGAGCAACAGTTGGTGGATGGGATAGCAAAGAAGTGTTCAGGTAAAATTGGGTTTTATTTAGGTGAGGTTGAGTTGTCTGCCAGGTGATGGAAAAGAGGATGGATTAGTGATCTAACAATATCACATCAAGTAGAGGAATGATAGGAAAGGTATTCTTTTGAGAAAAAGAAAAAAAGGATTGTGCATAAGTCATAGTCCTATCAAGTCTTTTAAAAAATCTATCAGATCTAGCTCAAAAATTGGACCAAGTGTACAAAATTCCATCAGGATAGTGGTGAGAAGCATTAGGATCAAAAACACCTAATTTGTTCTGCATGTAAAACTAGGCCTCTCATTCCCTAGTTAGCCATCTAAATGGCAGGAGGCCATCCTTGTCAAAAGCTAGCTCAACCATATTAAAGTCCCCACAGAGAACCCATGTTGCAAGTAGTAAATGATCTGCCAACCATAACCACAAGTATAAATGTTCAATAGCATCATTGGAAGCATAAATGTTAACAAAACCAAAAGAATGATTATGAAAAGATAGTAAAATCTAAACCACCCTGTCAAAAGGGCCAAAACCATGCAAAACAATAGAGAATATTAAACGAGGGGAGAGAAGAGTAACAACACCACCTTGAATAGCTTCATGGTAAGAATAAAAGATGACCTATCTGGCCAAATAACACAATAGGCTAAGGTAAGAAGAAACCTAGAAACTTTAACTTCCTAGAGGCAAAGCACATCAAGATCAAATTGATGTCTGGTATCACACACAAAATATTTTCTAGGGAGGTCTATTAGCCCCTGTACATTCCATGATATGCAATTCATGGTAACCTAGCTTTCATGTCATCTTTGTCTTGAAGAGAGAAGAAACTATTATGCAAAAAAGGAGGCTAAAAAGAGGGTTGCTTAATAGTTGTAACACTTCAAAGCTTCTCCCCATTGCCAAAAAACTTATCACGGCCATTTGGGTTGTGAGACAGGTGTAATTTTTGCTAGGAAATCATCAACACTCTTTTTGGTACTTGAGTCCAAAGAGGATGTGAATCTAGGGTATGAACAACCATAGTCCCCTAGCCTCTAGGGTTTGAAACGAGAGATGGAGAGAGCACTAGAACTAGGGCTTCATGGAAAATTTGGCTTGAGCTAGATTTACCATGATCCACAGGTATAGAGCCTACCTTATCCATAGCTACATCTTTCCCTTTCTTCACCACTGTATTCCATTCATCTTTCTAGTTGGTTACAGTGGGCTTAGTTTTTGAAGTAGAGGGATGGTTACGATCCAACAAGGGACAATCCCTAATTTTATGTTCAGTTGACTCACATTAGTAGCAGGTATTTGGAAGGTTAAGGTAAAGCACCTTTTGATAAAGGTGGTACCACCTATCTATATGTCTTCTATATCTTTGAAGTCCCTAGAAAGGTCAACCTCAACACAAACCCTACATTGGGGATGAGCATTAAAAAACTTGTCTAGTTCAAGACAAACAACCTTGCCAATAGTTTGCATAGTAGTGAGTAAAAAAGACTGGCAAGGAATGGGAAGCCTAGGGTACTCTACCCAAATGAGTACCTTAAGTTTTTTATCATTGGAAACAACAGAATTTGGTTACCAGCATTAAAAACTGGAAGGGAGGACCTTATAGTCCATGTGCCTCTCAAAAAAACATGTTTAGCTTGGCCAACATTGCCAAAGTGAAAAAGAAAAAAGCCTTTGGTAAGGTTTGAAAGCCTTCAAAAAAAATACCCTAAGGTGTCCAAACCTTGGAAACTCATTCCTATAGCATGGTTTTAGGAGTATGACCCACAAAATACCCAATAAGGGTTTGCTTCTCTAACTAGGTGCATGCACTATCAAACTCCTTAGCATTCAAAATAATATCAAGAGAGGAATTACCTCGTGGAACACTTTGGGAACAATCTTGCATGGGCATTTTCTTAGCAGAGCCATTAACTCTAGTAGAAGCAACAACTCTAGCACCAACATCAACTATTCGGCCAAAGAAGGCTGAACTCGTTATAAATGAAAATAATCTTGCAGTAAATGCAGTATGAAAAAAAATGGAAACTAGCAACGATTCAAATGGTAGTTATAAAAACCCTAACAGAGCTCATCTCACCTTCCCTTTTATTAGAAAACATAACATAGTTGTTTTTGTGTGCAGCACAAAAGACATTGTTATATTTATTATATTGCATATCCCTTTGGTAGAATGATAGTTAAGAGTCATATCTAGAAGTTGTATATTTTTTTAAATTTTATGATAAGTATTTTGTTTGCTATGAATTATTAAATAGACTATATCTTGAATTTTGGTACTTGTTCATGTGTTGAGCATAACTTGCATCAAAATAATAGAAAATGCAAACTTTTTTTAGAAAACTGTCTATATAATCAAGTGTAGAAAAGTAATATATAATTTATTTTTAATTTGGTTAAGTATATAAAAAAATTATTAAAAAAATGGTAGACATATGTCTATGAGGAATGTTAAGGAATTGATAAAAGTAATTAAAGTTTACAATGTTAATGTTGTCTAAAAAAGAAAAAATTATATGGTTAGAAAGCTAAGAAGATGTGTAAGATTATGGTGGTGATTTTAGAGATACCCAGTTCACCATTAGCATACCTGATGAATACAAAGATGATAATTCATCTTAGAAGATGGAAAAATGTCTAAAGGGAAAAAAATGGAGGGAAATAGTCTCCCAAGCCTTTGGGTCATTTTCTTAAGTTATCACCAAGCCATAATCAGATCAATTTATGAAAATAAAAAAATGCATTTAGAACCCAATTGGGTTCTATGAAACCTAACTAGGCTTTTTATTACTACTTCACAAGGTTAGATTGAGAGAGAGAGAGAGAGAGAGATCAGGTTATGTATTATACTAAAAAAGTATCTATCATATCCCCCAATCCTTACCTCCATCCCATCCTCTCTCTCTCTCCCTCTTTCTCATTTTTTCTCTTTATCCTATCCTCATCTCTTTTTCTTATATCCCCTTCTCTCTCTCACTCTTTATTTTATATCCACTAATATCTCTATGTCCTCTCTCTCTCCTATCCCCTTCTCTCTCTCTCACTCTTTCTATCCTTTCCCAAAATCTCTCTCCTCCTCCCTCTTCATATCTTTATCTCTCCCATCCCCTCTCTCTCTCCTATCCCCTTCTCTCTTTCTCTCTCTCTCTCTCTCTCTATCTGCCCCCTATCCCCTCTTTCTTTCTCCTATCGTCTCTCTCTCTCTCTCTCATTATCTCCATCTCTTTCTCACTCTTTCTATCATCTCCCATAATATCTCTCTCTCTACATCTCTCTCTTACTATTTCTATCATATCCCCTAATCTCTCTCTGTACAACTCTCAAATCTCCTCTATATCTTCTCCTATCCCCTCTCTTTCTCTCTCTCTTTCTCCTATCCCCTAATCCTTTCTCCATCCTATGTCTCTCTCTCTCTAATTCTTTCTCTTTATCATCTCTCTCTCTCTCTCTCTCTCTCTCTCTCTCTCTCTCTCTCTCTCTCTCTCTCTCTCTCTCTCTCTCTCTCTCTCTCTCTCTCACACACACACACACACACACACACACACACAATCTCCCTCTCTCTTATTCCCTCTCCCTCTTTGTATCCTCTTCTATCTCTTTATCATAGCCTCACCCTCTCTCTCTCATTCTCTCCATCACTCCCTCCCCCCTTTAATCTACCTTTGTGTAGTAGTAATATAGATCCCAATCAAGTTATAAAAAACTCAATCAGGTTATTTGTCCATATGGATAATATAGTCAGAACTCAATAACCCGATCAAGTTATACAAACCTTGATCAAGTTATTTAAAAACTATAAACACAACAACATGTCAATGGTTATTATGTTTTTTTAGTGAAGTCTACCAAATTCTACTATTGTTTCATATGTATTTCTATACCTGTTAGGCAAGTGTAAGGTTTTTTGTACTTGGAAATGCTAAATTTTATATTTTTTATATGCCAACATCTTATTTTATGTTAGCATCTTATGATTTAGCATAAAATAATCATGAAAATTTGTTTATTTTTATATTTTATTATTTATTTAATTCATGTTATTTTTTTTAGGGTAATTCATATCTACAATCATGGGAAGAACAAGAGAAGAACGATTGAAAAGTGAGAGGCAACAAAAGCATAAACAAGGGAGCATATGAGGAGATTATGTGAAGGTATTGTAATACCCCAAAATTGGTTGATTGCCATCTCAACCAATTCTAGTCTATTTCTAATCAATGCTAAAGTCCTATTTCACAAGGCAAATTCTTATTCTACTACTTGCTACTTGACTTAATTGTCAGATGCAGAAAACCCTAATCTGCATTCATTATGCTTATTATTTAATTCCTATAGTATTTACTCATATTAGTCACATTAAACCTATTGATTAATATTTAATTTAATTACCAAGTATTTATACTTTAGTTAAATTAAATTATATCTTAAGGCTAATGTACTATGGAATTAAATTTATTTAATTTAATGAATACGCCTATCTTGATTAATTAAATGGGAAAGGTATTTCTAAGAAATTAAAGAAAATTATTTAATTAAATGGAATACTTACTTCTAATTAATTAAATAAAGTTATTTAATTAAATGGGAAGCCATTCCTAATTAATTAAATGAAGTTATTTAATTAAATAAGAAAAGTGTCTCTAATTGATTAAAGGATTATTTAATTAAATAGAAAAGGTAATTATGAGAGCATATCTCATTTTATTAAATTAAATATCTCACCAAAATCTCTCTTTAGTTCAAAAAAGGAAATTTCTAGTTCACTATTGATCAAAAATGGGTTAAATGAGTTAACTCCTTTTTCTACTCAAATTAAATCAGTTAACTCCTTTTTTTACTCAAATTAAATCAGTTAACTCCCTTTAATTTGGGAATCATCCTTTATGACTGAACTTCATCTTCAATCTTGACCGTTGATTGAAATTGATCTCAACCGTTGATGGATTCTAGGAAAGTCTATTTAATAGACCCTCATCTCTTCATTTAGAGAGAGGTTGAATGAGAATTTGCATCGAATTGCTGCTAGATTGTGCATTCATTTGAGCTCCCTACTTTCATATTTATTTTCTAGTCTAATCTCATTTAGCATAATATGCATACATTTTAGCATAGCTTTCTTTTACATGTTCTTAGATTAGAATGCATTTCTCATTCTAGATTAATCTACACAATTATATAGATTAGTTGCATTTCTTTAAATCCTTCATTCTTAGAGGGTTTGGTTGCCTACACCTTGATTATGAGGATATTAACAGGCAAAATCCCTTTAGATAGCAGGCAAAAGGTTGCTTTGCAGGGCAAATCTTGGATGAACAATCTCATGTTCATTCCAGGATGAATCCACATATAATGACCATGTTGAAGTGTGTGTGTTAGCAAAGGCTACATATTCACGCATATAGATACATCATCAAATTTCTCCAAGGTAACTGATGAAAATATACCTATTGATATTGATGTCACAAACACACCTAATTTGACAAACGAAAATGTTCAGCATACTTCTATTGAAATGATTATGACAAATACACTTACATCACTTGATGTCCCTAATGTGACACCTCAAGTTGAAATGATGAATGCACATGATGTAAGTAATAAAAATATAGAATATCTTTGTACATCAACATCTCCTATAATAATTCATAGAAAACCAAAGTTTCTAACTAGCATTGATGAAAATATCTTGAAGCCAATGCATGATAAAATGTAAGAAAGAAATTATAGGAGAAAATTTCAAAAGATATGGAATAACTATTTTGAAAATTTAGATCAAAGTAGAAGATGCCAACTTCTTGTTGAAATGGTTAAAAATTTGAAATTTAGAGAGACAATGAGACCACAAGTCGACTAGTCCTCACATCAACCATAATAGCAAAGGAAATGACAAAAACTCATATGGTAAGAAAATTGAGTAAATCATTAAGAATAAGTAGAACAACATTACTCAAAGCCTTAGTGAGACAAGAGAAAATTGAGAATTCTAATGAGACTTCTTTTTAACCAAAGGTAGATTCCCACGTAAGGATAAAGTCATTGTTTATGCATTAAGACCATTAATACAAAACTTTTGGTGTGACACAAGGGATTCACCAAACCAAAAAGATGTTGTCAGAAGATAAATTGGAAAGAAAAAAACTATGAGTCACATGCAAAATAATTTTTGGGTTATGACTCAAACACAATTTTATGAAATGTCTCTTCAAAGATTTCCTCAAATTAAAATCAGCCAAAATTTTTTTGAGATGAAAAAACCATTCTATGTTAAGATAAATCATATGCTCACTACATGTTCTAGGGTTCATGTTTAGTTTTCTATTCATTGTGATGTTCATCGTCATATATATTGTACTTTTAATACTAATGAACTACTATAGGAATATGGTCTACAATTACCTCCTAAGACATTGAGAGAATTTATTGCAAGTGTACTATATAAACAAGATGATGGGTACATTTATTATAAGACCATGTGTTTGAATTTTTTTTACCCTCAATGTGGTGGTTTGCAAAAGTTGAATAGATGCCTACATCAAGATAGCACACATAAAATTGGTAAGACATTTATTTCTCTACAATTCAGTTATATATTGAGTTAAAGATGGAAAAGAATTAAAGAGGTGTGAATTAGTGAAAAGTGATGTGTGTGTAGCTGATTTTATGATTTTTTTTAAAGAGAAATAGTTTATGACTACATACATCATAAACATAGACCTAGATAGTTAGATGAGAAATTTAACTTGTGTAAGGACACTTTCCCTTGGATATACTAAAACCTGAAAATGAAGTGCAACCAATATATTACAACTCTATACAAGTGTCAATTTTTGTACACATAGCATTTATTCATGCACATCATAGCATAGAGGATGATAGAAGAGTATTAAGAGTATATCACTTCTATCTCAATGATGATCGAACTCATTCATTAGAGTTTCTGCAAGGATTTTGTAGAGTTTTCTATGAAAATTTGAGGGAAATAGATTACATATATTTTATCAGCACATTATATGGTCAGACAATTGCACCACAAAACTCAAGAATGCAAGGGTGTTCTATTGGTTGAGTAGGATGCATGTGACAAGTGTAGTGCAATATTTTTGGAATTTCATTCAAATAGGACATGGAAAGGGAGAGCATGATGGTGCTAAAGCATATGTGAACAAAGCTCTTAGTAGAGAGGAATTGAAGTATGAATATACAATTTTGCAATGCAACTAGGTAATGCAAGCAAGTATATGGCTTCTAGATAAATTTGGTTGATACGTGAACCTAACATTGAAAATTTGCAAGATTTTTGTAAACTTACAAGATCAAGTAAGATGCATTCATTTTGAAGTTCAAATTCAATATCACTAGCTATTCATACTAGAAAACTTGCATGCTTTTTCTCTTCATGTATGCATCATTTATGGGATGAATATGAATCAAAAGAGTGGGCTGATTGATGGTCTTTTAGTCCTTTACATCCAATTGATAAATATCAGCTTCCTATAACACTACAACTCAACTAGGTTAAATCATCAATAGATTTTGAGTAACTATCTAACCAAGTTGAACTAGGTATCAAGTTATCAATTTAATAATTGGTTAAAATAGATTACTTTCAATTTTTTTGTTAGCTTATCCTTTTATATAATGCAGATCATTTATATGCAATTATTGCATATGAGAATAATGAAAAAGGAACAAATTACTTTCTATGTCGATGTATTGAGCATAAAAAGAAAATGATAGCTACAGTCGTTCATGGTAAGGATATTGAGTACCCTATAGCATTTGTCATTGTAACAAAAATATGGCTTAGAAGGTAGTATATTTTTGTCCCCTACCATGAAGATCTCCTTAAGTCAATTTATCAAGTATAATGTATCAATTTTGACTTTAAATTGTCTTTACAATTACATGTAGGTGCCCTATAAATAATTCTACCACATTGTTATTTGAGGATTTTGAGACATAGACATATTCTTCATTTCTCTAACCTTATTGTTGTAACAAATATTCAATTGATACTGTATCATGGTAGGCCTCCTAACAAGAATTTGTGGAAAGTATGTAAATCTGATCATGAGACAATACTTGATACAATAAGGATTAGAGCTGATCCATAAGGTTCCCTTGATTGATTGTGTGTTATGTAACCAATTCATTATACAAATGGTAGAATAATTTTGATTGTTTTTTATATATGTTATGTTAAATTTTGCAACTTCATAGTAATTTTCATATGTAGATTCCAAATTTTGTATATAAATCTGATAAGAGATGTCACATGTGCATATTTAGTGATGCTGGAACATCCTAGGCTTTCCTGCAATCCTGCATGTTTGGAAGGATTTTGGTTGAGTTTTGAGGAGCATCGAGCTTATATTTTGGTGGAGCTATGTTTTCATGGTTAGGGATGTGTTGGAGACAAATTTGAGAACCTTTCCTCATGATTTCATAGATATTCGATGGATTGTGTTGAAGTTGGAATTGTTTGAACCCTGCTGATAGAACTACATTTTTCTAGTTTTTGGGTGCTTGTTGCAGAGCATATAACTAATTATCCTTAATTAATGAGAATATGCACACTTTATGGTTTGAATATTTCCTATATTAATTCATTTTTTCAAGGGCACAAGTTATAATTCATTATAGGTTGCTAGATATGGAAATTATCAAAAAGTATCGATTTCTGGCAATTTCACGTGACAGTCTGCTATGGGTGACTTTCAGGATGGATGTGCACTTTTCCTTGGGGAATAAAAATTTTTGAATTTAAATCATTATAGAGGACCTATATTTCTACCCATTATTTGAAGCATGAGTTCTAATTCAATCAGAGCTAGGAGGTATCATGATTTTACTCAAATATAATTTTGTGGACATTTAATTATTGTTGCAAGCCAATTTGTGTTATGGGCCAACTTGTGGCTTAAATTATTATAAGTAGGAGTCTTGGGAAGTCTTTTAGTCATTATGTAATTGGGAGTAGGAATAATAGATGCGAATTTGCAAAGCTAGAGTTACGGCTTAGGAACTAGAAGATCTCTTGGTGGACTTGTAAGTACAAGTGTGGATTATTCTTGGCATTCTTATCCAGTTGTATGTTTGGACTAGCTAAGATTGGTTGTAACTTGGATCATGTTGGATCTTGTAAAATTGATGTTGTAATTTTCCATTTGTATTTTTCCCTAACCCAGAAGGCCTTACATCCAAGCATATTGCATGTAATCAATTATATATCTATGAATCAAGAATTGTAATTTGGTATTAGATCTTGCATTGCTGTTTCTTCCTGTTATGTTTCTATTGTGTGGTTGTATTTCTTGAGCCTAGGAAATATCATTTTGGGATTCTCATGCCTTGTAGTGCATTAGGTGGTATTATAGTGAATTTTTGTTCCTAAGTGTGTAGATAGATCACCAAAGCTAAGGCAATTTGCATGAGGACTTCGATTGGGGAAGGTTGATCTTGTGGTTGATTGATCTTCTAGATTGGTGGATTTATTTCTTAGGGTTTGCTAAAATTTTGGAAGATTCCACCAAGAAGATTGGACCCTAGGGTAATTGCTAAACTTAGTGATACTATAGAAGAACAAATCTCAGAAAAGATCAGAGCAGAATTTAGATCTAAGATTGCATTGATGAAGAGTGACATGATTGATGAAATTGTAAGTGCTTTAGGTAGTGTACCTAGACATGTGGGTACTGAAGATGGTTATGAGGAAGTTTTTGATGACTTTGAATTTTCTAAATCAAGTGGTGAGGCTAGAACTAATCGTATGGAGAACCTATGGGAAATAGGGCTGGTTAGTTTGATGGACCTAGATCTCAGTTGAAGCTGAAGCATAAGATGGAGGTTTCTAACTTTTTGGGTACTTTGAATCCTAAAGACTTGAATAATTAGATAGGTGAATTGGAAGACTACTTTGAGCTTGAGGATATTAAGGATCCACTCAAAGTGAGGTTGGCACAAACAAAGTTGAAGGGACATGCTACTCTTTGGTGGAAAGAACTAAAAAGAGATAGAGAAGAGGAAGTTGAAATAAAGATCACTAGATAGAAATTGATGGTGACTAAGTTGAAGGCTAAGTTCATTCTTGCTGATTATGAACTTGAGTTGTTTAAGAAGTTCTATAATCTAAAGCAAAAGGATATGACTGTGAAAGCTTATACAGAGGAGTTCTACAAGGTGACTATTTGTTATAGGCATAGGGAATTATCAAACGAGATGGTAGATTAGTACATTAATGGTTTGAGATTAAATATTTAGGATGAGGTTGGAATGCTCAATATTTCTTCAATTGATGATGCTTATTAGTATGCTTTGAGAGTATAAGAGAAGCTAAAAAGGAAGAATCAAGGTAGTTCCTAAGGGAACGAGAAGCATGATAGTTCAACACAAGCTAAATCAAAAGAAGGTGAACCAAAACTTGTTGATTAGAAAAAGAGGATAGGTGGATGTAGGCTTAGAGGTAATTTTTTCAAGTGTGGTCAAAAAGGGCATAGATCTTTTGAATGTCCAATTGATATGACATCTGCTATTGTGAATGAGGTTGAAGTCCAGGGTAGTCAGCCTTAACAAGGAGAGAGTTTGTTGTCTTGAAAAGTATTGATTGGTGAGAGGACATTGAATTCTTGTCAGAGAACTAGTTTTTTAAAGACTTGTTGTAAGTCTATTGGTAAAGTCTGTAAAGTGATAGTGGATGGTGGTAGTACTGATAACCTTTTTGTTGAAGAGATGGTTCAAAAACTTGGTTTGAAGAGAATGAGACATCCTTATCCTTATAAGATTGGCTAGTTGCAAGGTGTGCATGCTTTGGAAGTGAGGGATCAATGCCTTGATTTCTAGATTGGGCAGTATAAGGATCAAGTGTTGTGTGATATTGTGGATATGAACAATTGTCAGGTGTTACTTGGTAGACCTTGGTAGTATGATTGCAGGGTTGTGCATGATTGTGTCAGGAATGTGTTTACTTTTGAGAAAGGTGGTAGGAATTTTTTCATGATTCCTTTGTAGAATGAAGAGCTTGGTAGGAGGAACCTAAGTATTGGCAGCTAAGTTGAGTTGGCAGATTTTGAGAAGGTTGGAGATCAACATGGAAAGTAGACTTATGGAACACCTATGGTGGATGTGAAGAAGAAGAAGAAAAACAAGAGAAAGAGTGTACAAGTTGAAGAGTTGGAGGATGTGTATGTAAAGAACCAATTTGGGATTTATGTGTTAAATCCTAGAACATGTTCTTCCAGTTACTAGAACATATTTTCGAACTTGGGATGTCTGATGCAAAAGTATCCTAGGCTTTCTTGCAATCCTGCATGTTTGGAAGGATTTTTGTTGAGTGTTAAGGAGCATCAAGCACAAACTTTGGTGGGGCTATGTTTTCATGGTTAGGGATGTGGTGGAGACACATTCGAGAACCTTTCCTCATGATTTCATAGAGATTGGATGGATTGTGTTGAAGTTGGAACTGTTTGAACCCTTCTACTGGAACTATGTTCTTTTGGTTTTTTGATGCCTATTGTAGAGAATATAACTAATTATCCTTAATTAATGAGAGCTAATGCACTTCAATATTTAAGAGGGCCTAGATTACTTCCTTGTATCAAGTTTTTAAGTACTAATTCATTATAGGTTGGGAGATATGGCAATTCTCTCAAAGCATCAATTTCTGGTAGTTTTGCACAACAGTCTACTATGGTTGACTTTCAGGATTGATGTGCACTTTTCCTTCGGAAATCAGCCTTTACACATTTAAAAAATTGTAGAGGACCTATATTTCTACCCATGGTTCAAAGCACAATTTCTAATTCAATCAAAGCTAGGAGATATCATGATTTTACTTGGATATCAATTTATTGACATTTAATTGTTGTTGCAGGCCAACTTGTGGCATTTAATTTATGTATTTGTATTTAATTTGTGTTATGGCCAACTTGTGGCTTAAGTTAGTATAAGTAGGGGTCTTGGAAAGTCTTTTAGTCATTATGGAATTGTGAGTAGGAAGGATGGAAGCAAATTTGTAGAGCTAGAGCTGCGGCTTAGGAACTAGAGGATCTCTTGGTGGACCTATAGGTAAAAGTGTGGATTCTTCTTGGTGTTCTTATCTAGTTATGTGATTGGACTAGCTAAGATTGGTTGTAAGTTGGATCATGTTGGATCTTGTAGAATTGATGTTGTAATTTTCTATTTGTATTTGGTGCTAACCCAAAAGGCCTTACAGCCAGGCATATTGCATGTAATCAGTTATATATCTATGAATCAAGAATTGTAATTTGGTATCAGATCTTGCATTGTTTTTTCTTGCTATTGTGTTTCCTCTATGCGGCTACATTGCTGGGGGCCAGGACATCTCCTTTGGGGATTCTCTTCCCTTGCACTACATCATTTAGATGCCAAATTTTTTATATAAAACTGATAAACCATGTAACATGTGAATATTTATATGTCATATTTTGTATAAAAATCTGATAAGAAATGTCACATGTGTATATTTAGATGCCAATTTTTTATATAAAAAAGAGAAGACATGTAACATGTGCATATTTAGATGCTAGATTTTGTATATAAAACTGATAAGACATGTAAATATTGCTCATTATTATTATAGATTTTTTTATAAATTTATTTATTGAACTATATTTTATGGGTTTGATGATATCCTTAAAAAATATCCAATTATCTTCAACTTATATGGATTTAAATGTCTATCCTCTTGCATTTTTCTCCCAAATTTCCTAAAACATTAGGAAAATAAATTATAGATTTGGATACCCATTTGGATTCTCTACACATATACAAAGCTTGCATAGGGTTGTTTTCAACCGTATCCTTGTTGTCCCACTATGCCACCCCTTTTAGGCTTAAAATACTCCTCTAATTGGCATAAGGCATGATGATTACATCATCATGAGGTCAATAGGGTCTATGAAGAGTTAGGGTTAGGTTTTTACCATAGGTAAAGTTTTTTTTTAAGTTTGAGATGATAGGAAGGTCATTTGACCAAATTGGTGAAAAGTTGCAAAAAATGTAAAGTTGCATTGTGCAACTTTGCAACATTAAAAAGTTTTTTGAGCAACTTTTGGAAAGAAAGTTGCAAAGCATTGAAGAGGAATCCTAAGGGTGACTAATTATCCAACCACCCTATATAAAGAATGAGAAGAGAAAATTTTCATAATAGTGCAAAACGTTGTTAAAAAGTTACAAAGTACAAATGTTGCAAAAGTGCAATTTTTGCAAAATATGTACACACATGTGGAATCTAACTAGAAACCTTCTAACCTTCCAAAATATGTTCCCTATGCTTACATGCCTGAGCATAGGTAGTTACAACTTCACAAACCTCCATTTGGAGCTTTTTGCAAAAATTGCAAAAGTTGTTTAAGAAACTTTTTGAGCAATTTTTGCTCTTGACATCTTTTGGTCAAATGTGTCCATCTAAGACTTGTTGGCTTGATTTTATACCCAAAAAAAAAATTGTAATTACCTATGAAAATTAGGGATGAATTTTCCTAGATTGTGTAGGGTTTTCAAAAAAATCTTGTCATTCATGTTCTAACCCTAGGATTTTACCTTTCTTTTGTCTAGTAGGGTTTTGAAATTGACTCTTTTAAGAGGGATACATTAAAATCATGTTTATATTTCATATCCTATGTTTTTCCTTTTGTCATTTTCATGTCTTTCCTTATATTTTAAGTCATGATATTGTGACAAGCTCCTTGGTATAGCTTGGTTGTCCTTTAATTGTTAATGACTTATGGAGGTAAGTTAATGCAAAATAATTACCTTTTCTTATGTGCAGCTTCATGGTAGTTAGGGAAATTTCTATAGTCTATGCTTTGATTGGATGACCAAAGGTTTTTTGTGGTCATCATAGCTTCATAGGTCAAAATGATGTAGTTATAATTTATGCTACGATAATGCAGAAGGGTTAATCATAGTTATGAATTGTTTGATCACATTGTTGCATGAGTTTGCATTGACTAAAGGATTTAAGTCATGAAGGCACAATTGGTTGCCATGTGTCCTAGTAGGGCCCTTCTCATTTCAAAACTATGTAGTTTGACCTTATTTCCACTACCATAATATCTTCCATGATCAACAATGAGCATATGCCTATATTTTGAAGATGAATGAAGTTTAAGGAAAGTGGGGATGTGCCAAGCTGATACATGGATCAGTTTTCTTGAGTTCAACTGTAGTCAAGATTTGTTTCATCACATGCTTGAATGAGTTTATGGATAACCTAAGGTTAAGGTGCCAATATGGTGATGGCCTTGTCACATGGTCGATAGAGCTAATGTTCAGTTAAGAAGTTGAGTTTAATTGGGTTAAGTTTGACCCTTGGTTCATGTTGCGATGATGCATTTACAATGGTTCACATATTTTCCAATGTTAAAATATAGCTATGGGTTACATTTTTTATAGTGCAACAAGCTACCATGTGGATGATCTTGACAATGTGGCAGTTCAGTGTTAGAGTGGGCATATGGGTAGTTCTTGATTGGCTATTAATGTAGACAAAGGTCACAGTATTATAGTTTCACTTGGACTGTCATATGATTAAGATCTAGGGTTGTTGTATACCTACATTTTGAAGATGCACAAATGTTAAAGAAAGAAGGGATATGACATGAGGACATTTTTCCTTACAAGCCTAGATGGTGAACCTAGAGAAAGAAGTGAGAAATCAACAATCGACACATGGCATGCTCTAGAGATGGTGAAATGGTTAATAGGAGATGGTAGGGTCAAGTTTGAATTTGTTTTATGATATCTGGTCAATAAAGAAAATGTGATGTTCATTTGACATATAATTCATTAAAAGGAATAGTCAACAATTAGTCTTGGTGGAGTATCACAACTTGAATCTGGCAATAAAAGAAAAATGTGTGAGGTTGTGACACAATTATGTTCCTACTTGTTGTCTAGTTACAGTTAGATGTGATGATAAGGGCTTAACTATTGTGAGGGAGAGAAATGGTTTATTCATAGCATTAGGACTCAACATGTTTGCATGAATAGTCAGAGTTCAGTCTTCGAATGAGTTTTTATTGATAAAGCTAATGTTTGGTTCATTTGATGTTTCATTCCAATGGATGAAATTAAATAGGAAGTTGCACCAATGCAATTTTCTTTGATCTATCATAGCTTCATGTTGTCACAGGATCACATAGTGGGCCAAGTTTAGATTTTGAAGGAGCTTTGATTGATAGAGATAAACTAGTTTCATCCAATGTTAGTTAGCCGACAAAAGTAGAGCTACGATCTTACAAAGTGTTTTATGTCGTGGGATCATGAAATGAAGGAATTAGGATAGAGATGTTAGGACAAGATCCTAGACCTCCCATGCTATGAGGATACAATGCCACAAGAACGGCCTTGTTCGTGAGATTGGGAGGTTAGTTTTGATGGGTTACGGTGTTATGTTGTTGTCAAGAGATCACTAGAATAAAAGATAAAGGCTATGATCTTATGTTGCATCATAAGATCATCAATTTGTGACATTGGGAGATTGAATTAATGAAGAAAAGATGATATGGTGGATAGTGTAAGATCACAAATGCTCATTTTTCATGTTGAGTTGCTACAGTTGATCGTATGATTGTATGCTTGTGTGATTGCCCAATCACAAGATTGTGAACAAAATGGCCTATGAAGAGTGAAGTCCTAATATTATGGCATTCTCTATATCATCAGATTTTAGAAGATGAAATGAAGGCCTGCAACCATACAATGAAGGTGGCAATCATAAGATCATAAGTATAAAGGTCAAATGTAGTGTCCCAATCTTACAACAAGAATGGTATTGTGACATTGTAAGGATTCTCTAGCAAGGGCACGAAGCTATGGAAAGGGAATGATCATAAGATTGTATGATGAAGCTAGTGTCACAATATTATGATGAAGCCAAAGGACTAATGATGTTTTGATCTTTATGATACAACTATACTCTATTATATAATATCAAGGATGAATGATGCAAGTTATAACTTATGAATGGAGTTTTTTGTGAGATCATAAAGGTTAAATGTCAAAATATTGATGCTACATAGTCAAAAGGATGAATATTATCATAGCATCATGAGGTGAATGGAATATGGGCATGATGTTATGGAAAATTTGTGTCATGCCATCATAGGTGTTAGCTTGTTGACTGTCAATGCTACAAGATAGTTAATTGGTTGCGATCATAAGATTGTAGGGTGAATGAAGATGAGTTAAAATGATATGCTAGAGGAAATATAATGGTGATCATAAGATCAAAAGCAACAAGCAAGTACATTTTGATGCAACGATAAACAAGTATATTGTATGATCATAGGAGCCATTTTCATGGGCTTGTGATGCTATGATAAATGGATTATTTTCTAATGATCATAAGATTGTAAGGCTATTGTCTTCAGGGTAAGATGTTATGAAGGGATTCCTTCTCCAATGTATCATGAGGTCATAGCATCATGAGATTAGGATTCCGAAAATTTTAGAGTTATTTTCAACAGTTGCATATGTGTGATCTCACTTGGAAATCAATAGGGTTTTGACCCTTAGGGTGGCAAATGTATTTATTTTTTAATGCAAAAACAAAGCATGGCCTTTTGTAGCACCAAATAGATAAATGGATTGATTTATCAAGCTATAGTTTTGGGTGAGGATTAGAGTTTTAGTTGGAGTGGAGATATGGTGAAGATCAAACCAAATTAGATTTGTGAGTGGCCCATCAAGAAGAAATTAATTGCCTTGAAGGCTGATTGGAAGTAGTTGATGATCCGGATAGCCAAAAAGTAATGGAGGATGAGCATAATTGAATGCAAAACTCTTGTAGTAGTTTCTCCATGCTGATTTTACGACTACTATCCTAGCTATAATCTAAAGAATAGTTAAATGCAATTTGATTTGATTTTCTCTTCATATCTTCTTCCTATAGAATATCTCCTACGTATCTTCTTCTTGTCAATTTATGACATGTGTCCTCCTCTAATCTATAGCTTGTTGCAATCCTTTATAAGGATTTCCAGGATGATGACGAAAAGTTCTAGGCTTGGTTCCAATCTTACTAGTGTAGTCACAAGGTTGACTCCAGGTCTATTACTATGATACTACCCACTTTCAGCATTTTCTCTGTTATGAACAACATTTATAGTTTCTTTGAAGCATTCATGTTATATAGTCATTCATTGTGTATTCTCTAAGTTTTTCATTTACTTGTTGTATTGGTTTCAAGGAGATTAACACAAAAGCTTAATTTTCTTATTTTTATTATGATTCTTGTTTCCTTCCTCTGTTGTCTGCAATGTTTTGTGTTTAAGAACAAAAAGCTTTTAAAAAATTTACAATCCCTTAAGGTTGTATGTCTTGTTAGATTTTCTATTGGAACCAAAAGCCAAGTAAATGCTTATTTATCTTGACAGGATTGTAGGTTTCATCAATAGGATATTACAATAAGTATGAGAGTTTTAATGAAGATAGATGTCTATATGCAAAGTAAATAGATAGATCAGATATCCAAGTATACAAGTATATTAGGGTATCCATGTGTATGTTTTGACTTAGTTAATTCCCAATGGATAAGGGACTTATCAGCTTGGAGATTTCATGTGTTTGTTATTCATACCTAGATTGTGCTAGCATTTCAATATCATTAATCAAATCTTTTCCCTTTCATGTTGAAAGAGCTTAAAGAGATTACCCTCACTTAGCTTGTTGAATTCATAGGTCATGTTACAAGCTATCTCATGTCTATTTAGTTTGGATAAGTATAGAAGATTAAGGGGTTTTATTTGTTATATAGATTTAATTATATGCCTTCACACTTGTACCATATAAAGAATCTGAGGTCCACCCACCAAGGTTTTACAAATTCTAAAGAGGAGGAGATTAAATAGCCTAATAGTGTGCCCTAGGGTCTAAATAGGTGCATTTAACATGGGAGTTAACTTCCCCTAGGTGTATTTGTTCTTATCACTAGGTTATTCAAAAGTTATTAATTTAGAAGCCAACAAGACTATTCTAGGAGTATAGTTAAGATTCCTAGGAACTATTAAGTAACCTAATACCTTAGTTTCCCATCCCTAACAACTTTTAACCTATTGAGAAACTTTTGGCTCATTGAGAAACTTTTGACCAACTTAGGACCTAATGAGCAATTTTGGGTTTTCCTAGCAATCCACGACTTCTCCATTAGCATGGGTTGGTTGGGTTTAGGCTAGGACTAGCCTCATTTAAGCCACAACATCCCTCCAACGATATTGACCACAGTGAATAGAAGCATCGTTAAAGGTCTCTAAGCACCATTGGGCTACGATATTTGATTGAGCATTTCTCTAATCTTGTTCAAGGTATTAATGAAATGTAAAGTACTAAAGAATCATGTTATCTAGGTCTAAAATAACCTATATCAATTTTTAGAGATTTGACTTTATTTGGATTTGGCATATGTATCTTGACAATTGCCCAAAGTTACAATGTTGCTCAGTTAAAATGAGAAAGGTTGTGTATATTTCAAACTGTTGGTCCTAGGATCAAATCATCTACTTTGTTAGCTCTAGTTGATAGGTTTAGGCTAAGAAAAACCTTGTTTCAGCTAGAACATCACTCTGACAATATTGATCACACTAAACAAAAGCATCCCTAAGGGTCTTTAAGCACTATTGAGCTACGATCTTTGATCAAGTATTTCTCTAAGCTCGTGTGAGGTATTGAAAAAATGTTAGGTTTTATAGGATTGTGTTATCTAGGCCTACAACAACCTATCTTAGTTTTTAGATATTCAACTTTTTTTGGATTTGGCATCTATATCTCACCTATTGCCAAAATTTGTAATGTTCCTTAATTAAAATGAGCAAGGTTGTGAATATTTTCAACTATTGGTCCTAGGATCAAAATATCTTCTCTGTTAGCTCTAGTTTGTCAGGTTTAAATAGGACTAACCTCATTTCAACCACAACATCCCTCCGATGGTATCAACCACATTGAATGGAAGTGTCCCTAAGGGTCTCTAAGCACCATAGAGCTGTGATCTTTCACAAAAATACATAAATCATGATATATTTTAACTTTTCATGTTGTATTACATCAAAATAAGTGACATATGATTACATGTTATAGTGAATTTGATAAACATGTTATATTTTTTGTATAAAATAATGAACATTCATGTGTTTGCTTAATTGCAAGAAAGTAAGTTGAAATACAAGTTTGTATGCACACATTTAACAAGTTGGATGGAAATTCAAGTTTAATGTAGATCAAAATGAATAATATGTCATGTCATGTCAATCATATAGCTACAAAAAGATGTTATGTCTCATCGGCACAAAACAAAATTTGAATACTCGATAAACTTAGAATGTGTACAATAGAAATGTTGAATGTGCATAATACAAATCTTGAATATATACAATACAAAAGTTGAATACCTGACAAATGTTGAATGTGTACAATAGAAATGTCAAATGTGTACAATATACATCTTGAATATATACAATACAAAAGTCAAATGTACATCAATGTCACATGATGACCACAACTACATATGTATATCACTATCAATATCTGTGACTATGTAGGATCATCAAAATTGAGCCTCTTTGATATAGTTTGTTGCTCGCTAGGTTTTTGTAGAAGAAAAATTTAAATATACTATCAAACATATTATTTATAAGTAATATGAAAATAACTAGAAATTGAGTTCAAAATTATGGATTGTTGAGTTGTTCATTACCTCATCACTTTGTCCTATAGTTGGACTGAATGATAATGGTAATGGGCTCCTTCATCAATGGATGGGACTCTTAACAAAATGATGAGGTAGAATGATGATGGGAGACACAATTGCTAATGAATCAATGCTCACAGTAGGCACAACCACTAATGAATCAATGTTGGTATGAGGCACAACCTATATGGTAAGTGATAAAATGTTAGCATTATAAAGTGAAATTAGGGATTCCAAATGCAATAAATAAAAAAAGTATTACAGATTGAGCTAGATCTCTCATGCTAGTAGGAGGTACACTCACTAATGAATCAATGGTGGTATAAGACAGAACCTATATGATAAGAGATAAAATGTTAGCATTATAGAGTGGAATTAGGGATTCCAAAAAGAGTGAAAAAACAAAAAATGTATTGTACTCCCATGCTAGCAGGAGGTACAACCACTAATGAATCAATGCTAGTATGAGGCACAAATTGTATGGTAAGCGATAAAATGTTAGAATTGTAGAGTAGGTGTTAAGGATTTCAAATAGAGTAAAAGAAAAATGTATTGCAGCCTGAGCTAGATCTCTTGTGCTAGCAAGAGCTACAACCACTGATGAATCAATGTTTTATGGGGCACAACCTATATGGTAAGTAGTAAAATATTAGCATTATAGAGTGGCATTAGGGATTCCAAATAGAACAAAAAAACATAAAAAATATTGTAACCTGAGCTGGATCTCTCATGTTAGTAGGAGGCATAACCACTTATGAATCAATGCTAGTATGAGGCATAGCCTAAATGGTAAACAATTAAATGTTAGAATTGTAGAGTAGGCATAATAGATTTAAATCACATGCACAAGAAATTCAAATTGAGATCACAAGAGGGCTTCAACTAAGAATCTAGATACATACATCTGGCCTCTATTATGTTTGACCCTGTCTTTGATGCTTGAGACTCCTAACAAAATGAAATGGGAAAATATTTGCATGAAGTCTCAAAGAGTATTGTAATAGGTAAAAGATAAATAACACATGTTAGTAAGACAAATTGTTGATAATTACTATAAAATTGGGAAAAAAAATTAAAAATGTACTCATTTGCAAATACAACTCTTTAATATGTGTATCAAACAAATGCATACTATAACCTAAAATTTATGAGAAGAAAAATATTAAGTTTTACCTCTTCCATTGCCTCAACATTGACAGTCTTAGGTGCATTCATCAACTCTACAAAACTAAATTGTTTCTACATATATTCAACAAACAAGTCAACATGTATTCATCAATATTGAGTACATGTATATACATTCATTCATAATAAATTTCAAAATATAAACTTGACTTGTATTTAGTACCTTTTTGTGTTTTAGTGTTCTTGTTGACTTCCTTCCCTTTCCTCCAAACCTCAAGCTATGTGGAGTACCCTAAAGAAGAAACAAATATAACATAAGAGGAGTTAATAAGACACATTGTGAGTTCAACTCAAATTGTAAACTTGATAGGTGTATAAGCTATGATGCCACATAGCTCTCAAGGCCAAAGTTAATGGAAAAAAGTGTGGCATCATTAATTTGAGGAATTTCAGCCCCCAACAAGTGGTATGAAATAGTAAACAATATTGTTATAAATATGTGATAATGTTGTAAATGGAAAGAATGCACAATAACAACAAGAAGATCATAGGAGGGTAAGAAGACATTGAAAGGACTTGAAGGATTATATTTGAAGGATAGTTGAAAGATAGGGAAAATTGGGACTCAAAAAGACTACAAGGCCTATATTGAAAACAAATAGTTGAGAAGGAAAAGAGAGATTCAAATGAGCTTTTGGCACCTTGTTGAAAATTAAAAGTGTAGATACATGATCTCCACACTACTACAAGACATCCTATGTGATATGGAGGTTCTTGGATTTGGATGGGTATATGGAGGATGAACTCATGAGGTTCATTAGATGGAGTTAGGGTATGCTAGAAGCAAGATATGTCAATGGGAATTGGATGGATTTGATGAATTTGGGAGGGTTTCAGTGATGGTATGAGATGGAAAGGTATTATTGTACTTTTTAGAATATAATTATGAAATAATATTTCAAAGCCAATATATTATTGTACTTCTAAGAATATTTAGAAAATTTTACCACGTATGTTCTTGCTCCTAGCATCACACCTCTAGTAGAATGAGTATTATGTGGTGTTCTCATACCGCTTGTTGCACCATGTACTGCATACCATTTGAATATTGTTGAATTTGATGAAAGATCAACCCCACAACTCCCAAGAATCAATTGCATGCAAACACCTATCACTAAAAGAGAGAAGCAAAGCTATGGAGGTTGAAATTGTTAGATCTATAGATGAGTCATTCTTGATGAAAAAAAAGAGATATTTCTATAATAAGAGTTGAATGAATAAAATTGCAAAGAGGTCAATCCTTATAAACTAAGATCAAAACCTAGATTGGATGATAATAATTAATAAAATAATTAATTATTATATGCCTTAAGTTTAGCTTAAGTAAACTATAGATAATAAGTGACTTGATAATTAAATCAAAATGATTTAATTAATAAGAAATTGCTTTATTACTCTAACACCCACCCTTAAGATAAACTTAGGGAGTAGCTAAAAACCTAGAAACTATTGTTGAAAGGAAGTTGGGTCCTGGCAACAAGGCTTCATGAGGTACCCAAGCATAACCAAATCTTTGAAAAGAGGAGAAATAGAGAAAACCATATGGGAAAAACCCTACTCCAAAAAGAAAAAAAAATAAAATATTCCAAAAGATAGGAACAAAAGGATGATCATGAAGAACAACAAAGCATGAAGTTGCAAACACTATGAAATTGCTGATATGAAGAACTTCCACTGTATATAACATGACCAAGTAGAGAAGACTAAGACTAAAGAGTTGATCAGTCAAAGATGGAAGGTGTTGGAATCATGAATACCAATGATATTTCTATGGGGGAGTATTGTAAAAATGTGATTAGATCTTTATCATGATGATATGTTACATTCATGACTATGTTTGTCATTGATGTCAACATAGCAATTTTCTATGGTATCTAATAGAAGAATAATGAAAAGATCAAGTTGGTATGGACAACTCATTGAGTAATTTCAATAGCAAGGTTAAAGGGAGATTACACTACATGTCTATTATATGTAGCTAACCTTGAAAGCCTAAGATATTAATTCTGGAAGAATTTATGCAAGTTTCAATGAAGACAATTTTGAGATAAAGTTTACAGAGGCATGTTTTGGTAAACTTGTTATATCTCTTCACAAAGTTATTATTCTAAAAAGTTCTTAGAAAATTTATTATTCTAGGAAGCTTTAAGTTTTAGATGTGAAGAAGACATGTTGGTGGCAACATGGTCGAGCTTGCTCATCATAATATCATATGTACAAAAAGTTTTTCAAGTTGAAAAGCGAAAGATTAATGTTATCACTAAGTGTAACATGTTCTTAAAGTGATCCTATAATAATTAATTTAGAAAGTGTAATAGTCAACTTAGGGAATTATTTTATGGATTCGGTATAAAGGAAGGACATTTTCCTTTATCACATATGATAGGAATGAAGTATGTATTGATGAATGAAAATGATTGAAGACATGAATGAGAAGTTAAGAAAAGTCAAATGAAAGTGAAGGAAACTTCATTGCTAAGGTTTTATTATGTGATCCAAATTTGGATACTTGGATCCAAAGTTTGTGACATAGTCTACAAGGTTTGGTAGTGATTGGTCTAGTTGATAGGATAGAGAAAAGAAGTTACAGTGTAGTACACATGCAATTATTCTACAAGGAATAGTTGAGAGATCAATTGGACAGTGAGTTCAGTGATCTTACCCTAGAAGCTATTTGGAAAGTGGATCATTCTATCTTCTATAACTCCTAACAAGACTGGAATCTCCTAATAGGGATTCAAAGTCTCTTGACATGGACTCTTATGTACTAAATGTTGTAAGATACTCCTAATAGGGTCCATCCTCTAACAAGGAATATTTATATTAGTACATCATCCTATGGGCATCATTCTTACTAGGGTTTTCCCTCTGATCAAGGTTTTCCATAGTTACCATATCTGGTGTAATTTCCTATGTGCATCTTGTTATGGTTACTATTTAGTTTGGTTGACTGGATAAGATTGTTTAAGGTTGATAAATGTTTTAATTATTGGATAACTGATTCACCCCCCCACCCCCTCTCAGTTATCTTGGTGGACTATTATTTGTAAAAATTGGTATAAGAGCACCAAGTCCTTGAAGATAAAGTTTAACAACTTTGGGAGATCTATGGAAAGCATGTTCAGGAAATATAGTCTAAAGGTTGATGAAACAAATTATGATAGATAGAAGGAAAAGATGAAGACACGACTACTATGTATGGGTCTAGGATATTGGATCTTAACAAAAATATCAAAGACAATCACTATATGTATTAAATTTCAAGGAGGAACCAAAGAAGATGATGACGTTATATGGAAGATATTAAAGACCTTAATGATGAAATATTTTATAGGATTACAAATTGTATAGGATAAAGAAGGAATCATTATTTCTTAGACTAAGTATTTGAAGGATTTGCTAAAAAGGCTCGATTTGGAAACATGTAAACATGTTGGAACACCTATAGTAACTAGACACAAGTTATCTGCAAAAGATGAGACACCTACTATTGAGTAGAAGAAGTATAGATCGATGATTGGAGGTTCACAATATCTAACTCACACAAGGCTAGATATAGAAAATGTAGTTAGAATTGTTGCAAGATTCCAAGATGTTCCTCGAGAAGTACATTATGTAGTAGTCAAAAGGATATTTAGATATCTAAAAGGAACACCAAAGTTTGGAATGTGGTATGATAATTCTAATGATTTCAGTCTATGTGCTTATATTGATGTCGATTGGGAAAGAAGTATGGATGAAAAAAGAGCACCAGTGGGAGACTTCTTTCTTGGAGGAAGGTTTGTTTCTCAACTAAGAAAGAAGCAAGATTATACATCACAAAGTACAACAGAAGTAGAATATGTTGCAATAGAAAATAATTGTAATCAAGTTGTTTGGATGAAGCAAATGCTGGAGGATATAAGGATAGAATTTAGTGAACCTTTTTTCATACATTGTGAAAACACAAGCATAGTAACTATGTCTAAAATCCAGTGTTACATTCTATGACTAAGCACATTTCTATCAAGTATCACATGTTGAGAGAGAAAGTTGTAGAAAAGGAAATTAGATTGGAGTATGTGAGTACTAAAGAGTAGATTGTACATATCTTCACTAAGCCTCTTCCCAAAGTGACTTTTGAGTATTTACAAGGTATGCTAAGGGTTATGTCCCTTCCTACATTAGAGTAGAAGATGCAAGAATGCATCAGTCTAGTGTAAGAGAGCATCATTTTTTGTCTAGACTAAATGTTGATGCTTCCTATATGGGGGAGTATCTATGATGGACAGAGTCATCTAAGACTCTTGTTGGATGTTGTTTTTGAATGGTGTTTGTTGACACTTGAGCTAGCAAGAATTAGTTTTTGTAGAGCTTAATGGTTTCTAAAACCTTTGACATTGATGTCAATTGTAAGGCCTCACCCCGACCCATCATAGCATAGTTGATACATCATTATTTTGATACTCATGACTTGATATGTCAAGACATTATTTGATGCACTGAACATTATTTTCTATTTTATAATGTGTGATGCTTTACTTTCAGATATTTAATTTTTTCATTTAATGCTTTATGAACATGTATAATGATGAAGTAATTGAATGTAGAACTAACACTTTGATTATGCAATTGTAGTGGTCAAAAATATGAGCAGAATGAGATAAATAATTGATTATTAGAAAAATAGATGTTTTAATTTACATGATTTTACTAATACCTAAGTTACATATATACATGTCATTTCTTGAGCTACTAATGTGTGCAATGAGTGTGTAGGATAGTTAGCTAGGAAATCTAATGGAAAGATGAAACTGAACCCCTTGCTAAATTGTGTTATTTTGCATTGTCTTCCTTGAAGGTTGTTATTAGGTCTTACTATTCTCCTAACTTTTTTTTTTGTTTCTATTAAGTCTTTAAATCCTTAAAACATTAAATTTAAGTACCCTAGGGGTAAGGGTATGGGTTGGGAGTACTTTCCACCCCCTTAGCCTCTTTGGTTGACTTTTAGGGTCACTCAAAAACCTTACTTTTGGATGATTGCAAAAATTGATTTGTCTCCTTCATGAGTGGTGACTCAAACTCCACCTTAGGGTTACCTAAAGTCAATAGGATCATATTTAGAGGCATTTTGGAGAATTTTGGAGTTGTTACCCAATCTCTAGTTTTAGAGAGAAGTTTGAAGATTGAAGGAAAGGAAGGATAAGCTCTTCTCAACTTGTCATTTTACCATAACTTTTTGTGAAGGTAGGGTTCTTCACTCTTGGATCATGTTCTTCATATTGTTCATACTTTGATTCATGCATAAGGCATTGTGTTGTTCTTGTATTGCTTGTATGTGTGTTGAGGTTGTTTGGGGAGGGATCTTAACTTGTTCTTGGATGTCATTATTATGCTTTGCTTTGAAATTTTGAGGGGATTTCATGGGGAATTTTTTGGCATTACTCACCCTTGGATAGGGAAGAAGTGGCCATGTATGGGGGAACGGCCTTAGTTGGACCTCAATAGTGTAGAGTCTCCTCTCATGGTGAGAAGAGGGAAATAGGGTAGGGTGTATGGGCCCCTACTTGTCATCACATGCCTTGTATGAAAATTTGAATTATTGAAGAAGGGAAAGAATGAAAACCCTTGTTATATTGGCCTCGAAAGAGCATTTGTAGAAGAACAAAAGTTCTTGAGTTTTATCCCCGAAAGGGCTATGTTATGGTATGGTGATTGACGTCTCCTATTGAGAAAATGCACCTCCCCCCTAGTCTAGTTCAATGTTGACCCTATTGTGTAAAATTGGGTTGGGGATGCATGCTTGAATTGCTCATCATATTATGTTGTTTAACCTCCAGTTCAGCTCTCATCTTTCCCATGATTCCCTTGATGCATTGAAGATATTGGAAAGGATCTCCTGTGAAGGACCTAGAAGAGATTTCATTTGAATTGTAACATTATGTAAAAATGTATTTAAGTTTTGATGTACTGGCAAGGATGTTAAATTTTTTTATTGGTTCTTTCTCGATGGAGCCTTGAACCAGGTTGATTAATAGAGAGAAAAGATTGAGAAAACCTCCTTGCATTGTATTTTATGTTATTTCAATTCATGTATAGGTGTGGAAAAATAGATTAAATGATGAGGTTTTGAAATTATGCAATCTTCAAGTTTCAATTTTGTGAAGAAAAAGAAATTTTGTTATGTTGAAATTTCAATCCAATTTCATACATATTAGGAGATACAATAAATCTCTCATTGTTGATAAAAACAAATTGTTCAACCATCTTGTTAAACTATGCAAATGGTAAATCCAAATTGATAAGAAAAAAAAAATATACACCTCTTGTTATAGAATTGGTTTGCAAAACAAAAGTTAACACTTAGAAAAAAATGGCTTGAGAAAAAATGTACACACCCAAGAGCATTTTTCTCTCTGGAATTTGTATGAGAGACAAAATTTCATCCTTGGGAAACAACAAAGTATATTCCAATTTGATTCCCTTTTTTTAAAATATGTATTATCAAATTCTTTAAATATAAAAATAAATAAGTTTGGTTTTAAAAGCAAATATATATATACATGAGAAATACCTTTTTTCCATAAACTCGCCTAATAAACTTTTTTCTCTTAATACTCCTTTCCCCCTTTCCAAGTCTTCACCTACAACATCTTATTCATTACCTCCATGATCCTAGTGCATGGAAAAAGAAAACCATTAACTCTCTGTGCATAAGTATAGCTATGGGCACCAAGTTGGTCTTGCAAGATAGGGGAGTCATGGCTTCAAAGTAATAATGAATTATAAATGTGTGTATAAAACTTAAAAAGAACTTCACCACCCTCGATTTGACCATCACTTCTAGCAGGCATTGAGAAGGCTTCCTTGGCCAATGCACCCCTAACACGTCACCTTCTATCTACCTAGCAAGTCAATTTATGAATGGTGGCAGGATGATGTCGATTCTGAACTCCCTTTGTGCTTCCTTCTTATTCCTTAGGCTGCGAATTTCCTCCACCAAGTGACCATGGGATCTCGTGCCCATGTACAGACTGTCCTAAGATCATATCAACATTGGGATTGGCACAACTTTGGGTGGAGACAAGTATTGGATGGTTGGCTTAAACATCTCTTTTTACCTTTATGTACTTCTTCCAGACCTAGCGTACCCTCCTCCCACTTCCTTTAACCTACGCTCCTTTGTCTTGGGCTACATGGGATTTTCCTTGGAAGGTGCCCATGTTTTGGGGAAGGGGTATTCTGACATGTGTCACATGGAAGGGGGGCTAGTCTAGGTAAGCATAGAGTAGGTTAGATTAGTTGTTTAGTGGGTTGTATATATTGTTTAGTTTAGCCTTGCATTATTTTAGGTTAGAGGCTATAGGTTCGTGGTAATTCTTTGGGTTAAAAATATATTGTTAAATTTAAGTTAGTGGTAGCTTAAGATTAGTTAAATTTATGTTAAATATAGTTTAGTTTTAGTATTAGATTCATTAAGCACTATTAAAATAGTGGTTAGAATTTGTTTATTAATTTTTTTGTTTTAATTGAATTTAGTTAAGTTGTTAGCAGGTTGATTGATATGTTTTATTTTACCTAAATTGTTTTTGTACAATTTAGTTTATTTTAATTTTTGTTATGTAATATTATTCTTTTTTTTTTTGTAGATCATAAATTTAAGATATAATAAAATTTGTTGATCTCATGATAGACACTATCTTAGTTTGCGAGTTTGTTGAACAATTAGTTTATATTATTTAAATAGTCATTGGAATAAACTCTTCATAATGTTAATTGAAAATTGCTTAATAGATACTTTTATTGATTTATGATTGGATTTAAATTAATGGTGAAATATGTTAACTAGTAAGTTGAGTACTAATGCTATACGAATGTAAAGTTTCGAGAGTAACTAAGCATATCAAGTGTTCGGTCTCTAATTAATTGAATTTAGTTTATTTTATTTTATTAATTATTTTAACTTATCAAACTTAGTGAATTTAAATTTTAAAAATAATAAAAATAATAAATTTTTCGGCGTGTTTTGCCCTAGATTTTGGGCATGACATCAATCGAGGAGCAGTCTAGCATGAAAAATAAGCAAGAACAAGTACAACATGTTTGGGAGAAGTTTAGCAGTTTGGAAGAAAATAGTTTGGGAGAATGATCGATGAAGAGGATTTGAAAAGAAAGGTTAACAATCTTTTGTAGTTGGTATTTTTGGAACTAGATGTTTTTCATCTATGTTACCATTAATGCCATAGGGGGAGATTTTTGGAAGTAGGAATGTTCCTGATATTCATATGGGCGAGCATTTTCGAAATGTGATTAGATCCTTATCATGATGATATATTAAATTCATGACTATGTTTGTCATTGATGTCAACATAGTAGTTTTCTATGGTATTTGATAGAAGAACAATAGAAAGATCAAGTTGATATGGATAGATTGTTGAATACTTTCAGTAGTGAGCTCAAAGTAGATTATACTATGTTTCTAGTATACGTAGCTAACCTCAAAAGCATAAGATATTAAGTTTGGAAGAAGTTATGAAAGTTTCGATGAAGACAGTTTTGAGATAGAGTTTACAAAGGCATTTTTTGGTAAACTTGTTATATCTCTTACCAAGTTATTATATTGTGAATCCAAAGTTATAGATGTGAAAAAGACATGTTGGTGATGAAGTGGTTAAGCTCATTCATCATAATATTATGTGTGATAAAATTTATTCAAGTTGCAAGGCAAAAGATTAATGTTATCACTAAGTGTAACATGTTCTTAATGTGGTCCTATAATAATTAATTGGGAAGGTCTAATAGTTGACTCAGGGAATTTTTTTACAGATTTGGTACAAAGGAAGGACATTTTCCTTTATCACATATGTTAGGAATGAAGTATGTATTGATGAATGTGAATGATTGAAGAGTTGAATGCAAAGTTAAACAAAGCTAAACAGAAGTGAAGGAAACCTCATTGCCAAAGTTTTATTATGTGATCCAAAATTGGATACTTGGATCCAAGGCTTGTGACTTAGTCTACAAGGTTTAACAGTGGTTGGTCTAGTTGACAAGATAGAGGAAATAAGTTATAGTACAATACACACAATTATTCTACAAGAAATAGTTGACAGATTAGTTAGATAGTGACTTTAGTGGTCTTTCCCCAAAAGCTATTTGGAAAGTGGGTCCTTTTGTCTTCTACAACTCCTAATAGGATTGGAATCTCCCAATAGGGATTCAAACTCTCCTAGCAAGGACTCATATGTACTAAATGTTGTAATGGACTCCTAATATATTCCATCCTCTAACAAGAAGTATTTATATTAATACATCATCTTTTTGGCATCATTCCCACCAGGGTTTTCCCTTTGATCAAGGGTCTCCCTAGTTAACATATTTGTTGTAATTGTCTATGTGCATCCTGTTATGCTTACCATTTACTTTGGTTGAATGGATAAGATTGTTTAAGGTTGATAAATGTTTTAATTATTGGATAAATGATTCAACCCCACCCCTCTCAGTTATCTTGGTGGACTATTGTTTTTAATAGAAGGTATCTTCATGACCTCCAAAAATAGGAATGAAAGAATGTCTATATGGTAAATCATCCATCTCACCAAAATGCATAGGTATCTAATGACTATAATTTCCTAGTACATAGGATCAAATACTGAATACATAGCCCACTCCATTGAACCAAGAAAGCAATAGAGCCAACATAAACCTCCTATAATGCTGCTAGGTAAAACATGAACAATGAATTTCAACGCAATATCTCCTACAGAAAGCAAAATCAAAAAAAATCAAGAATGTAAAAGAACTAAAAACACCTATAATAGCATGTGTCATCAACACATCATGAGGCTAATGTCATGGGAGGAAAAGTCACTTGACAAAGGAATATGTCAAATATGGCCAAACTAAAACCCCCCATGGCACTTTATAATGTAGTGCGAGTACAAAAAAATACAAAGATGTGCAAGATCCCAAAATGCAATAGAGTGGCACTTTATCTCAATGTGTTTACAAAAATACTTCAAAAGGATACCAACAAAGATCATAAGAGACATAAGGCTCATACAAGAGATAGTACAACCCATGAAAAGTCACCTAAAATAATAAAAAAATTGATCTCCACACCTGAAATAACCAAGATATCCATCAGAATGCAAAAAAACAACAAACTAAATGGGATGTGCTTGGAACAAAATATGGAAAATAAAATGTCTCAAGATTTGTCTCTTGGAGTTCATAATAGAAATTATTTCTTTGAAAACCAAAATAGGCCACCAAACAACATCAAAAATCCAAATAAATGGCACCATCATGATGGGATCAGAATTACCTTTCTGATACTTCTTTTGGATTGAAAAATAGAGTCCAAATGAGCAAGTTATGGCCAAAAAATGCATGTAGGTCAAAAAAGCATTGAAAAGAAAAAATAAATACCACCTCGAGATCTATGCCAAAATGACTCAAAAGAGGGCTCAATAGTACCATAAACTTCCTTAAGAAGTGTGTAAATTCTAAATCAAAACTATCTTGAAATTTGCTCAATAATACCATAAAATTTTACCGCCTGGGGAAATGTGCCAAAAATTTGGATTTATGTGCAAATTAAAAAAATTATCGTCTTAGGAAATGTGTCAAAATCCCAATTTTTGAAAAAAAAATCTCAATTCGTGTGCCAAAAAATCCAAAAATCAATGCCTTAGGAAATGTTCAAAAATTAGATGACCACCACCTCGAGAAATGTGCCCAATCTAGGAAAAATTTGTTTTAGACTCAAATTCTAGTTGTGTCCAAATTGGACTTTTTTTTAATGAAAATAGGTGTTTTTTGGCACTCTAAGCTCAACGGCGATGTCTGTTTGGGCTCAAAGTGCACCAAAAAATGGTGACCCCCTAGATTCAATACAAAATAACTTTAAAAAAAATGAAACCTTAAGAAAGAAAAAGTATACATTTGAAATCCAAACCAAACTTCTCATAAACATAATAGGGGCATGAAGATCTAAAGCTCTGATACCATGTTGAAGTTGACAAAAGATCAACCCCACAACTCCTAAGAATTACCTGCATGCAAACACCTATCACTAAAAGAGAGAAGCAAAAGCAATAGAGACTAGAATTTCTAGATCCATAGATGAGACATTCTTGATGAGCAAAAAGAGAAATTGCTATTATTAAAAGTGAATGAATAAAATTACAAAGAGATCAATCCTTATAAAAGGAGATCAAAACCTTAACAATGTAAAACCTAGGTTGCATGATAATAATTAATAAAAGAATTAATTATTATATGCCTAAAGTTAAGCTTAAGTAAACTAGAGATAATAAGTGACTTAATAATTAAATCAAAATAATTTAATTAATAAGAAAATATTTTATTACTCTAAAAATCAATCTAAAGTTCTCTATAAAATAAAATCAAAATTTACTTTTACAATATTAAGGTGATTAAATAATATCATGTCAAAACTCATGAGGTTCATTAGATGGTGTTTTGGTAATGTTAGGAGCAAGAGATGTGGATGGGAATTGGATGGATTTGATGAATGTGAGGGTTTCAATGATGGTAGGAGATGGAAGATGACCTATAAGTAGGTTGTTAGTGTCATACCAATTAAGAAAAAATATTTTAAAGCCAATATATTATTTTACTTTAAATAAAATTTTAAAAACTTTAACTCGGGTGTTCTTGCTCCTAGCCTCACACCTCTAGCAGAATGAGTACTCTGTGGTGTTCTCATACTGCTTGTTGCACCCTACATTGTATATTATTCACATATCAATCTAGAGTGATCTATAAATTTTTTTTACTCTTGCAATATTTAGGTGATTAAATAATATTATGTCAAAACTCAAACATACAAACCTGTGTATCCTGTCCACTAAAGACCATCACCATCAAATAATTTGTGAGTGTGAAATCCTCACCTCTATATGAATAACAAGTATTCCCACAATGTACACATTGATGAGATGATATTCCATCCTTAGACACATCCATATCTATCCCATCACACGTGCTAACAGCTAAAACAAAAATGTTGATTGGGCCCCGAAGACTGTAATGATACATGTGATGACAAAGTAGGTGGCACAAGTGAGGATGAAACTGGTGGTGTAGGTGACACAATTAGAGATGACACTAGTGGTGAAGGTGACACAAGTGGAGATGACACTAGTGGTGTAGGTGATGCTGATGGAGTTGTCGTAGGTTGTGATGACCAAGGTGCCATAGGTGATAATGATGGAGTTGTTGCATGTTGTGATGACCATGGTGCCATAAGTGATGATGATGGAGTTGTCACATGCTATGATGACCCTAAAGGTGCATCTAATGATGGTCAAGGTTTCATAGGTGAAGGAAAACCACCTAACTATGAGCCATACTCAATGATAACATTTGTCAATGATGCAACCGTATGAAGAGTTTATAAATCAATAGACTCCTTTATAATTGATGGGAGCACAACATGAGGCATGGTTTTTTGTGTTTTATGTCTCCTCTCATGTTGTGGTACCACTCTACAAGCCCTAGGTCTATCTTGTATAGAGCCTCTTCCTCTACCTTGGAATTGATGGATGTCAAACTAATTTGTCTTCTCACTAAGGATGAACTCACAATATAGTTTTCTTGAAAAATATAGAGGTGCATCATAATTATTATGTGGTGGTATTTCAAATACCATATACCACCTATCCCAAAAACATGATCTCATCCTAGTATGAGTGCACCAATGAATAAGAAAGGTTTTGGTTGTATGTAATAGGGAGTTGGCAAATATAGGATCGATGAAAAGAGAACTCATGGTACCTTTCTTTATGTCTTTTTCTTTCACTTGCTGATATGATAACCCATCAGCATAAAATATACGACACCTACTCTTGCATTTACCCCATTCTGTAACATCCCTAGACACCTCAGTTGCATTTTGGGCCATTTACTCAAGTGTGTTTGCAAGGGTTGAGTGGTGAGAAAGTATAAATGACTACAACCTATTGACATTTTGGGTAATGTTAGCACTATTTTGTGAGAGGTAGTTTATGAGGTCCTCTTGTGTAGTAGTTAAATGATGTAATTGTATGCATGGAGGGTTTATAGGAGGTGGTGGTTTTTGAATGGGAACATTGAGTGAATGGTTTTGTGGTTGTGTCACTATGGGTGGGGGGTTTTGTGGTTGTGTCGTGATGGGTTGTAGTGCCTGCCCCTAGTTCGCATTTTGTTATCATTGTTGAACTCTTTTGGAGCTAGTTTCATGTTGTTGGTTAGCAACATTGTTTTGAGACTATCAGATATTGTGCTATGGATTCAGTTTATTATGTGATGAGATTACTTAGACTCTACATTTCATGTATGTATGATGATTATTTTTAGTGTTCACAATTATTGATGATGATCATTACATTGCTTTGAGTTATTAATGATGATTAGTAAGATGATTTATTATCATATGTGTTTTCTTATGGATACTTACCCCATACTTGCATGTGTATGGTGTGCGTGTTTGCTTTGCGTGTTTGCTTTTGTATGGCGTGTCTGATGTGGTTAAGGAAGGGAGTCGTAGTCACCTGCTAGTCGGGATCTACACGATGCACTACTTCCTACCATTGCCTATTTAGCTTAGTATATATTGTGCTTGTACATGCGTGGTTTTTATGCAAGTTGCAGGTACCGAGTATCGACTTGCCTGAATTACCAGGATGAGCATACCCTATCATATTATCTCAATGATAAGAGAAGGGAGATAAATTCTCAAGTCCAAATCCCAACCCTTTAAGCCATTTTCCCTAATTGAAAAATTAGGACAAGTATCTGAGTTGAGTACCCTCTGAATATGTTGGATAACGTAATTCATGATTTAAACCTTTGGTTTGATTTTGTATGTATTTTGGCTATGATGGATTTTCATATTTTTACCTTGTGAGTCTTTGGAGTATTTTCTATTAATTAAGCCTAATTAAAAGATTTAATTAATGGTTTAATTAAATGGAAAATTAATATGATATTTTAATATTTATTTTATTTAATTAATTGGAAAATTAATTAAATAAAATAATTAAATTTGAAAATAAAAGTTAAAAGTTTAAATTTGGAATGTGACAATATTTATTTTAATAATAATATATTTGGAGTTCATTTTTAAATAAATGACTAAATAATATTATTATTAAAGCTAATAAATATTTTAGCAATTAAGTTTTGGAAAATGAAATTTAAAAGTGGAAAATATATTTAAACTAATAAAAGATTCTAAATTTTATGTGACTAAAATATAAATATATTAAGATTGAAAAGTGGAGTTATTAAAGTTAGTGCATGAGATTTAATAAATTAATTAATTAAATTGGAAAGAGTAAAGTAAATATTATATTAATTAATGTGCATTATTTTTATGTTTGCTCACATAGGAGTTGGCAAATTCTCGAGAGTTGTCATGTAGACAACACAGGGGTTTGCACTCTAAGAATGCACAAGTTGTCTAAATTTAGAAGTTAGAATTTTATTTGCGCACATGGTGTCTACAACCTTAAGACTCATCTAGAAGGTTGGAGAAGACCCATGCTTGGTTGTCATGCTTATCTTCTAGTTGTCTCTACAAACACTCTAGATGCATCTTAGAGGCCTTTAAATAGAGGCTCTCCTAGTGTGTTTGGACATGCTACAAGCTTCAAGCTAAAATGGAAGCTTCAAGCTTCAAGCTTAAATGGATTTGAGAAGCTCTACATTCTGATATGCTTCTACAAGCACTCCTACTCACTGGGAGGTGGGAGTACTGGAGGAATGACGGATGTTGAAGAAGGAGAGAGACGAGCAGAGGGGTATAGAGGCAGAGCAGCTATGGAGGCGACCTCACCACAACCCAATGTTAAGCTGATCAATCGCTGGACTTTCAAATATGTGGAGGTACGAACTCAAAATGCCTCTGAATACTAATATTCCTGAAATTTGCACAGTGACTGTCTACTTTCATGATACTCTTGAATTTTTCCTTTGATATAAGAGTTTATATGCGATTGATAATTGATACCTTCGATATCTATGATGTCCCTTACACATCACTATTCATTCCACGTTGGGATGTAAACTTTCGTTTGTGGGAACGAAGGTATATGCTATATAAGAACCCTTAACACTGTTCAAACTATACTAGCCACATCGTTACCTTTGAAAGCATGGGTCCTTAAATATGTGAATCTATCCTCCTTCCTAGTAATCTTTGTTGTGTTCATTTGGCTTTCCGATAATGGATCTATTCTTCTTGTCTGCTTATACATCGGTCAATGACCCTGAAGCCTAGCTATGGGGATCTTGTGAAGAATCAATATAAAACTGTAGCCAGTTCGGTAGATTTTATCAATAAGTGTTTATTGTGTAGGATGTGTGCTATGGTCTTCTAGTTCGATGAGAACATATGCTAAACAGTAGCAACAAGAGTGTAGATAATTTGGTGAAGGCTACGAAACTGGAGTTTGAATGATCTCTGAAATTAGATGGTTAACATTTATATAATTTTTCATATTATAAGTCTGTATTGTATACATTTAATTGGAAAACGCATATTCTTATACTATATTCATTATTTAGTTGATTAAATTAATAATGAATCTGATTCAATTTCAATATTATCAAAGTTATTATTGAGTTATCATTTGTTTGTAATAGTTAAAGATCTTGCAAATAAACAAAGGTATCATCAACAATGTCGTTATTGTTCACGTTGTTGTCAACGATGTTGTCACAAAAAAAAAACACTGATTAATCATGCTTGGAAATGTTTTTGTCTGCCTCCAATCCCAAACGCCTAGTGCAGTGCACAACTGGATGGCATCCCACTGATTTTATCAACTTCGGTGGCGATCAGACTGTACCTACTACGATGAGGGGCAGTTGACCATGCACGCTTGTGCGTTCAGACCACATGGCATTGACAGAACGCATGGCCTCATAATGGGCCGCAGACAGAGTATCTACGCCTTGCAATTTTTAAAATCACCTAAAACATTTAAATCATCTCCTTTACTCCTCGTGGTATTTGGACGCAGGGTAACTACGATTGGTAGGTATAACAAAACCGTGGCCCATTAATGTCTGAACATAGTTTGCACAGTCTACTAATAGAGATGTGGCCATTAATGTTGAGGTTTTAAATTAATTCAGTTTGTTAATAAGAATTATGGTATATCATTATTTGTCAATAAGCGAGTTTTATTAAAACATTTTACATAAATTTGTTAGTATATTATAATTGTGATTAAGTTAGTTAAATATCAACATATTATAATGTGTTTATTGTATTAACAATTTGTTAATAGTAATTTGTTATAACTATGTTGAAAAGAGTTATTAATTTTAATGACGAATCTAGTATTGTCATTTGATTAATAAGATTATTATCATAACTTGTTAATATAACTTCTTATTATTCATTAACAAGTTATTATTAAATTCTTAATAGGAATATTAATGGATTAGATTATGGTTGATTAATTTAGTCAAAAAAATTAGTTGGCTAAACCAATGGTAAATCTGGTTAGAATATTGATAATTTTAATCATTAATATTAAAATTATTAATGAGGTTGCTATTTGTTAATAATGGTTAAACTATTAATGGATAATAGTATAAATGGTCTCTTATAGTTATTACTTGATTCGATTGAAATTTTGTTATCAAGATCGAATTGGAAGGGAAGTGTAATTAAGTTTTGAAAGTATTATATTATTAATTCAAGATGAATTTCTTCAAAAAAAAATCGAAGTGCATAACTCTAATGTTTTAAACAAATGGGATTTATTTGAGAACGTGATAAACGGGGAATAATGAATGGAAGTTAACTCATTTTAGCATGATGATGGTTTGTGAGAAATTATTTAAACATATAACCTTAAGTTTTTTAGAAAGGTGGACTCCAGAGATCTCGAGTGTTGAGCCTTAGCTTATGTACTATATGTACAAAATATCTATAGGGTGAAGGGAGTGTCCTTACTTGATGACAATCCTTAATAATTATTTCACTATACACAGACACAAGCTAGTCCCTGTTTCAAATGAAAACCCTATAGTGAATTTGATAATCATTGAGTCAATAATATAGTTATGTTGATTACTTAAATTTAATTAGTCATTAAGTGGAGTTTAAATTGATGGGATTATTTGGCACTCTATTTTTCATGTAGGTATATTGATGCTTACTCAGTGTTTTCATATATTGATGAATACTCAGTGTTTTTGGTTATTGATGATTATTCAGTGTTTTTAGATGTTGATGATGACTAATTAGGTGATTTAATATCATTTGTGTTTTTTTTGGATACTTTCTCCACATTGCATGTGATTATGTAAGCAAACTAAAACATGTATATGTATTCTACATTCTTTTTATACTATCTGCATTCGGGTTGACTTGTAGGTCAAATGATGATAACTTTATACACTTGAAGTACACTTGCAAATAGAAAACTGAAACCCCTACACATTATTCAACTATGAGATAATAGCAAAACCAAAACATGTGTCTGCATCGTGTATTCTTTATGTTTCTTGTTTTGGTTTTTTGGGTTGACTAGTGTTGACCAGTGCTAGGTTGTTACCAGAGGCTCGGGAGTTATAAGATGTGTTGGCATGTTGATTTTATTTGGTCTCGATCTTTATAAGCCCAACCATGGTAATGTGATCGTATGCTCTATGAAATGTTTGTATTTTTTCATCAGTCTTCATGTGTGAAGCTGAGATGTATATGTATGAGATACCTGAGCTAATCATTTTTGAGTCATCGATTAGTTATCCTTGGATTATTTTCTAGTCACCATGATGGGACTAAAATATGGATTTATTCTTGATGATGTCATGTTGTGACATGCTTTGACTCAACCATTTTGGAGTCTTTGATCAATATGATTTTGAGATATTCTTGGTTGCTTGTTGAGAATCAATGGATGTGATGATTTATTTTGGTTATTGAGAACCAATGGATACTTATGATTATCAGTGATGTCTTCAGTTGCCAATAGAGAACTGTTGTGGTCATGATTTTCTATGGATGCTTTTTCGGATGCTCATGGAGATTTCATGATTCTTATCTTGGAGATTTGATGATTCTTATTATGAATATTTGATGCTTATGTTGTGGATATTTGATGATTCTTTTTATGGATTATCTTTTGGATTTTCTTTATAGTCGCTTGTACAGGACTGTGGTGATTTATGATTCCATGAGCATTAGGGTAGGTAATCTACTTGTAGTGTCGGGAAGTGGCTTGCAATGGGGGCCGGGGCCCTAAGTGGCTGCCAGGGTAACTCATTGTAAGTTTGGTTAATAAGTGATAACATTTACACACTAAATGGGGATTAAATGAACCTAAAAGGATAATTGTTTTGGTTCTCACCCATGCCTTGAGTGCTTGTACAGGCTAGGATGGGAGTAGTGAGACGCATGGTTGCGACCTTGCATTCCATAGTATGCCTCGTCAGTATGAGAGGATACTAGTGGCCGCATGAGATCTGTATGGACCCGTGGAGTTTAGCTAACTGCCAGGGTAACTTGTACGAGATAAATGTGATGAATTTTTCCCGCTTGCAGAGTAGGTTTCCTACATGTCATTGTGTGCCTCTAGGAATTAGATGTCAATTTTGTATGATGGAACCTTTGAGTTAGTATACTTTTAGGATTCCTAGACTTATAGAGATTTGTGACATGTGGTTTTGATATCCTATTTGGGACTTGAGATTATCTCCTCAGCACGGTGGGAGTGGACCACTTAGGTTCCACGCGGTCGGGTGGTAGTGCTTTATCACTCTTATCATTTGAGATCCATTAAGACACCGTGGTTGGAGTATTCTTGGTTGGTATTTATCTTCATTATGTTCTTGGATCATTATGATAGATGATATACCTTATGATGGATGTATTTATTGGTATGTTTCTTATATTGATGGTTTGCATATGTTAGTTGATGATATATGATGCTTTACTTTGCATGTTAGTAGGATGTTTTTAGGAGTGACATTCTTACTATGTTTATAGCCGATGATCTCTTCGGTGCTTTGGAATGTTATGCACGGAGGGATGGCTAGGATCCATGATGGTCTAATGATGCTATTTATGGTTGGGAGGAACCCTGCACTTAGTTAGTTATGTTTGTGAGATATGGTTATCTTTTATGATGGATGTTTATATCTTTATGATGATGATGTATTATGTATTGTTATGGTTTCATTATGTCATGGATTAATATTGGATGATGATGTACTTTATTTACATGGATGATTATTGTTTTAAGCGCTTTCACACTTGTAACATGTATAGTGAACGATTGAGCAAACTAAAATGTAATTACTAGAAGGACACTTGTATATTGTTAAAGTACATTAGATGTATCATTGCTATTTCATAAGGATGTGATGTTAGATGGATAGTTAAGATTAGATGTGATTCAACGTTAAGGGATCTTTAAAGAATGTAATCTGTTATGTTATGTTATTTTCAGTTGGATGTTATTGTTGCTTCTGCAAGTGTTGTGTATGGTTTTACCTTCATGTTTAAAAAAAAAAAAATTGTTAGGTAAACTTAGTGTAATTCTTTGGATCCCTTGGCGGGGCATTACATGGGTGGAGGGTATGATTGTGTAGGAGGTGGTCTTTTGCCTCTCCCTCATTTTCTTAGATTCCTTGATACATCTCTATTAATTTTTATTTTTTTAAATTACAAAACTACAATACAAAATTTGATAAAAAATACAGAAATGATGAATATAATGAAGACCTACCTCATTTGCAGCATGCCATGGATGGAAATGCAACAAAAAAATCATTTTTTATGGTAGATCTGATCGAGTTTTGATGTTCTCCTTTGCACTCCACATTGTTGCTACCATTTGAGGGTATAAAAATGACCTCAAATGTAAATAGCAGAGAAAATATAACTTTAAAAAAATTGATCAGGTTTTTTGAATTAACCCGATTGACTTTTTTGAATTAACTCAATCAGGTTTTTTGAATTAATCTGATCAGGTTTTTTTAAGTATAATGGCCAAGCTTGGATACTAATTGTGGCCAACATTTCACTTTTAAATAACCCGATCGAGTTATTGAAAACCTTATCGGGTTATTTTTGCTTCTTCTTTTTTGGGGGGCGGTGTCCACTTTTTTATACACCAACTTGGTGCACACACCCATATATAAATTAATACTTGAGTACTAAGTTACTAATATGCATATACATTGTTTTTTAAATTTCTCTTATGTTTATTTCATTTATTTGTGACCATTCAATATCAACTCCTATAATGATTTGAGAATGCAATGGTCTTGTAGCATGATCAAGATGTTGTGATCATTTTTGTAAGTTTATTGTTAAAGTGTCATTTGAGGATCATTTTGGTCTTGATTAAAATTTTGATGTTTACCACAATATATTAGATTGGTATTATTTATTATCATTCATATATGTATAAGGGATAGATAAATTAAAAATAACATTTGATCATATACTATTAATTATGACTTAATCATAGTAATATAACATATCATGTCATATTATTATTTTATATTTACTCAATACTTAATATTTTAATCATTTATAATAATTTGATTCTATTCCAAGAGGGATCATGATAGTTCACCCTTCTTAAAAATTGCTTGTGCTCAAGAAATGAGAATTTATACAGATCTTACCATAAGAAGTTAGTATATGCAATGATGCAAGAAATACAAAGTATATATGAAGTATATGTTGGATACAATTGATTAATTGTGTGTTGTCTTTGATGTTATAGAAATGTCATATCAATTGACAGATAGTGCTTACCAAGCTCACTTGGTTAGTGAAGATAGTTTTTCTTGTTTATCAAGCATTCATAGGTTTACTCTGAACAGATGATAGTGTCTACTGAGCTCACTCAGGCGTCAAAGGAATTCAGGGCAGAAAAGAGTGTTAGCCAAGCTCACTTGGTTAATGAAGGTAAAGTTGGACAGAGTTAGTATTCATTGATTTCACTTGGTTGCCAAAGGATTTCAGCAAGTTTGCAGTGTTAACCAAGCTTCTATTGGTTAAGAAAGGAAATCATTCTAAAGTTAGTTTCTACTGAGTAGGGTTAGCTTATGAAGGATTTTTCTTGTTTTGACATACGAAGCTTAATTACTTTATGCATTGATTCTAGCTAACTATGATGATGAATATTGGTTGTTGTAATTTGAATTTGAGCTAACTTGACAATCTAGAAGGTATAAATAAAAGGTCAAGTTGAGATTTGTGTGTGCAAGTGTGCTGATTGAATTGAAAACAAAAGAAATAGAGCGAACTTGAAGGATACATAGGTATCCTTGTGGAGAAGAAAAGTAATATTCAATTAGGAAGGATCAAGTTTAAGCAGAAAAGAGATTTGGATTCAACAATTCAGTTGCATCACAATCAAGTCATTTAATTGTTACTCTCTAAACATTGTAGTAGTGATCTAAAATCTCTTAATAGAGTTGGTTTAATAGCCAGTTGTAAATCCTCTAACAAGGTAGCAATTCCATTGAATTGTTTTAAGACCTCTTGCAAGGCCACTCCTAGCAATGTGATTAAATCCTCTAACAAGGTAACACCTAACAGTGTGTTTTGTAACCTTTAACAGGGTTGGCTCCTAATAGGGCTCACTTCAGAAGAGTGAAAAATAGTAACTAGTTACATTGGTGGTTTTTCCCAAATTGGGTTTCCATGCTAAATCCTGGTGTCTCATGTGTTCATGTTATTTCTCTTATGCTTGCAAGTTAATTAATGATGATGTTTTAAGATCTACTAAAATTACTTCACTTTGCATTTATCGAGTTATAACAGTTTCTAATTGTTTACCAAGCATCAACAACATCATTTTTCTTAGTCTAAATTTTATTGTTGACATCTAAGGGATCTGGGATTTATTTTAGTGGTAACTAATTCACCCCCCCCTTCTCAGTTACTCTTATATTTCCAACAATATACACACTAATTCATGGAGAAACAAAGAAGACATGGAGTAGACACATGAATGGATAAAGAAACAAAGCATACATGATGTAAACACATAATACACATGTGACATTATTTGATTAAGCCTTATAATTTACATTTACTAGGTTAGAGAAAGGATTTACAATTTTTTCCTTCCTTATTATACTTTCTAATTGTGAACCTTACAACCACAAGGAATTCATTAGTATATATATTTATATATAAAAAATTTACAGAAAAGGTGTTTCATGATAAATTATGTCCAAGCTAATTCCATATAAATCCTAAGAGAAATACTTTGACCCCCTTGGCCATGGTGGTATGTATTGACATGCACACGAGGTGGCCTACTTAGCAAAACACTTGTTTTACTTCCCTATTCATGCCTCATTTTAAATGGTGGAAATGGTGAATCTTGGTAGGTTTCTCATCTTAACTAATCTAAGCTAAATGGGACATTAGCCCTCTTGGTCTCGGTGACAAGGGTTTAGGTATCCTTCTAGGTGTTCTACGTAGATAATCACTATATTTTCCTTTGGTTGTCCAATCTAATCCCAAGGGCAAGACTTTTTGGCCTTGATAGTGGGTGTTCGGCATCCATCAAGGTGATCTACTTAGATGCTCATTATATCCTTGGTTTGTCCAATCTAATCCTAAGAGCATGATTTTGAACCCTTGCTAAGCCCAAGAGAGGGACATTTTTCCCTCTTGGCCTTGGTGGCATGTGTTAGGCATCCACCAAGGTGGTATACTTAGATCCGTTCTAAGATTGAAGGAAACATTCCAATAAGGTGCCATGTTAGTCGACCCTAGATCTAAGGGCGAATCCTCTACCCCTCCCTTGACCCCATATCATATGGAGTGACATACCTAATGGACCTCACTATCCCCCCTTATTATTTTTACCTCTCTTCAATCATTACTTCCAAGATTGTGTCTTTGTATGATGTAACCTAGGCCCATTTTACTGCATGCTTTACCTCATGCCTTTGTATTATTAGTCAAGTTTTGCAATTAGTCCCTCCTTGGTTAGTGTTTGTAATGAAGTTCTTTGCCCTAGAGTTTTAGTACCATGCCTTTGAAAGATTTTCAAAACCCTTATATGCCTTGTTTCTATTATAATTTTTCATTACTTTTTCACCACTTAGAGAATGAGTTAAGTGATCATCATAAAGGGGACCTTGTTTTATTTTCCTAATTGAATACCTTTATTTGGAAGGTCCTGCCATGTCTTCATAAGTCTTGTTATCTTCTAAGGATCTTGACCTTTCATGTTTATTAAAATTAAGTTTTGTTTTCCCTTTTATGTGTTGGCTATGTGTCATGTTCCCATAATACTATAATGAGATCAGCGTACATTTTAAGTCGATCTTGAGATCACACCTAAAGCCAATCTTGAGATACAATTCCTTGGTGCTTGTCCTCATTTGGTGGATCTAAGGTCTTAAGCCTTTTCCTTATAAATTTCCTTTGTTATATGCCATGTTACTAAATATATAATCTTTTGGTACATGTCCTAAATAAATAAAGATCTAAATTAAGAGGCAAGTATGCCATGATTGAAGCCTTAATTAGTTATAAAGTTATTTGTTGTAATTAATAATTTTTATTTGCTAAGCTCAAGTAGACTCAAACCCTTAAATTTTGCAATGTGGCACTTGTTATCAATACCCATTTATGTTTTTTATTTGAATGAATTTATTAAAGTAAAAAATAATTTATTTTGCACAATCAACATTAAACATCGAAGCTAACAATTTAATGGAGATGTCTATGCATTTAATATTAATATAGAAAATATTGGTCTAGTCAATTATTTCAATAGGCTTGCAAAGTCAAATCAATAAATTAATTATTTTTAATTTAATTAATGTATAAGAAATATTTGTTTATTAACAATTTTTATCGATTGCATAATCAATTCCATAAACTAGTTAATTTTAATTTAAATAATATATAAGCAGTATTTGTTTGGTTTATATAAGTGGCATAATCAATATGAAAAACTAATTTTTTAATGTAATTAATATATAAGAAATATTTGTCTAATCGATTCCTTTTATTGGTTGCATAACCAAGAAAAAAAGAAAACTAACTATTTTTAATTATAGTAATATAAGAAATGTTTAAATTCTATTTGTCTAATAGTTAATTAGATAAACTAAGAAAAAATTTGTTTGACATCTCTTGCTCTCTCATCCAGATGATGGATCATGTATTGTGATTCGAAATGTTGATGGTAAAAATCTCCACACAATCTAGTCCAAAAACCGATTTACATAACTATGATGGATTGTGGAAATCTGATCGCATTAATAAGAAAAAACTCTCTATACAAACATCACATCTAGTGTTGAGAAGATAGTTTGTTTCTTTTAATAATTAGATTAAAATTTACAATACAGTTTATTAAGTGCTAACTTTAATTTAATTATTTATTGTAAAAATTCATCATATCAATGCCAACATGATTATGACACAATCAATGCAAGAAGCATATTAGAATTTAATATGAATTGTGAAAACATGTTATCTTTAACCAAAATGATGGTTGTATTTCCTATTCTATAAACATTTCATGATAAATTAGGTCCAAGCTAATTCCATACAAATCCTAAGAGAAAGACTTTGACCCCATTGGCAATGATGGTATGTATGAACATCCATACAAGGTGGCTTACTTAGCAAGAAACTTGTTTTACTTCCTTATTCATGCCTCATATTAAATGGTGGAAATGGTGAATCAGGGTAGGTTTCTCATCTTAACCAATCTAAGCTAAACCATGTGACTTTGGCCCACTTGGTCTTGGTGATAGGGGTTTAGGCATCCTCCTAGGTGTTCTACTTAGATAATCACTATATTTTCCTTTAGTTGTCCAATCTAAGCCGAAGGGAAAGACTTTTTGGCCTTGATAGTGGGTGTTAGGTATCCATCAAGGTGGTCTACTTAGATGCTCATTATATCCTTGGTTTGTCCAATCTAAGCGTAAGAGTGTGACTTTGACCCCTCGCTAAGCCCAAGAGAGGGACATTTTTCCCTCTTGGTCTTGGTGGCATGTTTTAGGCATCCACCAATGTGGTATACTATAATCTGTTCCAAGATTGGAGGAAAATTTCCAATAAGGTGCCATGTTAGTTGACCGTAGGTCCAAGGGTAAATCCTCTACCCCTTCCTTGGCCCCATATCATATAGAGTGAGATGCCTAGTGGACCTCACTATCCCCCCTTATTATTACCTCTCTTCAATCATTACTTCCAAGATAGTGCCTTTGTATGATGTAATCTATGCCCATTTTACTAAACGCTTTACCTACTACCTTTGTATTATTAGTCAAGTTTTGCAGTTAGTCTCTCCTTGGTCAGTGTATGTAATGAAGTTCTTTTCCCAAGGTTCTTAGTGCCATGCCTTTGAAAGATTTGCAAAACCCTTATACGGCTTGTTTCTATTATAATTTTGCATTACTTTTTCACCACTTAGAGGATGAGTTAAGTGATCATCATAAAGGGAACCTTGTTTTATTTTCCTAAGTGGATTCCTTTATTTGGAAGGCCCTACCATGTCTTCATAAATCTTGTTATCTTCTGAGTACCTTAACCTTTTATGTTTATTAAAATGGAGGTTTGTCTTCCCTTTTATGTATTGGCTACATGTCATGTTCCCATAATACTATGATGAAATCAATGTACATTTTAGGCCTATCTTGAGATCACACTTAGAGCCAATCTTGAGATACACCTACTTGGTACTGGTCCTCATTTGCTGGGTCTAAGGTCTTAAGCCTTTGCCTTATAAATTTTCTTTATTATATGCCATGTTACTAAATATATAATATTTTAGTACATGTCCTAAATAAACAAAGATCTAAATTAAAAGGCAAGTATGCCATGACTGAAGCCTTAATTAGTTATAACTATTTGTTGTAATTAATTATTTTTATTTGCTAAGCTCGAGTAGACTCAAACCCTTAAAGTTACCATTGTAGCACTTGTTATCAATACTCATTTATGTTTTTAATTTGAATGAATTTCTTAAAGTAAAAAATATGCTATTTTGCACAATGAATATTACACATCAAAGCTAACAATTGAATGGAGATGTCTATGTATTTAATATTAATATAGAAAATATTTGTCTAATCAGTGATTTTAATAGGCTTGTAGAGTCAAATCAATAAATTAATTATTTTTAATTTAATAAATGTATGAGAAATATTTGTTTAATTAGCAATTTCTATCGATTGCATAATCAATTCCATAAACTAGTTATTTTTAATTTAAATAATATATAAGCAATATTTGTTTGGTTTCTATAAGTGGCATAATCAATATAAAAAGCTTATTTTTTAATATAATTAATATATAAGAAATATTTGTCTAATCAATTATTTCTATCGGTTCCATAACTAAGAAAAAGAAAACTAACTATTTTTAATTTAAAAAGAAAATATCTATTCTTCAAATAAATTTCATTATATAATTTTTCTATTAAAAGATTGTACAAGAACTTAAGGTGGGAGTGGAAGTAAGAAGAAATGAAGAGGATGGATCTTTTACTAAGGATGACATTAATAGAGCAATTGAAGTTATAATGATAGAAGAAAAAGGAGTACAAATCAAATCTAATGTCACAAAGATACATAACATCTTGACAAACAATAATTTTCAAATTAGTGATAGAAACATGAGAAACTTTGTCTCCATGCTCAAAGTATCTAACAAATAATTAGGCTAATAAGCTCTTTACTCTCATTGAAAAAAATATCAAGTGAACCATGTGCTTAACCATTTCAATGGCTAGCTATGTAATTATGCATTTCTACATGAGATAATGCAAGAAGGCTTATGGAAGCCACTTTTTTCCTATTGATTTAACCCCATCACTTTCTAAAATAGAATATACTAATAGTTTGTGTTTATGTACATGCAACAATTAGTCGATAAGAGTTGTTTGTTGAATTTGGTGAAATTTGTTAGCAAGTGTGTTTTGATTGTGTTGACTTGATCATTTAGTTGTTAAATAAATGTTGTTGAGTTTGGATGTTGAGATATAGTATATAAAATTTTGGTCAATGTGTGAGGAAATGCTTTATTTATGAGCATGCTACTTTAAATTTAGGAGCATTCTCTATGATTTTCTACTTTGAAATCTCGTCCAACTTGTAGGTGTACATTTTTTAAAATCTTTTTTCTATTGATAATACGGAGTTTTTTTTCTTAATGTAACACATTTTTTGGGAATTTCAAAGTATAAAAATGAAAAATATAATGTATTTTGAAAAGAATATCATTATGCATAATGCAACAAAATGGACATTAGTACACCTATCTAAGAATATAGCCATGATATTGAGTATTGATAGGAATTTGAATTATATATCTTAAATTAAGAGCATTTAATATGCTATCATAGCTTTGAATACACATTGAGAAGCTGAAAGAACTTATTACCTACCACAATCTTCGCTTAAAATAAGGCATCAAAGGCAACATAGGATAAGATTTGAAATTGCACTTTTATAATAATGTACACTTAATTTGAAGTAGGTTGTAATGAAAAAGAGATATGTAATTAGTAAGATGCATATATGTATAATTATTCTTTATTGAGGGCATATATGGATGTGAACTTTGTTTGAGATAATTCAATGTCATGTTGGAACCAAGAGATTGCTAGAGGGGCTAATTTCTAACTCAGAATTCATTGATAAAACAATTATGAAACTAAAAAATAATGATGGTAAAATGTATGTAGTACTGATAATGTCAATAGTAGTGGTAGTATCTTATTGGAGAAGAAGAATTACAAATCATCTTGGTAGGAGGCTATGCAAAATTTAAAAAAAAAAGAGTGTTGGTAGTGATCAAGACTGTGATGTTGTAGCAACTATGATCCTTTTAGAAACCCCATGGTAGATAGTTGAAGTAGTATACTTTGATCTACAAACAAACCATTTTTTTATTAAGATAATTGGTTAATTTGAGGAAATTTGTTGTAGTAGCATATCTTAAGTAAAATCTATAATTAATATTTATTCAATTAAAATATGACTAAATTATAAAATTATAAGTTGAAATGATGATAACTTGGATTTAAATTTATTCTCTCCAAATTAAGGAATCACTATCAAAAAATAATAGAAAAATACTCGGTACATAGAAAACTAAAGAAACATTCAAAAGATATATTTTGAAACAAAACTTCACAATTATTAATCAATATGAAAAGAATTGATACAATCATACAAAATAATGATTTCTAAAAAATTTACTAAAATTTTACTTCTAATAATTATAGCTACTATCAACCATAACATGAAAAATTTTGTATAATTTATTTGTCTCTACCAAATAACAACAATAAAGGAAAAACCATTTTACTCAATATTTAATTATATCTTTTGTATTGTCTTTGAAAAAGAATTATGCAACTTGATGAAACAAAGTTCTACTAAGGTTTGTACAAATTTTGTCTAACTCCTCACTAGTTTGTCACATGACATACCACATTTATTGTAGGACAAGTTTTCATTTGTAATGGCCTCAACCTTCTCCAACTCAGTAGGTGATGTTGTAGTTGGAGTTGTTGTTGTTGGAGAGAATGGAGTTGTCAAACAAGAGACCATGCAAATTTATCCCCAAGGTGTTTCTTGAGGTAATTTCCCTCCTGATACTATTTTGAACGTCAAGAAGTTTGATAGTGCATGCACTTGGTTATGTGACTTGATGAAATGAAACTATATTACGGTTTGTACGACTTCTGTCTAACCCCTCAATAGTTTGCTCCATGACATACCACAATTATTGTAGGACTAGGTTTTATTTCTAATGGCCTCGACCTTCTCCGGACCAGTAGTTGATGTTGGAGCTAGAGTTTTTGTTGTTGGAGAGAATGGCATTGCCAAACAAGAGACTGCACAAATTTGTCCCCAAGGTATTTCACGAGGTAATTTCCCTCCTAATATAGTTTTGAATGTCAATGAGTTTGATAGTGCGTGCACTTGGTTAGAATAATGAACCCTCATTAGGTATTTTGTGGGTCACACTCCTTTTGAAAGCATGCTCTAGGAATGGGTCTCCAAGGTTTGGACACCTCAAAGTGTTCACCTTGAAGTTGTTCAAAGCCTTACTAAAGGCTTTTTCCTTTTTTCACTTTGGAAACTCTGGCCAAGTTGAACATGTGTTTATTCAAGGTCCCTAGACTATCAGTCCTCCCTCCTAGTTTTTCAATGTTGGTCACATAATTTTTTTGTTTCTAATCATAGCAAGCTTAAGGTTCCTATTTGGGTGGAGTTCCCTAGATTACTTATCCTGTGTTGGTCATTCTTGACAGCTATTGTGAAAACTGTCAGCAAGGTTGTTTTCCTTGAACTAGACAATTTGTTCAATACTTGACCCCACCATAGGGTCTATGTTCAGGTCGACCTATCTATGGACCTCAAAGACTCTATGGATATCTAGATTGGTGGTACCGCCTTCACTTAGAAGGTTCTTTACCTAAACCTTCCAAATACCTATTATCGGTGCTAGTCTATTGAGTAAAAGATTAGGGATTGTCCTTTGTTCAACCACAACCATCCACCTATTTTGGATCCCAAGCCAGCTATGACAACCAAGAAAGATGAATGGAGTACGATGGTTAAAAAAGGAAAGGGTTCAGCTATGACTAAGGTGAGCTCTATCCCTATGGATAATAGTAGACCTAGCAAAATCCTGGTTCAACTAGAGCCTTCCATCCCTTTGTTTCCATTGCCGCATGTTTCAAACCCTAGAGTGTAGGGGATAGCAGGAGTTCACACTCCTAATCCTCATCCTTTATGGACTTGAGTGCCACAAGTGACATTGATGATTGATCAAGAAAGCCTCCATCAATTTTGTAGCCCAGATGACTATGATGAGTATTCTGATAGTGGGGACAAGGTTCAGAAGGTCATCTCTCTTGATGACTCCTCGCTTGATGCTCCCAATTTTTTGCACAATAGTTTCTCCTCTCTTGGAGATGAGGATGACATGCAAGTTGGTTTACCATGAATTGCCTCTCAGCCCCCCTAGAAAACATTTTGTTTGTGACACCAATCATTGGCTTTGTAATCTTGATGTGTTTTATCTTCAAGAAATTAAAATTGTTGGATTTCTCCTTACATCATCTTGTAAGATTATTTTGCTAGAAAGTGCCATATGTGCTTTTCAACATGAGGCTAGTCAAGGTGGAGTGGTTACCCTTCTTTCCCCTTATTTACTTTCTTTTGTTATTTTGTATGGATCTGACCCTATGGATAGGGTGGTTTGGATTATAATCTCTTTTTTGATTCATTATTTTGATTTTGTTATAATTTATGCCTCTAATGATGTTGTTGACCATTCACACCTGTAGCGATAGTTAGCAAATCATTTTCCACCTACAACTTGGGTTTTTTTGTCGGGACTTTAACATGGTTGAGGTAGCCACTAACAAGGAAGGGATTTTTCCTTTTCGATGGGTAGTAGAGAAAGAGAGGCTTGGTTTTACATGCAAATCAAACTAGGTCTTTTTTATCCCAATGATAGTCGTCATCATCCTGATCGGGTTTCACATGCATGGTCCAATTTTTGAGTTGGGTTTAACAGAGTATTAAAGAGACTTGATAGGGTTATTATTTTGATGCAGTCCTTTTTCCATTTTCTCACCAGTATTTCCTACCTATCATGCCTCTACTAGATGTGACATTGTTAGATCATTCCCCCATTATCTTTTCTATCACTTGGAAAACAACTCAATCTCATCCTTTTAAAACTCAGTTTTACCTTAATACATCTTTTCTATCTCATCCACTGAGTATTGCCCACATTCTTCAAGTCTAGAAACTTGAGCTTCAACCCCACACTCAGGTTGGGTGGATTCAATGGTGGAATGATGCCATCCTTCATACTACGATGTTTATTTACATTTATGGTAGATAGTTGGCTAAGTACTGCAGAAGATCTTATGAAGAAACAACTAAAGATCTATGTATGGCCTCGAAAGCCCTTGCCATGAATCTATTTGATACAGATCTATAGGTTTGGCTTGCTAATCAAAATAAATTTGCAGACAATTATGCTACTTGAGGAGCTCAAATCAAAGTGCATCTCTATTGGTTGGAGGTTAGCGAGTAGGCTTCCAAAGAGTTTTTTAATGCTTTGCCAACTTGCTATTTTGTAATTGGCATCAAATGCATCTGAGAAGATCAACAGTTTCTTATTGACCTATCGAACATTCTTCAGGATTTTGTGTGCCACTATGAGAAAGTTTTTATGACTTAGGGGCCTTCCAAGGCACATCACCAAGCTTTAGAAGTTTTCCTTGCTCTCACTCCTAATAGGCTTTCTCCTGAGAAATATGCCTTTTGTGAGAAAAATTTAACCCTTGCAAACCTGAAGGAAGCTATCATTTCTATGGTTGATAACAAGGCCCCTAGTTGTGATGGATTTTCTTATGAGTTTTACAAAATCCTATGGGATGATATTGGCCTTGACTTGCTTTAGGTGTATCATGAAGCTTATAATTCTAATTCCCTAGGAAACATTATAAACAAGGGTAATATTAAGTTCATACCTAAAGCTGGTGATCTTGAGGAAATCTACAACTGGAGGCCCATCAAGTACCATTATTTTTGGATAACATCATTGTTGTTTGGGAAGGAATGGAATGGGCTTGTCAATCCAAGCAGTAGGCTTAATTTCTCAAGATTGATTTTTCCAAAGCTTATGATAGGATTGAGTGGCATTTCATCATGGACATGATTTAAGCTCTATGATTTGGTCCAGTCTTTCTACAATCTATGCAGATGCTTTTTTGGATACCTCTTCCTACATCACCATTAATGGGAGGAAATTTAAAGCTTTTGGGCTCTTTAGATCTATTGATCAAGGTTTCCCTCTTGCCCTCTTGCACCTTCACTCTATGTGTCAACTACTGAGGGTTTTGGCTATCTTCTTGCCAATGCCATTTCTCAGGGACTAGTTTGTGGTATTTCTCTTCCTAAGTCCTCCATGTAGCTTTTTAATGGGCATTTTGCAGATGATTCCTTCCTTACTCCAGTGGAAGATGAAGACAATATTGCTAATGCCTTGCAATGTTAGACACTTTTTTATCTTGCCTCTAGGTCTGCTAGTCAATGGCATAAAACCTTTTGTTATAGACAATCTTTCTTGCCAAGCCCTCCATGGTTGTAGCAGTATGAGTGGAAATGAGTCTAGCATGGAGATTTTTTTAAGCTTTTGGGCATTCCCTTTTCTTTTCAAGCCTCCCATGTGGAGTTGTGGAATGTTGTTCTTGCTCAGCTTGAGAAGAAGCTAGAATATTGGATCTAAGCCACTCTCCCTTGTGGACAATTTTCAAATATGCTCTAAAGTGCTTACTGCTACACATGTCTACTACTCTTCCTGTTGGGCCACTCTGAAAGCTTCATACCTCAAGCTTGAGCATCTCCTTTGGGATTTTTTCTGGTCCTCTAATGCTATGCATCACAAATTTCATAGAGCTTCTTAGAATTATTATAGTTTTCCCAAAGATTCCGGTGGACTTGGGATGTTTTCTACTTGCAATTAAGGGATTTCCCTTTGTGTTAAGTGGCTCATTAGGGCTCTCATTGGTGATGAGGCCTGGAAAAGTTTACTAAGGCACTATAGTTCTTTAGGCTATTTGGTTAACTGGCCTGCCTAGAAGGGGATTAGATTTCCAACCCTTCTTATGCCCTAAGCCTATTTAGATTCAAGAAACTTTTGTTGTTAAGAGTATTTGGAAAGCCTAGGAATCTCTCAAACCTTAGCTTTTCTGGGTAGGTAATAGATTTAGAGATAGCCTCTCAATGAACTAGCAAAACCTTTGGTGGTCTTCCTTATTTTCTACTCAAGGTGTTCCTTTAGCCAAGATATAAGGAACCAACACTTTGTGCTTGTTTTGTAGAGGTATCAAAAATCCCAAGGACTTATTTTCCTAGGTTAATATGAGCCTTCACTCATGGGAGGACCTACAGGTGTAATTCAAGCTTATCCATTCAAATCGACAGATAATTGATCTTCTAGTTTCTGCGATACCTCCCAATTTGTTACACAAGATTGGTATTTACTCATCTAACCCATGGTGAAAAGATTGGAAGTGGTATCTTGTCACTCCTATGACTATTTACAAGCCCAAGCTAGGGTGTCGATGGCTGGTGCCCTATCTTTTGATGGTTAATACTGTCAATCAATGTTGACATCTGAACTCTTCTCATAAGACTTGGAGTAATAGATTTTTCACTATTTGGCACTCCATTATGGAGCCAAAAATTGCTCACTTTTCTTGGTGCCTCCTCTTCTAGGGTTTTCCTTTGGGCCCTTGGCTCTAACATCTAGGCATACCATATCCTAGATGCCTTTTTTGTGGCCATCCCAAGAGCTTTCTACACATTTTCTAGTTTTACAGAAGAGCCCAAAAGTATTGGCTCTAGATTCATGATTTCTTCATGTCTTTTCATCCAGAGGGATTTACTTGTTATATGGTTATACTGGGAGATTTTTATAGGCTTCCATAATTATGCCTAGATTTGGCATGCTTTCAAAATGGAGATTTTGTTTACTATTTGGAAGGACCACAATGTTGATTTATTCTCTAAAAGGTTTCTTGATACTCATGTTGCTATGTATTCTAAAGCAAGTATTTGTGATAATGTTATGACGTAGATTCGAGTAAAAACTGACAAAGTTGTACTGGAGGTGGCTCACCTATAGCAGTTATTATCTACACGCTACTCGCATACTCCCGAATCTTAGCCCCATCGTCGCTCTCCAAGTGTTTTGGTGGATGTAACTACTTGATCTCACTTCCATGGAGGTTGAGCTCAAGTTGCTCCCTATTGGCTCCTCCCATTGCCCTTGATGTGGGTTGGACCTCTATGCAACATGACCCCAAATGGGCTTTCCCTTAGTTGGATTTAGCCATCTCTCATCCTAGACAAGAGGGAGATATGGATGTTGATGTTGATGTTGTTGTTGTTGATGGTTGGGCTCCCCCTAAGCCAACCAATGACCCCAAGGACTTTTGGGGTTCTAATGATAAAGACCCAACCTTGGTTGGCACTGCTCTTGCTACCTGAGGGCTTTCTGTTTAATCTACGCGCGCACACGCACGCGTGCACACACACACACACACACACACACACACACACACACACACACACACACACAAATATTTGGATCAATAGGTGTTAATCTGGCCTCATGCCATTTGAACTTGCGGGGCGATCTTGTATCCCTTAGCCCCCTTTTTTGTGAATATGTGTCTTTTATATTATAATTAATAGAAAAAGGTCTATTCATAAAAAAAAATTGTATATTTGAAGCAAAAGTAGAAGCTATCTAAATACATTTCTATTTATTTGGAAAAAAAATTATTATATCAATTTCAAACAAATAGAAATCTTAAATAAAATTTGGAATCTTAAAAAGATAGAAACTTATTATTTTTATATGATGATTTAGAGAGATTTTTTTTTGTCAAAGTAGAAGTTTTTATTTTCATTTTTTCTTTAATTATAGAAAATGGAATGTAGTTCAATTAAGATAAATTTAGAGTGAGTTTTAGTGTATAGGATATCCAGGGCACAATTTAAAAATAATTTTATAATTAAATGTTAAATTATTTTAGTATTCAACTTTTCTTTATATAAATGTTATTTTTGAATTGTTAATTCATATCTTTTTACAATGACTACCAAAAAAGCCTTGCATCACTAGATGAGATATTTTGTGTAATTTTTTTCCTATCCACTAGAACAATGATTCTACTTAATATTTAATTATATCTTTTGTATTATCTTTGAAAATATTTCTACATGTTCAAATGAAAAGTAGAGGTTATTTAAATATGTTTATTTATTTAGAAAACTATATATGTATTATAGTGATTTCAAAGAAATAGAAATCTTCAATAAAATTAGAAATAGTTTTTTAAAAAAATATTTTATTATTTTATATGATAGTTTAGAGAAATTTCTTTTGTTAGAAGTATTTTTAACATTTTTTTTAATTTTTAGTTATAAAAAATTGGATGCAGATCAAGAAAGATAAATTTAGAGTGGGTTCTAGTGGATAGGATATCTAGGGCACAATTTATAAATAATTTTACCATTAAATGCTAAATTACTTTACTATGCAACTTCTGTGTATATGAATGCTATTTTTAATTGTTAATTCATGTCTCTTTTTTAAAGGAATTTCATATTGTTTTGGATAGAGGTAAGAATATGTTTTAAGGACTTCAAACCCAAAGCTTTGAGAGAGATTGGGGTTTCAATTCTTTCATTACTTTAATTGGTTCCAAGTATTGCATATAATATTGCAGCCACAATAATAATTTCTATCGTTTTGGAATAAGAAACAAATTTAAGAAAAAAAATCATCAAGTAAGAAACTATCAAGATCTATTGTTTTGGAGTCAATATTAATTTAATATTCATTATAATTTAAAAAAATAGCTTACCTAAATCTTTAAATGCTTCATTTTCCTAATAAAGCTCAGGTTCCATTTGCAACTTCTTGAAAAAAGAAAAGCTTGTTAACAAAAATAGGAAGATGTGGAGGAGATTCATTACAAAGAAAAATATACATTTGAACTATGAACATATCAAATTCATTTGAAACTTCAATTGATATTAATGTTGAGCAAGGCATGCACAACACATCAAAATGTGGTGAAAACTTTAAAGATCAGAGAAAAGGTTATATTTAAATTGTAAACTTAAAATTTACTCTTATAATATTTAGGTGATTAAATAATATCATGTCAAAACTCAAACAAACAAACTTGTGTATCCTATCCATCGAAGACCATCACCATCAAATCATCTATGAGTGTGAAATCCCCACCTCTATATGAATAACAAGTATTCCCACAATGTACACATGGATGAGATGATACTCCATCCTTAGACACATCCATATCTATCCCATCAAACATATGTTGACAGCTAAAACAAAAATATTGATTGGGCCCCGAAGACTATAATGATGCATGTGATGACGATGTAGGTGGCACAAGTGGGGATGAAACTAGTAGTGTAGGTGACACAAGTAGAGATTACGGTAGTGGTGAAGGTGACACAAGCAGAGATGACATTAGTGGTGCAGGTGATGCTAATGGAGTTGTCATAGTTTGTGATGACCAAGGTTCCATAGGTGATAATGTTGGAGTTGTTGCATGTTGTGATGACGTTGGTGCCATAAATGATGATGATGGAGCTATCACATGTTTTGATGACCCTAAAGGTGCATCTAGATGATGGTCGAGGTGTCATAGGTGAAGGAAAGCCACCTAACTTTGAGCCATGCTCAATGATAACATTTGTCAATGATGCAACCACATGAAGAGTTTGAAAATCAATAGACTCCTTTACAATTGATGGGAACACAACATGAGGCATGGTTGTTTGTGTTGTATGTCTCCTCTAATGTTGTGGTACCACCATACGAGTCCTAGCTCTATCTTATGTAGAGCCTCTCCCTCTACCTTGGAATTGATGAATGTCAAAGTAATTTGGCTTCTCATTAAGGATGAACTCACAATATAGCTTTGTAAAAAAATATAGAGGTGAATCATAATTATTGCATGGTGGTAGATCAAATACCATATACCACCTTATCCCAAAAACAAGATCTCATCCTAGTATGATTATACCAATGAATAGGAAAACTTTTGGTTGTGTGTAATAGGGAGTTGGCAAATATAGGATTGATGAAAAGAGAACATATGGTGCCTTTCTTTATGTCTCTATCTTTCACTTGCTGATATGATAATCCATCGGCATAAAATGCACAACACCTATCCCTGCATGTACCCCATTTTTTATCCTCCCTAGACACCTCATTTACATTTTGGGCCATTTATTCGAGTGTATTTGTGAGGGTTGAGTGGTGAGAAAGTATAGATGACCACAACCTATTTACATTTTGGGTAATGTTAGCACTATTTTGTGAGAGGTAGTTTATGAGGTCCTCTTGTGTAGTAGTTAAATGATGTAGTTGTATATGTAGAGGGTTTATAGGAGGTGGTGCTTGTTGAATGGGAACATTGAGTGGATGGTTTTGTGGTTGTGTCACTATGGGTGGAGGGTTTTGTGTTTGTGTCACAACAGGTGGAGTGTTTTGTGGTTGTGTCATGATGGGTGGATGGTTTGATTGTGTAGGAGGTGATCTTTCGTCTCTCCCTCATTTTCTTAGATTCCCTAATACATCACTATTTATTTATTTTTTTTAAAAATTACAAAACTTAGAAATTACAAAACCACATTACAAAATTTGATAAAAAAATACATAAACAATGAATATAATGAAGACCTAACTCATTTGTAGCATGCCATGGATGGAAATGCAACAAAAAATCATTTTTTATAGTAAACCTGATTGGGTTTTGGTGTTCTCCTCCACACTCCATGTTGTTGCTGCTATTTGAGGGTATAAAAATGCCTTCAAATGTAGATAGCAAAGAAATATATACTTTTAAAAAATTGATCAAGTTTTTTGAATTAACCTGATCGACTTTTTTGAAATAAATTGATTCGTAGTTTTTGAATTAACCTGATTGGGTTATTTTTGCTTCTTCTTCTTCTTCTTCTTTTTTTGGGGGGGGGGGGGGGAGGGATGTCCACTTTTTTATACACCAACTTGGTGCACACACCCATATATAAATTAATACTAGTACTGAGTTATTAATATACATATACATTTTTTTTTAAAATTTCTTATGTTTATTTCATTTATTTTTTACCATTCAATATCAACTCCTCCTTTAATGATTTGAGAATGCAATGGTCTTGTAGCATGATCAAGCTGTTGTGATCATTTTTGTAAGTTTATTGTTAAAGTGTCATTTGAGGATTATTTTGATGTTGATTAGGATTTTGATGTTTACCACAATATATTAGATTGGTATTATTACTTATCATTCATATATGTATACGGGATAAATAGATTAAAAATAATATTTGATCATATACTATTAATTATGACTTAATCATAGTAATATAACATATATCACGTCATATTATTATTTTATATTTACTCAATACTTAATATTTTAATCATTTATAATAGGTTGATTCTATTCCAAGGGGGGCCATGATAGTTTGCCCTTCCTAAAAATTGCTTGTGCTCAAGAAATGAGAATTTATACAGATCTTACCATAAGAAGTAAGTATATGAATAATGCAAGAAACAGAGCATATATGAAGTACACACACTAATTCATAAAGAAACAAAGAAGACATAGAGGAGACACATGAATGCATAAAGAAACAAAGCATACATGATGTAAACACATAATACACATGTGAAATTCTTTGATCAAACCCTATAATTTACATTTACTAGGTTAGAGAAAGGATTTACAAATATTTTCTTCCTTATTATACTTTCTAATTGTAAACCTTACAAGCACAAGGAAGTCGTGTGTATATATATATATATATATATATATAATTTAAAGAAAAAGTGTTTCATGATAAATTAGGTCCAACCTAATTCCATACAAATCCTAAGAGAGACTTTGACCCCCTTGGCCACTATGGTATGTATTGACATGAACATGAGATGGCCTACTTAGCAGGACACTTGTTTTACTTGTAGGATTTAAGAAAATATGTCAATCAAGTCCACGAAGCCCAAGAATACCTACATGTACAAAACCTATCATGGAGAAGAAAAGGACAAGAAGAGGCAAGGGTTTGATCTAAAAAACATGCAAATTGTATTTAGATGAAGAAAATATTATTCAACAAATTAATTAATTACAAAGAGATGAATCCTTATAAAAGGAGATCGAAACCCCAAAAGGGTAACCTAAAGCCTAAAAAATCTAGGTTGCACATTATAATTAATATAAAATATTAATTATATGCACCTAAGAGATAGCTCAAGAAAACTAGAGTAATAGGAAACTTATTTAATTAAATCAAAGTGATTTAACTAATAAGTGTTAACAAATAATTACTCTAACACCCCCCTTAAGCCAATCTCAGGAGGTAAGCTAACCTAGCACAACTATGAAAGCATAAAAATAGCTCCCAGCAACAAGATCTAATGAGGTACCCAATCACAACAAAATCACTATGAAACGGAGAAATAGAGAAAACCACATGGAAAAAACCCTACTCCAAAAAGAGATAGCACAGAATATTCTAGAAGATAGGAACAAAGAGTGATCATGAAGAGAACCATTGAAGCATGAAGAAGCCACAAACTCTGTAAAAAAGAAACTGCTGATTTGTAGAACCTCCACGGAAATAGAAGGCACGAACCAAGAGTGTCTATATGGTAGATGATCCATCTCACCAAAATGCATAGGTAGCTAGCCACTGCAATCACCTAGTATATAAGATCAAATACTAAATACATAGATCAAACTATCGAACCATTAAACTAAGGAAGCATTAGAAACAATAGAATAATCCCCCCTTAATGCAGATAAGGTGAGGTGACAAATAACCCCCCCTTAATGTAGATGGGGTGAGGTGACAAGCAACTGAAAAGGTGGGCCAAATTCCTTTGTAGAAAGAACCAAGAATAGTGAGAGAGAATAAGAGGTAAAAACACCTATAAAGGCACATGTCACTGATACATCATGGGGCCAAAAAGGAAGAGGGCACAAAAGTGGCATACAACTATCCCCCCCATGGAACTTTATAAAATAGTGTGAGTACAACTATCTCAAAACAATGTTCATGAACCCGAAATGCAAGAGTGGCACTTTATCTTAGTGTGTTTTCATAAAGATGCTTACAAATGATATCAAAAATGATCAAAAAAGGAAAAAAGATTATACAAAAGATAGTACAGCCCAAAATAAATCATCTAAACCAACAAAATTGATCCCCAGACCTGAAACAACTAGGATATCTATCAAAATACAAAAATGTAGAAGACTAAATAGAATTTTCCTAGAGAAAAATTTCAAACAACAACTAGCATCACTAGAAAGAGCATAGAATCAACTTTCCAATGATATAAAGAAGTCCTAAATCAGAGATCGAATGCTCAAGATATCCCTCCTAGAGTGCAAAATAGAACATTTTGCTTTGACTGCCAAAATAGGCAACCAAACTGCATCAAAACCCAAAAAAATTATGCCAATGTCTTTGTCTTAGAACCAGCTTTCCAACACATTTTTTGGATCAAAAAAATATGTCCGTATGTTCAAGTTACAGAAAAAAACTCACAGGGCCTCTAGAAATGCAAAAAAAAAAAAAAAAAAATCAATAAAAAAATATTAATAAAAATAAAAAATGCCACACCACCCCCGCACCACTGATAGATAGGTAGAGGGTAGGTGGAGGAAGCTAGTGGCACGACCACAAGGGTGGAGCCATGATGGAGGGTAGGCAAGAGCCGTCACCGATGGGTCACCAGGAGCCACTGTTGTTAGCGAGACCACTGATGGTTTATGTAGGAATTGAGAAAATATGCCAATCAAATCCATGAAGACCAAGAATACGTGCATGTACAAAACTTGTCACGGAGAAGAAAAAGACAAGAAGAGGCAAGGGTTTGATTAGAAAAAATATGCAAATTGTATTCAGATGAAGAAAAGATTATTCAACAGATTAATTAATTACAAAGAGATCAATCCTTATAAAAGGAGATTGAAACCCCAAAAGGGTAACCTAAAGCCTAAAAAAGCTAGGTTGCACATCATAATTAATATAAAATATTAATTATATGCACCTAAGAGATAGCTTAAGAAAATTAGAGTAATAGGAAACTTATTTAATCAAATCAAAGTGATTTAATTAATAAGTGTAAACAAATAATTACTGTAAGGAAACTTGGCAATAAAGAATATAGTCATTTTCACATAACCCATAATGGATCTAAAATAAACACGGAATTAAAATCCACATGCAAGAGAATAGACAACATACCCACAAAATTGTGACACAAGATATACCCTGGGAAACCCTCATAGAGGGAAAAAACCAGCCTCCAAAAGCATCCATCACCATGTATTATTCAGCAAAAAATACCATTTCCATACAACCATGGAAGCCTTCATGGCCATAGCCACAATCGAGAAAACTATGTGAACAAGCATGAATCCACACATCCCATGCCATGCTTTCAACCTTCACAAATGTTCCCTTGGCTAACATGTCAAGCCTTGTCCCGCTTCACTCTTGCCTTTCTCACTCTTACACTCTACAACAACTACCCTTGTGGCTTCTTATATAGTAGCAAGTCCCACAAAACCACCAAGTGGTATTACATAAACCATGTGCTAAAACTATGTGCTACCCAACCTACTGACCCCACATTTAATATTGGGCATTTAATTATTTTCCCCAATATTAAATAATTACATGAAATATTATCACAATGTTACAATACAACTCATCAAGAATATTCCATGGGAATCTTTAAATGTTGCACGTCCATCTAGGCACAACATTAAATTATAAAATAAAATAATAAAATAATAATATTATGCAATGTGTGCAACACCCATTATCTCAACAATTACTCTAACATTACTTCCCTATTCATGCCTCATTTTAAATGGTGGAAATAGTGAATCGTGGTAGGTTTCTCATCTTAACCAATCTAAGCTAAATAGTGGGACTTTGTGACAAGGGTTTAGGCATCCTTCTAGGTGTTCTACTTAGATAATCACTATATTTTCCTTTATTTGTCCAATCTAATCCCAAAGGCAAGACTTTTTGGCCTTGATAGTGGGTGTTAGGAATCCATCAAGGTGGTCTACTTAGATACTCACTATATCCTTGGTTTGTCCAATCTAAGCCTAAGAGTGTGACTTTGACCCCTTGCTAAGCCCAAGAGAGGGACATTTTTCCCTTGTGGCCTTAGTGGCATGTTTTAGGCATCCACCAAGGTGGTATACTTAGATCCATTCTAAGATTGGAGGAAAAATTCCAATAAGGTGCCATGTTAGTTGACCCTAGGTCCAAGGATGAATCCTCTACCCCTTCCTTGGTGATGTATCATATGGAGTAACATACATAATGGACCTCATTGTCCCCCCTTATGTAAGGAAAACTTGGCAATAAAGAATATAACTGTTTCCACATAACCCATAATAGATCTGAAATAAACATAAAATTAAAATTCACATGCAAGAGAATAGACAACATACCCATAAAATGTGACACAAGATATACCCTGGGAAACTCTCATTGAGGGAAAAACTCAGCCTCCAAAAGCATCCATCACCATGTATTATTCAGCAAAAATACCATTGTCATACAACCATGGAAGCCTTCATGGCCATAGCCACAACCGAGCAAACTATGTGAACAAGCATGAATCCACACATCCCATGTCATGCTTCCAACCTTCACAAATGCTCCCTTGGCTAACCTGTCAAGCCTTGTCCTGCTCGAATCTTGCCTTTTGTCTTCTCCTTGTCACTCTCTATACAACAACTACCCTTGTGGCTGCTTATATAGTAGCAAGTCCCACAAAACCACTAATTGGTATTACATAAACCATGTGCTACCTAACCCACTGACCCCACATTTAATATTGGGCATTTAATTCTTTTCCCCAATATTAAATAATTACATAAAATATTATCACAATCTTACAATAAAACTCATCAAGAATATTCTATGGGAATCTTTACATGTTGCACGTCCATCTAGGCACAACATTACATAATAAAATAAAATAATAAAATAACAATATTATGCAATGTGTGCAACACCCATTATCTCAACAATCTCCCACTTGTTGTATACATTGCATAGGGTCAATCCGTAGCCACATAAATGAACAAGGGAACAATCCCTCCCAGCACATCCACCATCATGGATCAAAAAATACACCAAGTGCTCCATCTTGGTACCCGCAACAAAATCAAAGTATCCAGCATCTCAAACATGAATGATCTCACCTCCTATTATGCCACTCCCACTGGACATACATAGAAGCCATCCAAAGAGAAAGCCACCCAACCTGTCACATTAGAAGATCATAAAATCCTGTACCAACTAAATTCCAACCACAAAAAACCTGATCCAAAGGTAATCACATGTATCTGTAGTTGTCAAAATATCCATAGCTAAAATAGCACCCACAGCAAGTGCCAAACCCATCCAACTATCCATACCTCAAAGGTATAACAAGTGAATCTCATATCACCGACATATCCAATCTATAACCTGCAATCACAAGCCTCAAGAGCAATACCTACCACATATATATCAAGAAGCTCCCACTGCAAAAGATAATGTCAAATCTATAACCAATCCACTCAACACATCTCAAAGAAGTGAATCAATGTAGTATCAAGGACATCCACAATACATAAACTGATATCCTACAAGAACAACTCTCATAACAGGTCTCCAATGCTCTCCCAAGTTCTCCACAACCAACAGAGGAAAGAGAAAGAAATAACCATGTCATCTCTCACATGACATACATGAGCAAAAACCAGTGATCACAATCTCTAACCAATCTCAAAATCCAATGTAGGCAAAATTGAACATCCAGGAAGATAACCAAGACTAGAGAAACCATGCAAATCAAACCTGTATCATGTCCTTCTACACACACCTCTAGATGTAAACTGTGCAAATATGATCTCCTCCATAAAACCCCAACAAGAAGCCTCAACAACACCCAAACCATACCATATAACTAATCATGGATGTAAGCCTCTCACAAGAAGACCAAACTCAATAAAACCATTCCTAAACCAAGGAATAACCATTCCTAATCCAAGGAATATGCCCAATATAAAACCATCTCCCAAACTCAACCAGCATAACAACATATGCACATGGAGATAACCAATGATAAACCATCTCTCAAATGAACCCTCCAGAACTAACTCATTTATCATAGCTCAAGATCCATATCCATGAAAGACAAGCATAAATATAATGCAACTGAGAGAAAATAATGGGCTATACCTCTCAAGTAGAAAACCGCCAAGTAGACCAAGAGTGGGGAATGAGAATGCTCATCAAGATACCCAAGTCTCCAACCAAGACTCATCTAAGAACAATCTCCTCTTAAGTCCATATCAGGTGACTGCCCCTTGGACTTCCTGCTGAAACCATCAACCGTCCCAACAAATACTTCTCTAATCCAAGAGAAATCAGCGTCACCACCGTCTCTAAGTATCCATGAGCACCTGTAACCAATCAATCCATGCCAACTCCAAATGCAACATAGCAATATCATGAAGTATCCAGCTTATGATCAGTCTACTCAATACCAAGAAACTAAACCAAGATCAATGTCAAAGTTTCAACCATGGCCTCAGGAACATAAACATGACAACATGATCTTACTATCTCAACTAAAGAGATAACATGCTCCACATGAACACACCATAACATGTCACAACTCTAAACGTGTATCAAGAGTATACCATAATATAATAATGAAACCATCCTCATACCAAGGATAACATGCCAAATAAAAGCATAAACCACACATTTGCCAAGAACCTGTGAGTCCTCAAGATGCAACCATCTCCACACACCATGAAGAAAACCATCTCCACATATCAGGAAGAACCATCTCCATACACCATGAAGATAACCAAGAACTCCATGAGTCCTCAAGATCTAACCATTTTCAAACACCATGAAGATAACAAGTGCACCATGCAAATGTCAAAGACACTTTTGCAGCAACAGGATCTAAGACAAACCTCCAACATCTGCAAACACTCAATAAATATATCAATGCCAACAACTCCCACTCAACTGTGGTACCAAGTCACCTATGGCATCATAAAATCCATCCTCTCCAAACCAAGAAGATATAAACCAAACCAGGAACTAATCTTGCACTGTCACCCCATCACTGTCACAATCTCCCACTAAATTGTGTATCCAAGCTATCCATGACATAATGATGAAAAACCATCCTCTAACCATGAGAATCAACCAAGGCATCAAACCATCAAAGAACTCAAAGTGCACATCATGAGCTCCTCAAAAGAAAATCAAATAACCATGATCCTCAACCAAGAAGATATACCACCATAACCAAATTAGAAAATCCAAGCTAATGAACATCAAGGATGTACCTATATAACCAATCATGTCATGCCAAAATCCATGACACCATGATCACATCCATGAACCGAGCATCTGGTTCTCAATATGTCCAATCCTATCAACATAGTCAACCACAATCATCTACCATGACTGTACCTGGTAACAACATCTCATCCCTTCTACATGAAGATAAAATCATAAAATCATGTGACTTAGGGCATAGACAACCCAAATTCAAGCCACCAATCTGAATATGCATCAATAATGAAAGATCAATGGGCAAAGACAACCCATAACCAAGCCATAAATGCAACCTGTAAGTATAGACCACTTACAACACTGCACAACTTGTAGACCCAACAAGTCATCATGCATATCCAAACCAAACATTGATAACCATATCATCATGAGACCAATCTGAAATATGAACTAAGTATACAATGACATCAAAACTTAAATCTCCAATGTCATAAATTCACAATGTTACCATAGTCAAAATATACCTATAAACTGTTCAGATCAATATATCAACAAACAAATCATGTCAAACCTGTACCAAATCTGAACCAATGTGTAGAGCTTTTCGTTGACTACTCGAAGTCCAAAATCTGACTCCGTATGCCCAAGTTATGCCCTAATTCGTGCTCAAAATAAATAACATTTGACTTTAGGGCTCTTAAAACCTAACAAAATCTCAAAATCACAAAACCAAACCTACACCATGTTGTAGTGCTCTGAATTAGCTTTCCAACGCCTATAAGAACTCTGAAATCCGATATTCTGAGAGAAAGTTATGGATGTTTTACTAAGATAGTCTTTTTACCATTTTCAGTACGATTTTTCATTTTTTATTTTTTCAATGACGAAAATTCCGACGGGATTAAATTTGACGGCCATCATGGGCTGAAACTAAAAAACTCTTTCATTTCCTCTTAACATGGCCAAACTAGGGCATATTATATATCAAAATTTATGGAAATGTTGACCCGGATCCAATGGTGAGGTCTGTTTTTACCCAGGAGGTCATTTCTGCAAGCTATCCCCCAAAACCCTCATTTAAATGTAACATCCAAAAAATCTTTTTGTTCAACAATTTCACATGCCCAAATCTTTTAACATCCCATCATAACAACAAACCCAAAACCCTTAGATCTACAATAAATCATTCATATATCTTGCCCTTTTTTTTTTTTTTACCTCTCATGCATTCCCATGGATTCAATCTAGGGTTACAATAATAAAACCATAGCTCTAATACCAGTTGTAAGGAAAACTTGGCAATAAAGAATATAACCGTTTCCACATAACCCATAAAAAATCTGAAATAAACATAAAATTAAAATCCACATGCAAAAGCCTCCAAAAGCATCCATCACCATGTATTATTCAGCAAAAATACCATTGCCATACAACCATGGAAGCCTTCAAGGCCATAGCCACAACCGAGCAAACTATGTGAACAAGCATGAATCCACACATCCCATGCCATGCTTCCAACTTTCACAAATGCTCCCTTGGCTAACCTGTCAAGCATTGTCCTGCTCGACTCTTGCCTTTTGTCTTCTCCTTGTCACTCTCTATACAACAACTACCCTTGTGGCTACTTATATAGTAGCAAGTCCCACAAAACCACTAAGTGGCATTACATAAACCATGTGCTAAAACCATGTGCTACCTAACCCACTGACCCCACATTTAATATTGGGCATTTAATTCTTTTCCCCAATATTAAATAATTACATAAAATATTATCACAATGTTACAATACAACTCATCAAAAATATTCCATGAGAATCTTTACATGTTGCATGTCCATCTAGGCACAACATTACATAATAAAATAAAATAATAAAATAACAATATTATGCAATGTGTGCAACACCCATTATCTCAACACCTTATTGTTGTTACCTCTCTTCGATCATTACTTCCAAGATAGTGCCTTTGTATGATGTAACCTAGGCCCATTTTACTACATGCTTTACCTAGTGCCTTTGTATTATTAGTCAAGTTTTGCAGTTAGTCTCTCCTTGGTTAGTGTTTGTAATGAAGTTCTTTGCCCTAGGGTTTTAATGCCATGCCTTTGAAAGATTTGCAAAACACTTATATGCCTTGTTTCTATTATAATTTTGCATTACTTTTTCACCACTTAGAGGATGAGTTAAGTGATCATCATAAAGGGGACCTTGTTTTGTTTTCCTAAGTGAATACCTTTATTTGGAAGTTCCTGCCATGTCTTCATAAGCCTTGTTATATTCTAAGGACCCTCACCTTTTATATTTATTAAAACTAAGGTTTGTTTTCCCTTTTATGTGCTGGCTACATGTCACGTTCCCATAATACTTGTTGAGTTATTGTTTTACATGATACTTACGGCAGGAATCCTTTCGAACTCCTCTCTTAAAAAGTCAATTTTGGGAAATCAACTCCAAGGTTTCGAGCAATCTTGCTACCTACTAGAATCTACTCAGTTGAAGATAAATGTGAGTGTTCACAAGGAGACCTTTGCTGGTTCTAATAACTTTGGATAAGATGTTGAATTTGTTCATTGCTTCAAAATAAAATATGCAAAAAGAACAATGTTTTTGTATTTTTCTATTTTTTAATGGATGCAATCTAATAATGCAACTAAAATGAATTCCTAATTAACAAGGGGTTAGTAAAGCAAATAACAAAGATAAGGTGACAAGAGGTTTAAGCAAATTAAATGAAAGTAAATCCTAGTGGACATAAGCTACAAAAACAATGCATATGCAAGTTAAGCCTTCGAAGAAATCGATGGGTAACCAACGAAAATAGGAGTAGCATTTCCATAATTCCATTGATGCAATCATCGATGGAAATTTAGCAACCGTAAGATGTTTCAGTTTTCATCAAATTGCAAGGCCACAAAAAGCGCACTCATGTGAGATGAAAAGCTATGAAGGAATAAAATGGGTGATCTTTTCTCGAACTAGATACTTCAACGAAATTCGTAAAACCATAGCAAATACAAAAATTAAAAGATTGCACAACCAGAAATAATGCAATAAAATTTTAGCTCAATCACAATTCCATGAACATACATTCACAGAAATATAACACACTTAGGCAAGAATCACTACACTCCAAATGCAAGCACCAAAAGCATATATTATTTCAAAATAACGGTAGTCTTGATTACATATTACAATCTCATATTTATAAGAAATCATCTCCTCAATTTGTGTTGAGAGTGAGAGATATCTTCATGCAATCATATGCTTCTAAATTAATAAAATAAACTAATTATATACAAACTAACTATCTAACTAGTGCTTAGTAGGTCTGCATCCATTTTTATATCATTAATTGGATGCATGAGCCTTTACATGTCATAAAACAAAGAAATCATGAGAGAGAGAAAAGAAGAGAGCTTTCAGTTGATGTAGAAGTGTCTAGAAGTGTCAAAAATAGAAGTTCAACCTTTACTAGGCATCTGTTGAAATTAAACTGATGTTAGAACGCGTTTTCGATGCATGGACAGCTCCAAATTTAGAACTAGTAGTCAACTATCAGTGCACATTTGAAAAAGTGCACCTCGAAAGAAACATATTAGGCACACCTCTAACTCATCCAAAATTCTTCGAACACATTGTTGCCAAAAAGTGCACTAGTGCACCATCACAACAACACACCTCAAAGACCAAAAAATGCAACATCTTACCAAGTGTTAAAATTGAAATTCTAGCATCTAGGTTTTGTCCCACTTCATACCAGAGCTATGTCTGGGTGCTTGCCCTTGAATTTCTCTATTATTTCAGTGACCTTTTTTGCATCTAATAAATCTAAGGCATTAAATTTATCTTTGATCTTCTACTTGTAATTATCTACCTCTATACATGTTTCAACAAAACCCCCGAGTTTAGTATCTAGCTCTAACAAAGCTTCTTCTGCCCTAAACACCTACCAAATATCTTCATCATTAGAAATTTCATCAAAAATTTTCCTAAATATCTGAACTACCACCTCTATAGGTATCAAATTCTCCCATGCATCATCTTCAAAAATAGCCAGATATGCATCACTATAGTGTTTCTTAGCTTCCAAAATTTTCTCTCGAGCTTGATCCTTGAGCCCGTGGATCTCTACATGTAATGACTCCATTACTTTATTGCTATTTGCTATCTTCTCAATCCAATCATCTATTAAATCTAACTCCTCTTGTGTATATACATCCATAAGCATCCTATACCTTTGGCCTTTTCTCACCTGTAATACTTGTAGATCTATTCCCTAGGTATGTACCTCATCTATAAGACCAAAATCTCGATTCAAAATTGCTACCATTTTATCTATGTTCTCCTGCATGACATGTAGTAGCTTAAGATTCCCTTGGATGATAAGTACACCTTTCTCCTCAAAACTTTCCCACCATTCCTAATAGGCATTCAAAAATGATCCAATCTCACTGCCCCTCTATCTCTCCTTTCAACTGTTGCATTTAGAGTCTCCTCGGGATTGGCAGGGTCCAATGGGCCAACAACTTCACTCAAATATCCTCTTAGGATTTCATTCTAGTGCCAAAGTGTTATTAATTCTACACCATCCTTTTCCAGGCTCCTAAAAACTTCCTTCATCCCTATAGTAACCATCAACTTGGTTGTTTCCAAGGTTGGCTTCCCAAGCATAACCTCCTAGATTTGATAATCCCTAGGAGTCAGTTCTTCAACGTTTGATTTTGGAGGAGGGATAGCTACATGAGCAAACAAATCTTGAATCTGATCACTCATGACAAAGGATAATGCTCTTGTATCCTTGGGTGTTGAATCAGGCTTCCTCAAAACTTCTATCAATTCCATCCTATCCTCCTCCTCAGTGTTGAACTATTTCTTCTTGTTTCTTATTACTTCTTTTGGGAGCCACCTTGGAACATGTTACATTGGTGACTTTCCTTTTGAGGATGAAGGAGTTTTCTCTATTATGCTCTTGCCCTTATCACTCCTCTCTGGGGTCTTTTCCCTTTGTGAAGGCTCCTCTTCTACAGTCCCTGTATCGGTGGAGCCCACAGTTCTTACCTCAATGTCCTGGGAAGTTTGCTGTCATTGTTCACTTTCTTGTGCTTCTTCTAAAACTTCTTTGGTGGATATTTGTTATGGCTCTTCTTGTTGTTTTACCTGAACCTATTCACTTTATATCCCTAGAGGAAGAGGGGTGGTTGATCCCTTGTCAACAAAAAATGTAACATGTAATTGGGATGTGGTGGCCATTTTGAGTCCGTGTGACTCGGGGGGTGTCTGAGTCCAATGCTCCTATTGAGGTTGATTGGTTGGTATATCTCTGATCTTATCCCTAACCAACTCAATATCTACATGCATAAAGTCAAAATCTGACATCTTAAAGACATCAAATCCCTCCACATCATGCTCATCAATCCATTGCTATATCTCATCTTCTGATGTAGTAGTTTGCAAAGGTTCATCTAGGACTAATGGAGTCATAGCCATAGAACTTCTTCTTCTTTCCTGTTCTGTGGCTCTAACTAGCCTGGTCCTTTGACTCAATGGTAAATTATCTTCTTCATCCTCCCCACCCTCTTCTCCTTCCTCTTTCTCTGGGATAGGTTCATGGACTAAGGGGAAAGAGATCACTTTCTTGATCATCTTTTGTCTCCTTTTCACCAGTGTTTTAATCTTCCTACTTTTTGGTGCTAAAGGAGATGTCTGCTTTGCTTGACAAGGAGGGGAGACCTCTTGAACCTCAACCTCTATCTATGTCTGGCCTGGTGCAGCTAGTGGCACTTGAGGATCAACCTAGGCTTGTGGAGGTCAAGTATCTTTCGGCCCTTGTACATTTTCCTCTCCTTGCTATGAAGGTGCTAGGATTTCACCCTCTTCTAGTTAAACTCTCTGAGCAGAAGTTCCTTTCCTCTTGCCCCTTCCTCTACCCCTTTGATCTTGATAATATCCAACTGGTTTATCAAGTTGGTGTACCATTTTCAATCTTACTAGTGACTAAGCTGCAAAGGTAGGGACAGTGACTTTCTTCCCTCTACCTTTGGTTGGGCAGGCTTGTGCATGAAAGATGACCATTTCAGGAATTGGATCAAGCTTAAATGGTTTCTTAATCCAATCCTATGTCATTTTAATGGCATGTCTCACCTTATGGTTGATATTAGAATTCTCCTCCCTATCAACCTCAGCATTCATAATGGGCCTATTACCAATCTTTTCCCTATTGAATAGAGGATCAAGCAACTCCTCTAAGTCTTGTTGTAATATCTTTAATGGAATCTTTATCTTTAGGGCCTTCTCTGCTAGGTGCAAAGTCATCCTATAATAATCCCTTATTCAAATATCATAGTCATTTGTTGCATTTATCCAATGATCCTGAATACCCTCTTCGTGCTGGAATGTTTTAACAGCCAAATACTGTACTCTCCTGATGTTATTAAAACATGGTAGCGGAGACTTGTATTCCTCCAAGGGATACTGATCTCATTCTCCTTCAAAAGAGGGGATATCCTTCCTCTAATCTACCCAAAAAGGTCCTATAGTCAATGGCTAGGTCCAACATTTTTTATGTTGCCTCCTAACTTTGTCATAGGCAGACACGATTTTTCGAGAAATCTCCAAGAGAACAAGTCTGTCACTAGCATACCTAGGGAGCTTTTTAGGGTTAATAGTGGTACCAACTACCCTCAAATACGTAAAAGTTTGGAATTGGATATAGTATTCTCTGAGTATTGATATCCGTCCAACTACATCATCTGATAATCTCTTCACATAATCTCCTATAAATCAGATTATAGTGAATATGAAGGCATCATTAACAATTCTATATTCTTTTCTTTGCTCTGAGAGCCTCTTCTTTACCAACTAGGGATAGACGATATATGGCCATGCATTAGGATCCTACATGCTACCCCTCTTATATAGCCCTGGATAGTCTGTTTCCCTTGTAGCCAACAAGTACACCAAATACGATGTCATATAAAACTTAACTGCTCACACAAATTCTAACTAGAAGTAGAAGCCCAGTCTAGCAACATCTTTGCTTTCTTAATCATCTAAATAAAATACACCATAAGATGTTCAGATGCCCAATTGTCGATAGACACATAACTCTACTTAGAAGTATGATCCAGTATATGATGTCTTCTATCATATACCCTCTAGTCATATCCATTTTGTCAGTCTTCCTTAACAAAGGAGTCTTCTCTATAAGGTAGGATGATTGAATGATCTTAGAGGCCTCCTTGATATGTTCTCGATACCACCTTTCTGCCTGTTCATAGGTGAGCCTGATGAACTGATCTGCCCATGGGAGATGAAATACGTTCTCAATATTTGTTGGTCATAGATCAAGGACAATCTTCCCCATTATACTCTTAATAACCCTCTCCTTAGTGAAAAAGTGTTCTACAAGTGTCATAATGAGCTCAAAAGATTGTAATGACACTGAGTGCGAAGCTGCATTAACAAGTCCTGATCTAATGAGTGTGGAGACCATTTGCGACCTCTTAGTGGATTTGTTACATATCTTTAGAAATTCTCCCAAATTAGTGTGTCCTAAATTAGTATCTCTAATATCTGAGCTGTCATCTTGAAACCTTGACTTCATCGGAACGCCTTGGAACTTGAAGACCATAGGTTTTGGTGCCATTTTCTTGCATAGGGAGCATGATGAAGATGCCATAATATCAGCACAAAGTAACATCCATTAGACTAGATTTGGGGGGAAAATGAATTAATGACACCTTATTAATGACACAATTAAAACCCTAAAAATTATATTACTTGAAAACACAAAACTTGATTTTAAATCCTAAAATACAAAAACAAAAGATATGGCGCACTTGGTGCAGCTAGTGCACCCATCCTTTTAAAAGCAAACTTCATTTTACAGGATGCGCATTAGGGCACCACATGGGGTGCACTAATGCACATCTCATTTTCCCTTAGGTGGCTTTTATTATATTTTCCCCATAAGATACGTAGCAGTGCACCTTATGAGGTGCACTACTGTGCACCTTATAAGGTGTTTGACTTAGCTTTTAAAATGTTTTACAGTTGTTTTTTAGGGTTTCTTCTTGTTTAGATGATACAAAAGGTGCACATTTGTGCACCTCTTGAGGTGCGCTGATGCTCACCTTTTGAGTTTTATTTAATGTTTTTTGTGCTTTTACAGGGGCGAAGGGTGATGAAGGTGAAGGGAGGCACACTTAGTTTGGTGCAGTGTTGCAACACGATAGAGCTGCGGTTATGAAGACTTGATAGAGGTAAATGAAAGCAAGGTAAGGATGGAGGAGAAGGAGGGGGGCTTTATAGTCCCTGAGTCTCCTAAGTGTCACAGAGTTCCACAGCTATGGTAGTGCAGCCATTTAAAAACACTTCCTTGCTTAATAAGGTGCATCAGCACACCTATTTAGGTGCTCGACTATGCCTTTTGTTTTTTCAAAAGGCTTTTTTCTCCTCTAAACTCTATTTCAGGATCCAAAACTTTGAACTGGGACTAGAACATGACCCAAGACATCAGAAAAAAGCCTAAAAGGACTGGAACCCTGGACTAGGGTTTTGATTAACTAAAAAATAAAGCAAGGGGTCCCCATTTTTGACAAGGAGATGGGGCATGCGTTGTGGAACCACAACAATACTGTGATGAAATCAGCTTACATTTTAAGCCAATCTTGAGATCACACCTAGAGCCAATCTTGAGATACACCTACTTGGTACTTGTCCTCATTTGGTGGGTCTAAGGTCTTAAGCCTTTTCCTTATAAATTTCCTTTATTATATGCCATGTTACTAAATATATAATCTTTTAGTACATGTCCTAAATAAACAAAGTTCTAAATTAAAAGGCAAGTATGCCATGACTAAAGCCTTAATTAGTTATAACTATTTGTTGTAATTAATTATTTTTATTTGCTAAGCTCGAGTAGACTCAAACCCTTAAAGTTACCATTGTAGCACTTGTTATCAATACTCATTTATGTTTTTAATTTGAATGCATTTCTTAAAGTAAAAAATAAGTTATTTTGCACAATGAATATTAAACATCAAAGCTAACAATTGAATGGAGATGTCCATGTATTTAATATTAATATAGAAAATATTTGTCTAATCAGTGATTTCAATAGGCTTGTAGAGTCAAATCAATAAATTAATTATTTTTAATTTAATTAATGTATAAAAAATATTTGTTTAATTAGCAATTTCTATCGATTGCATAATCAATTCCATAAACTAGTTATTTTTAATTTAAATAATATATAAGCAATATTTGTTTGGTTTCTATAAGTGGCATAATCAATATAAAAAGCTTTTTTTTTAATGTAATTAATATATAAGAAATATTTGTCTAATCAATTATTTCTATCGGTTCCATAACCAAGAAAAAGAAAACTAACTATTTTTAATTTAAAAAGAAAATATCTATTCTTCAAATAAATTTCATTATATAATTTTTTTATTAAAAGATTGTACAAGAACTTAAGGTGGGAGTGGAAGTAAGAAGAAATTAAGAGGATGGATCTTTTACTAAGGATGACATTAATAGAGCAATTGAAGTTATAATGATAGAAGAAAAAGGAGTACAAATAAAATTCAGCTGCAACTGATACGGCCCCGAAAACAGCATTTTTAAAACCCTTATATGCCTTGTTTCTATTATAATTTTGCATTACTTTTTCACCACTTAGAGGATGAGTTAAGTGATCATCATAAAGGGGACCTTGTTTTGTTTTCCTAAGTGAATACCTTTATTTGGAAGTTCCTGCCATGTCTTCATAAGCCCTGTTATATTCTAAGGACCCTCACCTTTTATATTTATTAAAACTAAGGTTTGTTTTCCCTTTTATGTTCTAGCTACATGTCATGTTCCAATAATACTTGTTGAGTTATTGTTTTACACGATACTTACGGTAGGAATCTTTCGAACTCCTCTCTTAAAAAGTCAATTTTGGGAAATCAACTCCAAGGTTCTGGGCGATCTTGCTACCTACTAGAATCTACTCAGTTGAAGATAAATGTGAGTGTTCACAAGGAGACCTTTGCTGGTTCTAAAAACTTTGGATAAGATGTTGAATTTGTTCATTTCTTCAAAATAAAATATGCAAAAAGAACAATGTTTTTCGTATTTTTCTATTTTTTAATGGGTGCAATCTAATAATGCAATTGAAATGAATTCCTAATTAACAAGGGGTTAGTAAAGCAAATAACAAAGATAAGGTGACAAGAGGTTTAAGCAAATTAAATGAAAGTAAATCCTACTGGACATAAGCTATGAAAACAATGCATCTGCAAGTTAAGCCTTCGAAGAAATCGGTAGGTAACCAACGAAAATAGGAGTAGCATTTCCATAATTCCATTGATGCAATCATTAATGGAAATTTAGCAACCGTAAGATGTTTCACTTTTCATCAAATCACAAGGCCACAAAAAATGCACTCATGTGAGATGAAAAGCTATGAAGGAATAAAATGGGTGATCTTTTCTCGAACTAGATACTTCAACAAAATTCGTAAAACCATAGAAAATACCAAAATTAAAAGATTGCACAACCAGAAATAATGCAATAAAATTTTGGCTCAATCACAATTCCATGAACATACATTCACAGAAATATAACACACTTAGGCAAGAATCACTACACTCCAAATGCAAGCACCAAAAGCATATATTATTGCAAAATAACGGCAGTCTTGATTACATATTACAATCTCGTATTTATAAGAAATCATCTCCTCAATTTGTGTTGAGAGTGAGAGATATCTTCATGCAATCATATGCTTCTAAATTAATAAAATAAACTAATTATATACAAACTAACTATCTAACTAGTACTTAGTAGGTCTGCATCCATTTTTATATCATTAATTGGATGCATGAGCCTTTACATGTCATAAAACAAAGAAATCATGAGAGAGAGAAAAGAAGACAGCCTTCAGTTGATGTAGAAGTGTCTAGAAGTGTCAAAAATAGAAGTTCAACCTTTACTAGGCATCTGTTGAAGTTAAACTAATGTAAGAACGCATTTTCGATGCATGGATAGCTCCAAATTTAGAACTAGCAGTTAACTATCAGTGCACATTTGAAAAAGTGCACCTCGAAAGAAACATATCAGGCACACCTCTAACTCATCCAAAATTCTTCGAACACATTGTTGCCAAAAAGTGCACTAGTGCAACATCACAACAACACACCTCAGAGACAAAAAAATGCAACATCTTAGCAAGTGTTAAAATTGAAATTCTAGCATCTAGGTTTTGTCCCACTTCATACCAGAGCTATGTCTGGATGCTTGCCCTTGAATTTCTCTATTATTTCAGTGACCTTTTCTGCATCTAATAAATCTAAGGCATTATATTTATCTTTGACCTTCTACTTGTAATTATCTACCTCTATACATGTTTCAACAAAACCCCCGAGTTTAGTATCTAGCTCTAACAAAGCTTCTTCTGTCCTAAACACCTACCAAATATCTTCATCATTAGAAATTTCATCAAAAAAATTCCTAAATATCTGAACTACCACCTCTATAGGTATCAAATTCTCCCATGCATCGTCTTCAAAAATAGCCAGATATGCATCACTATAGTGTTTCTTAGCTTCCAAAATTTTCTCTCAAGCTTGATCCTTGAGCCCGTGGATCTCTACATGTAATGATTCCATTACTTTATTGCTATTTGCTATCTTCTCAATCCAATCATCTATTAAATCTAACTCCTCTTGTGTATATACATCCATAAGCATCCTATACCTTTGGCCTTTTCTCACCTGTAATACTTGTAGATCTATTCCCTAGGTATGTACCTCATCCATAAGACCAAAATCTTGATTCAAAATTGCTACCATTTTATCTACGTTCTCCTGCATGACATGTAGTAGCTTAAGATTCCCTTGGATGATAAGTACACCTTTCTCCTCAAAACTTTCCCACCATTCCTAACAGGCATTCAAAAATGATCCAATCTCACTGCCCCTCTATCTCTCCTTTCAACTGTTGCATTTAGAATCTCCTCGAGATTGGCAGGGTCCAATGGGCCAACAACTTCACTCAAATATCCTTTTAGGATTTCATTCTAGTGCCAAAGTGTTATTAATTCTACACCACCCTTTTCCAGGCTCCTAAAAACTTCCTTCATCCCTATAGTAACCATCAACTTGGTTGTTTCCAAGGTTGGCTTCCCAAGCATAACCTCCTAGATTTGATAATCCCTAGGAGTCAGTTCTTCAACATTTGATTTTGGAGGAGGGATAGCTACGTGAGCAAACAAATCTTGAATCTGATCACTCATGACAAAGGATAATGCTCTTGCATCCTTGGGTGTTGAATCAGGCTTCCTTAGAACTTCTATCAATTCCATCATATCCTCCTCCTCAGTGGTGAACTATTTCTTCTTGTTTCTTATTACTTCTTTTGGGAGCCACCTTGGAACATGTTACACTGGTGACTTTCCTTTTGAGGATGAAGGAGTTTTCTCTATTATGCTCTTGCCCTTGTCACTCCTCTCTGGGGTCTTTTCCCTTTGTGAAGGCTCCTCTTCTACAGTCCCTGTATCAGTGGAGCCCACAATTCTTACCTCAGTGTCCTGGGAAGTTTGCTGTGGTTGTTCACTTTCTTGTGCTTCTTCTAAAACTTCTTTGGTGGGTACTTGTTATGGCTCTTCTTGTTGTTTTACCTGAACCTATTCACTTTATATCCCTGGAGGAAGAGGGGTGGTTGATCCCTTGTCAACAGAAAATGTAACATGTAATTGGGATGTGGTGACCATTTTGAGTCCTTGTGACTCGGGGGGTATCTGAGTCCAATGCTCCTATTGAGGTTGATTGGTTGGTATATCTCTGATCTTATCCCTAACCAACTCAATATCTATAGGCATAAAGTCAAAATCTGACATCTTAAAGACATCAAATCCCTCCACATCATGCTCATCAATCCATTGCTACATCTCATCTTCTAACGTAGTAGTTTGCAAAGGTTCATCTGGGACTGATGGAGTCATAGCCATAGGACTTCTTCTTCTTTCCTGTTTTGTGGCTCTAACTAGGCTGGTCCTTTGACTCAATGGTAAATTATCTTCTTCATCCTCCTCACCCTCTTCTCCTTCCTCTTTCTCTAGGATAGGTTCATGGACTGAGGGGAAAGAGATCACTTTCTTGATCATCTTTTGTCTCCTTTTCACCAGAGTTTTAATCTTCCTACTTTTTAGTGCTAAAGGAGATGTCTGCTCTGCTTGACAGGGAGGGGAGACCTCTTGAACCTCAACCTCTATCTATGGCTGGCTTGGCGCAGCTAGTGGCACTTGAGGATCAACCTAGGCTTGTGGAGGTCTAATATATTTCGGCCCTTGTACATTTTCCTCTCCTTGCTATGAAGGTGCTAGGATTTCACCCTCTTCTAGTTAAACTCTCTGAGCCAAAGTTCCTTTCCTCTTGCCCCTTCCTCTACCCCTTTGATCTTGATAATATCCAACTGGTTTATCAAGTTGGTGTACCATTTGCGATCTTACTAGTGACTAAGCTGCAAGGGTAGGGACAGTGACTTTCTTCCCTCTACCTTTGGTTGGGCAGGCTTGTGCATGAAAGATGACCATTTCAGGAATTGGATCAAGCTTAAATGGTTTCTTAATCCAATCCTATGTCATTTTAATGACATGTCTCACCTTATGGTTGATATCAGAATTCTCCTCCCTATCAACCTTAGCATTCATAATGGGCCTATTACCAATCTTTTCCCTATTGAATAGAGGATCAAGCAACTCCTCTAAGTCTTGTTGTAATATCTTTAATGGAATCTTTATCTTTAGGGCCTTCTCTGCTAGGTGCAAAGTCATCCTATAATAATCCCTTATTCAAATATCATAGTCATTTGTTGCATTTATCTAATGATCCTGAATACCCTCTTCGTGCTAGAATGTTTTAACAGCCAAATACTGTACTCTCCTGATGTTATTAAAACATGGCAGCGAAGACTTGTATTCTTCCAAGGGATACTGATCTCATTCTCCTTCAAAAGAGGGGATATCTTGCCTCTGATCTACCCAAAAAGGTCCTATAGTCAATGGCCAAGTCCAACATTTTTTATGTTGCCTCCTAACTCTATCATAGGCAGACACGATTTTTCGAGAAATCTCCAAGAGAACAAATCTGTCACTAGCATACCTAGGGAGCTTTTTAGGGTTAATAGTGGTACCAACTACCCTCAAATACGTAAAAGTTTGGAATTGGATATAGTATTCTCTGAGTATTGATATCTATGCCACTACATCATCTGATAATCTCTTCACATAATCTCCTATGAATCAGATTATAGCGAATATGAAGGCTTCATTAACAATTCTATATTCTTTTCTTTGCTCTGAGAGCCTCTTCTTTACCAACTAGGGATAGACGATATATGGCCATGCATTAGGATCCTACATGCTACCCCTCTTATATAGCCCTGGATAGCCTATTTCCCTTGCAGCCAACAAGTACACCAAATACGATGTCATATAAAACTTAACTGCTCACACAAATTCTAATTGGGAGTAGAAGCCCAGTCTAGCGACATCTTTGCTTTCTTAATCGTCTAAATAAAATACACCATAAGATGTTCAGATGCCCAACTTTCGATAGACACATAACTCTACTTAGAAGTATGATCCAGTATATGATGTCTTCTATCATATACCCTCTAGTCATATCCATTTTGTCAGTCTTCCTTAACAAAGGAGTCTTCTCTATAAGGTAGGATGATTGAATGATATTAGAGGCCTCCTTGATATGTTCTCGATACCACCTTTCTGTCTGTTCATAGGTGAGCCTGATGAACTGATCTGCCCATGGGAGATGAAATACGTTCTCAATATTTGTTGGTCATAGATCAAGGACAATCTTCCCCATTATACTCTTCATAACCCTCTCCTCAGTGACAAAGTGTTCTACAAGTGTCATAATGAGCTCAAAAGATTGTAATGACACTGAGTGCGAAGCTGCATTAACAAGTCCTGATCTAATGAGTGCGGAGACCATTTGCGACCTCTTAGTGGATTTGTTACATATCTTTAGAAATTCTCCCAAATTAGTGTGTCCTAAATTAGTATCTCTAATATCTGAGCTGTCATCTTGAAACCTTGACTTCATCGGAACGCCTTGGAACTTGAAGACCATAGGTTTTGGTGCCATTTTCTTGCATAGGGAGCATGATGAAGATGCCATAATATCAACACAAAGTAACATCCATTAGACTAGATTTGGGGGAAAAATGAATTAATGACACCTTATTAATGACACAATTAAAACCCTAAAAATTATATTACTTGAAAACACAAAACTTGATTTTAAATCCTAAAATACAAAAACAAAAGATATGGCGCACTTGGTGCACCTAGTGCACCCATCCTTTTAAAAGAAAACTTCATTTTACAGGATGCACATTAGGGCACCACATGGGGTGCACTAATGCACATCTCATTTTCCCTTAGGTGGCTTTTATTATATTTTCCCCATAAGATACGTAGTAGTGCACCTTATAAGGTGTTTGACTTAGCTTTTAAAATGTTTTGCAGTTGTTTTTTAGGGTTTCTTCTTGTTTAGATGATACAAAAGGTGCACATCAATGCACCTCTTGAGGTGCGTTGATGCTCACCTTTTGAGTTTTATTTAATGTTTTTTGTGCTTTTACAGGGGCGAAGGGTGATGAAGGTGAAGGGAGGCACACTTAGTTTGGTGCAGTGTTGCAACACGACAGAGCTGCGGTTATGAAGACTTGATAGAGGTAAATGAAAGCAAGGTAAGGATGGAGGAGAAGGAGGGGGGCTTTATAGTCCCTGAGTCTCCTAAGTGTCACAGAGTTCCACAGCTACGGTAGTGCAGCCATTTAAAAACACTTCCTTGCTTAATAAGGTGCATCAACACACCTATTTAGGTGCTCTACTATGCCTTTTGTTTTTTCAAAAGGCTTTTTTCTCCTCTAAACTCTATTTCAGGATCCAAAACTTTGAACTGGGACTAGAACATGACCCAAGACATCAGAAAAAAGCCTAAAAGGACTGGAAACCTGGACTAGGGTTTTGATTAACTAAAAAATAAAGCAAGGGGTCCCCATTTTCGACAAGGAGATGGGGCATGCGTTGTGGAACCACAACAATACTGTGATGAAATCAGCTTACATTTTAAGCCAATCTTGAGATCACACCTAGAGCCAATCTTGAGATACACCTACTTGGTACTTGTCCTCATTTGGTGGGTCTAAGGTCTTAAGCCTTTGCCTTATAAATTTCCTTTGTTATATGCCATGTTACTAAATATATAATCTTTTAGTACGTCCTAAATAAACAAAGTTCTAAATTAAAAGGCAAGTATGCCATGACTGAAGCCTTAATTAGATATAACTATTTGTTGTAATTAATTATTTTATTGCTAAGCTCGAGTAGACTCAAACCCTTAAAGTTACCATTGTAGCACTTGTTATCAATACTCATTTATGTTTTTAATTTGAATGAATTTCTTAAAGTAAAAAATAAGTTATTTTGTACAATGAATATTAAACATCAAAGCTAACAATTGAATGGAGATGTCTATGTATTTAATATTAATATAGAAAATATTTGTCTAATCAGTGATTTCAATAGGCTTGTAGAGTCAAATCAATAAATTAATTATTTTTAATTTAATAAATGTATAAGAAATATTTGTTTAATTAGCAATTTCTATCGATTGCATAATCAATTCCATAAACTAGTTATTTTAAATTTAAATAATATATAAGCAATATTTGTCTGGTTTCTATAAGTGGCATAATCAATATAAAAAGCTTATTTTTTTAATGTAATTAATATATAAGAAATATTTGTCTAATCAATTATTTCTATCGGTTCCATAACCAAGAAAAAGAAAACTAACTATTTTTAATTTAAAAGGAAAATATCTATTCTTCAAATAAATTTCATTATATAATTTTTTTATTAAAAAACTTATAAATATTTTTAATTAGAGTAATATAAGAAATGTTTAAATTCTATTTGTCTGATAGTCAATTAGATAAACTAAGAAAAAACTGTCTATACAAACATCATATCTAGTGCTGAGAAGACAGTTTGTTGCTTTTAATAATTAAATGAAATTGTACAACACAGTTTATTAAGTGCTGACTTTTAATTTAATTATTAATAGTAAAAATTCGTCATATCAAATACTAAAATGATTATGACACAATCAATGCAAGAAGCATATTAGAATTTATTATGAATTGTGAAAACGTGTTATATTTCCTACGCTATAAACATTTCCTAAGCTAACTGTCAATACTTGATACGCTTAAAAAATTCAGCTGCAACTGATACGGCCCCGAAAACAGTTTATCATACCAAGAAGACATAATTGATTTCCAAATGTTATAAAAATATTTTAAAAAGAAAACGTTTTCCTGCTGGATAATCACTGCCCATAAATCCGGCTCCTCGAAAACATTTAAATGTATATAAAAGGGAACAGACTCGGAGTATTCAAACCATCAAAACTAAGCCAGCTAATGACAGCGGAACAGAATCCCTCGAACATGGAAAACAAAAACGAAGAAATTTAATTTTTAAATGTTTTTGAATTAAAAGCCCTCAAAAATTAAGGGCTAGTTCATAAAATATTCAAACCAGTGATTACCACCAGCTAAAATTACCTCCTACCATTTATAACACAAGAACATTGTTCCTAAACATAACTAAAAGAGTATCAGTAGGCATAACATTACTACTACCTGTACAACTATAAAAACTAAGGAAACATAAAAAACAAAGGCATCACCTAGATACATTGAGTGCTGTGTTCTATTTATTCTTTTTTGTGTTCTATTAAATCTTGGTGCTTCACCCCTGTGAGCATCACCTATATCCAATGAGTGCTATGTGTTCCATTTATTCTCATGAGAAATGGACTCATGTTGAATCACTACTCATGAAACAAGGGTCAATGGGCGTCGTCTATACTGACAACATTTATGCACCTTTATTCAATGTAAATATTAAAGACTCCCACTGTTTAGCACTGACTAGGGGTGCATATAAGTTGTCCCGTAGCCACTGCCGGGTCAATAAGTTTGACTCAAAAATCACGGAGTTAAATTCTGATAGCAGTATCACAATTTGACTTGCGGTGGAAATTATCTTCTACTTATAAAAGACATTATCCAGCAAAGTTCAATTTTTAAATATTATTTTGGACTGAAAAATTCATTTACATTTTTAAATTTTAGCGAACATTACATTTTGGTGGAGCTTAGCCCGTCCATTAAAGATACAATGGAGTTGAGTTAAAAGAGAGACCCAGGGTTTAGACACAGCCAAAGTCAAAGCTTACAGAGTGCCTGCTAAAGCCGGCCGGTACGGAGAGCTAGCAGTCAAATGTCCATACGACCCCCTTGCGTTGGGGAAAATTACCAATAAATAGAGCACGGGAAGAAAATGAATACACGTACCTTACCAAGGGGGAAAGTGTTATTTCAATCTTCTTTTGAGTTTCAAGAAAGTGTTGAAACTCGACTGTGCATCAACAATGGCGGAAAGAGATGAGAGAGAGCTGAGTGTGGTCATGTTCCCCTGGTTCGCCCACGGTCACATTACTCCCTTCCTTCAGCTCGCCAAAGGCCTTGCATCTCATGGCTTTCAGATCTTCTTCGTATCAACCCCGCTCAACATCCAGCGAATCAAGCCCCATTTGTTAGACTCCCCGGGGAAGATAGAGCTGGTACAGCTGGCGATGCCCTACGTGGAGGGGCTGCCAGCTGGCGTAGAGTCCTCCGCAGATGCTGTGAAGAAGGGTGAGTCAGCAGTGTTACTGCCTCTGCTCGTTGCCGCCATGGATCTCTTGCAGGAGCCCTTCGAAGCGCTGCTACGACAGCTGTCACCAGACGTGGTGATTCACGATTTTGTGCAGCACTGGGCTCCTCGCCTGGCTGCCACGCTGGCAAAACCTGTCCGCACCATATTCTTCCTCACAATGGGAGTGGCCGCCTTCGGCTTTATGGAGGGCCAGCTGGACGCCTCACCGGAAAACCCAACGGCCCGGGATCTGACTTCCACGCCGCCGGGATTCCCTTCACCGGATATTCGGCACCGGTTATTTGAAGCTGAAAGGGCCGTGGGGTTATACAGGAAGCATGCAGATGGGCTTAGCGTCGCCGACCGGAGCAGCATCTGCGCGCGGGACAGTTGGGCGGTTGCATGCAACACGTGCTTCGAGTTGGAAGGTGTTTACGTCGATTATTTGCAGAAACTCACAATGCGACCGGTTCTCCCTGTTGGAATACTCGTACCCGAACTCCCGCCGGTACCCGCTGCTGATATTTGCTTGCAGTGGCTCGATAGGCAACCGGGTGGTTCGGTAGTCGTGTTGGCTTTTGGCAGCGAGTATGTTTTAACCAACCGAGAGGTCGAAGCCATTGCAATGGGTTTGCAGGAGAGTGACGTGTCATTCCTCTGGGTTCTGCCTGCCGGAAATGACAGGCTGCCGGCCTTCCAAGATCAGATAGGGGTGAGTTAGGCACTATCCATGGTTTAATTTTAATTTGTAATTTGATTTGTCGAATTCAGATGTTTTAATTTATATTGTTTACTTTTAATGGAGAAAATAATTGAAACTTGTTAAAAGTCAAGAATGCACCTACAGGAACATTGTCATTACTTAATATCTTGGGTCAAATTAGCATTGTTTAGGTAGTTATTTTGTAATTGGAAATTTATCATTTATCGATGTATTTTTATTAATTAGTTTTAGATTGTTTTATTCTAAGTTTTAAATTAGAATGTTAAAAAATTATTCTTGATTATATATTTTAATGTGTTCTCTTAATTGAAAATAGAATATAATGTTATACTTTTCAGTAATAAATATAAAAATTACAATCAAATATATTTTAATTTATGAAAATAAATTCAAATATAAATATCCAACATATGTTATAATATATAAAAATATTAAATGAAGAATATTAATTTAAATCTGTGGTCTTAATTTTGAATGCGTAACATATACATATAAATATTATGTGAACAACAATATAATTTTAGGTCTATCATTCTAGGTTTGAAATGTAAAAAATAAGTCAATAGATTGCATACAAAAAAAAATTAAAATTAATCTATAAAAATGCATCAATCAACTTTAAAATATGGAGACCACAAAACAAGCACATAAGTAGTTAATGCTTAGAGTAAGGCTATTGTTTAGGATACTTAACATAATCAATGTAGTCATCTCAATTACATCAAGAAGTTGTCTTCAAATAACTATATATCAAGAAATATGTTTATAAATTTACATATAACATATTATTATTTGATCGGTTAGTTTTGTATTGTCTGATAGAAACAATATCTTTTGTCTATGCTTATGGCCAACATAATGATTACTAGTGATACATTTAAGACAATGGTAAAAACATACAAATAAAAAGCTACATATTATACAACATCATAACAATTATTACTAAAAACTTATAGATTCTAAATATTTTTTAATTAATTCATAATATTATATGAAAAATTCATACAAAGATTGAATATTTTAATTAATGTAAAATATAGAAGTCTTATTTTTAAAGAAATCTATGTCTTTCATACATAATATGAAATTTTAATGGACCTTTTAGAAACTCTAAGAGAACACAATATATTGAGTCTTTTATTATCTCATTTCATTTTTTATAGTCAAAACACCATTAACTATTTTTATTTCAAAAGAAAAAATAACATATTCTACTTAAAACCCACTTCTAATTTTGTAAGTTATTTTACAGGAAAAGGGATTAATGATTACAAATTGGGCTCCCCAACTACAAATTTTGAATCATCCTTCTATAGGTGCCTTTCTGACGCATTGTGGATGGAATTCAATAATAGAAGGGTTAAGGTTTGGGGTGCCACTCATAACTCTTCCAATGCAATATGATCAAGGGGTAAATGCAAAGATTGTAAAAGAACTTAAGGTGGGAGTGGAAGTAAGAAGAAATGAAGAGGATGGATCTTTTACTAAGGATGACATTAATAGAGCAATTGAAGTTATACTGATAGAAGAAAAAGGAGTACAAATCAAATCTAATGTCACAAAGATACGAAAAATCTTGACAAACAATAATTTTAAAATTAGTGAAAGAAACATGAGAAACTTTGTCTCCATGCTCAAAGTATCTAACAAATAATTAGGCCGATAAGCTCTTTACTCTCATTGAAAAAAATATCAAGTGAACTATCTACGTAATCATTTCAATAGCTAGGTATGTAATTATGCATTTCTACATGAGATAATGCAAGAAGGCTTATGGAAGCCACTTTTTTCCTATTGATTTAACCCCATCACTTTCTAATATAGAATATACTAATAGTTGTGTGTTTATGTATGTGCAATAGTTAGCCGATAAGAGTTGTTTGTTGAATTTGGTGAAATATGTTAGCAAGTGTGTTTTGATTGTGTTGACTTGATCATTTAGTTGTTAAATAAATGTTGTTGAGTTTGGATGTTGAGATATAGTATATAAAATGTTGGTCAATGTGCGAGGAAATACTTTATTTATGAGCATGCTACTTTAAATTTAGGAACATTCTCTATGATTTTCTACTTTGAAATCTCGTCCAACTTGTAGGTGTACATTTTTAAAAATCTTTTTTCTATTGATTATAGGGAGTTTTTTTTCTTGATGTAACACATTTTTTGGGAATTTCAAAGTATAAAAATGAAAAATATAATGTATTTTGAAAAGAATATCATTATGCATAATGCAACAAAATGGACATTAGTACACCTATCTAAGAATATAGCCATGATATTGAGTATTGATAGGAATTTGAATTATATATCTTAAATTAAGAGCATTTAATATGCTATCATAGCTTTGAATACACATTGAGAAGCTGAAAGAAATTATTACCTACCACAATCTTCGCTTAAAATAAAGCATCAAAGGCAACATAGGATAAAATTTGAAATTGCACTTTTATAATAATGTACACTTAATTTGAAGTAGGTTGTAATGAAAAAGAGATATGTAATTAGTAAGATGCATATATGTATAATTATTCTTTATTGAGGGCATATATGGATGTGAACTTTGTTTGAGATAATTCAATGTCATGTTGGAACCAAGAGATTGCTAGAGGGGCTAATTTCTAACTCAGAATTCATTGATAAAACAATTATGAAACTACAAAATAATGATGGTAAAATGTATGTAGTACTGATAATGTCAATAGTAGTGGTAGTATCTTATTGGAGAAGAAGAATTACAAATCATCTTGGTAGGAGGCTATGCAAAATTTAACAAAAAAGAGTGTTGGTAGTGATGAAGACTATGATGTTGTAGCACATGTGATCCTTTTAGAAACCCCATGGCAGATAGTTGAAGTAGTATACTTTGATCTACAAACAAACCATTTTTTTATTAAGATAATTGGTTAATTTGAGGAAATTTGTTGTAGTAGCATATCTTAAGTAAAATCTCTAATTAATATTTATTCAATTAAAATATGACTAAATTATAAAACTATAAGTTGAAATTATGATAACATGGATTTAAATTTATTCTCTCCAATTTAAGGAATCGATATCAAAAAATAATAGAAAAATACTTGGTACGTAGAAAACTAAAGAAACATTCAAAAGATATATTTTGAAACAAAACTTCACAATTATTAATCAATATGAAAAGAATTGATACAATCATACAAAACAATGATTTCTAAAAAATTTACTAAAATTTTACTTCTAATAATTATAGCTACTATCAACCATAACATGAAACATTTTGTATAATTTATTTGTCTCTACCAAATAACAATAATAAAGGAAAAATCATTTTACTCAATATTTAATTATATCTTTTGTATTGTCTTTGAAAAATAATTATGCAACTTAATGAAACAAAGTTCTACTAGGGTTTGTACAACTTTTGTCTAACTCCTCACTAGTTTGTCACATGACATACCACATTTATTGTAGGACTAGTTTTCATTTGTAATGGCCTCAGCCTTCTCCAACTTAGTAGTTGATGCTGGAGCTGGAGTTGTTGTTGTTGGAGAGAATGGAGTTGTCAAACAAGAGACCATGCAAATTTATCCCCAAGGTGTTTCCTAAGGTAATTTCCCTCCTAATACTGTTTTGAATGTCAAGAAGTTTGATAGTGCATGCACTTGGTTATGCAACTTGATGAAATGAAACTATACTAGGGTTTGTTCGACTTCTGTCTAACCCCTCAATAGTTTGTTGCATGACATACCACATTTATTGTAGGACTAGGTTTTATTTATAATGGCCTCGACCTTCTCCGGCCCAACAGTTCATGTTGGAGCTAGAGTTTTTGTTGTTGGAGAGAATGGCATTGCCAAACAAGAGACCACACAAATTTGTCCCCAAGGTGTTTCACGAGGTAATTCCCCTCCTAATATAGTTTTGAATGTCAATGAGTTTGATAGTGCATGCACTTGGTTAGAATAATGAACCCTCATTGGGTATTTTGTGGGTCACACTCCTTCTAAAAGCATGCTCTAGGAATGGGTCTCCAAGGTTTGGACACCTCAGAGTGTTCACCTTGAAGCCATTCAAAGCCTTACCAAAGGCTTTTTCCTTTTTTCACTTTAGAAACTCTGGCCAAGTTGAACATGTGTTTATTCGAGGTCCCTAGACTATCAATCCTCCCTACTAGTTTTTCAATGTTGGGCACGTGATTTTGTTATTTCTAATGATAGCAAGCTTAAGGTTCCTATTTGTGTGGAGTTCCCTAGATTGCTTATCATGTGTTGGTCATTCTTGACAGCTATTGTGGAAACAGTCGGCAAGGTTGTTTGCCTTGAACTAGACAAGTTTTTCAATGCTTGACCCCACCATAGGGTTTGTGTTCAGGTCGACCTATCTAGGGACCTCAAAGACTCTATGGATATCTAGATTGGTGGTACCACATTCCCTCATAAGGTTCTTTACCTAAACCTTCCAAATACCTATTATCGGTGCTAGTCTGTTGAGTACAAGATTAGGGATTGTCCTTTGTTGGACCACAACCATCCACCTATTTTGGATCCCAAGCCAGCTACGACAACCAAGAAAGATGAATGGACTATGGTGGTTAAAAAAGGAAAGGGTTCAGCTATGGCTGAGGTGAGCTCTCTCCCTATGGATAATAGTAGACCTAGCACAAGCCTAGTTCAACCATTATGTCCCTTTGTTTCCTCTGCCTCATGTTTCAAACCCTAGATTGTAGGGGATAGCAAGAGTTCACACTCCTAATCCTCATCCTTTATGGACTTGAGTGTCGCAAGTGACATCGATGATTCCTCAAGAAACCCTCCATCAATTTTATAGCCCAGATGATTGTGATGAGTATTCTAATAGTGGGGACAAGGTTCGGAAGATCATCTCTCTTGATGACTCCTCGCTTGATGCTCCCACTTTTTTGCACAATAGTTTCTCCTCTCTTGGAGATGAGGATGACATGCAAGTTGGTTTACAATGAATTGCCTCTCAGCCCCCCTAGAAAATATTTTGTTTGTGACACCAATCGTCGGCTTGGTAATCTTGATGTGCTTTATCTTCAAGAAGTTAAAGTTTTTGGATTTCTCCATACCTCATCTTGTAAGATTATTTGGCTAGAAAGTGCCATATGTGCTTTTCAACATGAGGCTAGTCAAGGTGGAGTGGTTACTCTTCTTTCCCCTTATTTACTTTCTTCTGTTATTTTGCATGGATATGACCCTATGGGTAGGGTGGTTTGGATTATAATCTCTTTTTAGAATCATTATTTTGATTTTGTTAACATTTATGCCTCTAATGATGTTGTTGAGCATTCACACCTCTAGCGCTAGTTAGCAAATCATTTGCCACCTGCAACTTGGGTTTTTTTGTGGGGACATCAACATGGTTGAGCTAGCCACTAACAAGAAAGGGCTTTTTCCTTTTCGATGGGCAGTAGAGAAAGAGAGGCTTGGTTTTACATGCAGAGCAAGCTAGGTCTTTTTGATCCTAATGCTAGTCACCATCGTCCTGATTGGGTTTCACATACATGGTCCAATTTTTGAGTTGGGTTTGATAGAGTATTAAAGAGACTTGATAGGGCTATTATTTTGACGCAGTCCTTTTTTTGTTTTCTCACTAGTATGCCCTACTTGTCATGCCTCTACTAGATGTGACATTGTTAGATCATCCCCCCATTATCTTTTCTATCACTTGGCAAACAACTCAGTCTCATCCTTTTAAAACTCAATTTTACCTTAATACATCTCTTCTATCTCATCCACTGACTATTGCCCACATTCTTCAAGTCTAAAAATTTGAGCCTAAACCCCACACTCAGGTTGGGTGGATTCAATAGTGGAATGATGCCATCCTTCATACTGTGAGGTTTATTTACATTTATGGTAGATAGTTGGCTAAGTACCACAGAAGATCTTATGAAGAAACAACTAAAGATTTGTATACGGCCTCGAAAGCCCTTGCCATGAATCTATTTGATATGGATCTATAGGTTTGGCTTGCTAATCTTCAGCACCAAAAGAAAGTTGCAAACAATTATGCTACTTGAGGAGCTCAAATCAAAGCGCATCTCCATTAGTTGGAGGTCAGCAAGCAGGCTTCTAAAGAGTTTTTTAATTCTTTTCCAGCTCGTCGTTTGGTAATTGGCATCAAACACATCTAAGAAGATCAATAGTTTCTTATTGACCTATCGAACATTCTTCAGGATTTTGTGTGCCACTACGAGCAGGTTTTTATGGCTTAGGGGCCTTCCAAGGCACATCACCAAGCTTTAGAAGTTTGCCTTGCTATCACTCCTAATAGGCTTTCTCCTAAGAAATATGCCTTTTGTGAGAAAAATTTAACCCTTGCAAACCTGAAGGAAGCTGTCATTTCTATTGCTGATAACAAGGCCACTAGCTGTGATGGCTTTTCTTATGAGTTTTACAAAATCCTATGGGATGATATTGGCCTTGACTTGCTTTAGGTGTATCATGAAGCTTATAATTCTAATTCCCTAGGAAACATTATAAACAAAGGTAATATTAAGTTCATACCTAAAGCTGGTGATCCTGAGGAAATCTACAACTGGAGGCCCATCAAGTCCCATTATATTTTGGATAACATCATTGTTGTTTGGGAAGGAATGGAATGGGCTTGGCAATCCAAGCAGAAGGCTTAATTTCTCAAGATTGATTTTGCCAAAGCTTATGATAGGATTGAGTGGTGTTCCATCATGGCCATGATTTAAGCTCTATGATTTGGTCCAGTCTTTCTGCAATCTATGTAGATGCTTTTGTGGATACCTCTTCCTGCATCACCATTAATGGGAGGCAATCTAAAGCTTTTGGGCTCTTCAGATCTATCAATCAAGGTTGCCCTCTTGCCCTCTTGCACCTTCACTCTATGTGTTGGCTACTGAGGGTTTTGGCTATCTTCTTGCCAATGCCATTTCTCATGGACTGGTTTGGGGTATCTCTCTTCCTAAGTCCTCCATGTAGCTTTTTAATGGGTATTTTGCAGACAATTCCTTCCTTACTCTAGTGGAAGATGAAGACAATATTGCTAATGCCTTGCAATGTTTCGACACTTTTTTATCTTGCCTCTAGGTCATCTATTCAATGGCATAAAACCCTCTGTTATAGGTAATCTTTCTTGCCAAGCCCTCCATGGTTGTAGTAGTATGAGTGGAAATGAGTCTAGCATGGAGATTTTTTAAAGCTTTGGGGCATTCCCTTTTCTTTTGAAGCCTCCCATGTGGAGCTGTGGAATGTTGTTCTTGCTCAACTTGAGAAGAAGCTAGAATATTGGATCTAAGCCACTCTCCCTTGTGGACAATTTTCAAATATGCTCTAAAGTGCTTACTGCTACACATGTCTACTACTCTTCCTGTTGGGCTCCTCTGAAAGCTTCATACCTTAAGTTTGAGCATCTCCTTTGGGACTTTTTCTGGTCTTCTGATGCGATGCATCATAAATTTCATAGAGTTTCTTGGAATTATTATTGTTTTCCCAAAGATTCTGGTGGACTTGGGATGTTTTCTACTTGCAAGTAAGGGATTTCCCTTTGTGTTAAGTGGGTCATTAGGGCTCTTGTTGGTTATGAGGCCTGGAAAAGTTTACAAAGGCACTGTAGTTCTTCAGGCTATTCGGTTAACTAGCCTACCTAGAAGGGGATTAGATTTCAAACCCTTCTTGTGTCCTAAACTTATTTAGATTTAGGGAACTTTTGTTGTTAAGAGTATTTGGAAAGCCTAGGAATCTCTCAAACCTTAGCTTTTTTGGGTAGGTAATAGATTTAGAGATAGCCTCTCAATGAACTAGCAAAACCTTTGGTGGTCTTCCTTATTTTCTATTCAAGGTGTTTCTTTAGCCAAGATATAAGGAACCAACACTTTGTACTTGTTTTGTAGAGGTATCAAAAATCCCAAGGACTTATTTTCCTACGTTAATATGAGCCTTCACTCATGGGAGGACCTACAAGTGCAATTCAAGCTTATCCATTCAGATCGACAGACAATTGATCTTCTAGTTTCTGCGGTACCTCCCAATTTGTTACACAAGATTGGTATTTACTCATCTCACCCATGGTGAAAAGATTGGAAGTGGTATCTTGCCACTCCTATGAATAGTTACAAGCCCAAGCTAGGGTATCGATGGCCGGTGCCCCGTCTTTCGATGGTTTATACTGTCAATCAATGTTGACATCTGAACTCTTCTCATAAGACTTGGAGTAATATATTTTCCACTATTTGGCACTCCATTATGGAGCTAAAAATTGCTCACTTTTCTTGGTGCCTCCTCTTCTAGGGTTTTCCTTTGGGCGCTTGGCTTTAAAATCTGGGCATACCATATCCTAGATGCCTTTTTTTTTGCCATCCCAAGAGCTTTCTGCACATTTTCTAGTTTTGCAGAAGAGCCCAGAAGTATTGGCTCTGGATTCATGATTTCTTGAAGCCTTTTCATCCAGAGGAATTTACTCAACATATGATTATATTGGGAGATTTTCCCAAGCTTCCATAGATATGCCTAGATTTGGCATGCTTTCAAAATGGAGATTTTGTTTACTATTTGGAAGGACCAAAATGTTGATTTATTCTCTAAAAGGTTTCTTTATACTCATGTTGCTATATACTCTAAAGCACGTATTTGTGATAATGTTATGATGTAGATTTGAGTATAAACTGACAAAGTTGTACTAGAGGTGGCTCATCTATAGCAGTTATTATTGTTATAATTCTTTAGAATAACTGAGAGGGGGGGTGTATCAGTTATTCAAGGTCCAAATGCCATAATAAAACTTTTTCTCTTTTCTCTATAAATCCTTAATGGTGCATAACTGAACTTATCATGCATGCAATTTAAATATTGAAACAACTAAAATAAACATGCATCACACCATAACACTAAGAATTTGATAACCCAGAAACCCTCCAAGAATAAGAAGGTAAAACTGGGGTGGGGATGATACCCACAAAATAACTGCGCAATTGTTTTTAACCACTTTTGATGGTTTGCCCTGTGAAAAGCTTGCCCTGTTAAAGGCTACAACACATTGTTAAATGTGACCTTGTTAGAGGATTTCACCAAATTGTTAGGAATGGGCCTGGTTAAAGGACTTTGGAACATTCACTTGGAATGTCACCCTGTTAAAGGATTTACAATATGGCTATTAAACCAACCTAAGTCCCTAGGATTTATCTTAACTGTTACAATTGCTAGAAAGTAACAACAATGGCTTTGATCTAATACAACTTACAACATAACTTGCAGATTATAGATCACACTTCAGTTCAATCCTTTGCTTGGCTTTTAATCACTTCAGTTCTATTAGCTTGTCTTCCTCTCAAGCTTTGTTTCCTTGAGTCTTCTTTTCTCATCATACCAATGCAATCATATCTGTGGTCATCTAGCGAAACAGAGTATTCTTTGCTCTCTTTCTCCTTAGCACTTTTCTTCAGCAGCTCATGCTTTCGTATTTTCTCACCACCACACTATTGCTTCGTGACCTTATGACTTCTTAAATAGAAATCTGAAATATCTTTCCAGCTCAATTCTCCCTCTCCAATTTTAGGGTTTCAATGGATTAGGTAGGATACAATGTATCTACCCCATATTTCTTCTTCATCTAGAAACCTTGTCTAGCATCCAGTTGTATTCGCTAAAAACCTTTTTACATGGTGTTCTGTGCCACCAGCTCATCAATCTTATCTTCTATCTTATTTACAAACTTCTAGGTAACAACCTTATCTGGTCAGATCTAGCAAATCTTCGATTACAAAATAATGCAGCAACTTGGCATTATTGGTTTACTGATACTCGGCTTGTTCTGTGTTACTCGACACTTGTATCCTGCTCGGCATCTATATCTTTACTCGACACCTATTTCTTGCTCGGCACTTGATGTTTACTTGGCACTTTATATTTACTCGGCACTTGATATTTACTCGACACTTGTTTTCTACTCGACACTTGATATTTACTTGGCACACTCTAAAAGTGAACTTGCTCGACTTCAACTAAGAATCTATTCGGCACTAACTAGCTTGCTCGGCATTCTCTTATGAACTTAGTTAGGCTGTCACAAATAACATAGCTAAACCCTTACATCTTTGATATGTTTTAATGTGTCTATTATATGTGTCTTAGAATATGTCAAAAATACACTATTTCATTAATGGCTTAGCTGATCCTTGTACTTCATTACAACCTGATAACTTCAGCCTTTCTCTAGGTACTCTAGTTACATCTTATTGATTGCCGCCTCCTTGTCAATCAACCAATTGATAGTATTTGGATCACTAAAACAATTATCATTCCTGCAATTAGCAAGTTTGACATCAGTGACAAAACAATGATTGAGAACATTTTTTGCCCGTTCCATCATTCTTATTCAATCATTTGCAACAATTATCTCACTAGGAAAATGTGCCTTATATAGTCGCCAATGTGCCTCTGGATGCTTTATCTAGTGACTACACTCCTCATGGTTACTAGTGAGGCCAAAGTAGATCTACACGCTACTCGCATACTCCCTGATCTTAGCCCCATCACCACTCTCTAGGTGTTTTGGTGGATGTAACTACTCAATCTCACTTCCACAAAGGTTGGGGTCAAGTTGCTCCCTATTGGCTCCTCCTATTTCCCTTGATGTGGGTTGGTCCTCTACACAATGTGACCCCAAATGTGCTTTCCTTTAGTTTAATTTGGCCATCTCTCCTCCCAGACAGGAGAGAGATATGGATGTTGATGTTGTTGTTGTTGATGGTTGGGTTCCCCCTGAGCCAACCAATGACCCCAAGGACTTTTGGGGTTCTGATGATAAAGACCCACCCTTGGCTGGCACTGCTCTTGCTACTTGAGGGCTTTCTATTTAATCCACACACACACACACACATTTGGATGAATAGGTGTTAATCTGGCCTCGTGCCATTTGAACTTGTGGGGTGATCTTGTATCCCTTAGCCCCCTTTTTTGTGAATATGTATCTTTTATATTTTAATTAATAGAAAAATGTCTATTCATAAATTTTTTTTGTATATTTGAAAAAAAAGTAGAAGCTATCTAAATACATTTCTATTTATTTGGAAAAAAAAATTATTATATCAATTTCAAAGAAATAGAAATCTTAAATAAAATTAGGAATCTTAAAAAGATAGAAACTTATTATTTTATATGATGATTTGGAGAGATTTTTTTTGTCAAAGTAGAAGTTTTTATTTTCATTTTTTCTTTAATTATAGAAAATGGAATGTAGTTCAATAAAGATAAATTTAGAGTGATTTTTAGTGTATAGGATATCTAGGGCACAATTTAAAAATAATTTTATAATTAAATGTTAAATTATTTTAGTATTCAACTTTTCTTTATATAAATGTTATTTTTGAATTGTTAATTCATATCTTTTTACAACTACTACCAAAAAAGCCTTGCATCACTAGATGAGATATTTTGTGTACTTTTTTTTTCCTATCCACTATAACAATAATTCTACTTAATATTTAATTATATCTTTTGTATTATCTTTGAAAATATTTCTACATGTTCAAATGAAAAGTAGAGGTTATTTAACTATGTTTATTTATTTACAAAACTATATATGTATTATAGTGATTTCAAAGAAATAGAAATCTTCAATAGAATTAGAAATCTTTTTTTTTAAATACTTTTATTATTTTATATGATAGTTTAGAGAAATTTCTTTTGTTAGAAGTATTTTTTTACAATTTTTTTAATGTTTAGTTATAAAAAATTGGATGCAATTCAAGAAAGATAAATTTAGAGTGGGTTCTAGTGGATAGGATATTTAGGGCACAATTTATAAATAATTTTACCATTAAATGCTAAATTACTTTACTATGCAACTTCTGTGTATATGAATGCTATTTTTAATTGTTAATTCATGTCTTTTTTTTAGAGGAATTTCATATTGTTTTGGATAGAGGTAAGAATATGTTTTAAGGATTTGAAACCCAAAGCTTTGAGAGAGATTGGGGTTTCAATTCTTTCATTACTTTAATTGGTTTCAAGTATTGCATATAATATTGCAGCCACAATAATAATTTCTATCATTTTGGAATAAGAAACAATTTTAAGAAAAAAAATCATCAAGTAAGAAAATATCAAGATCTGTTGTTTTCGAGTCAATAATAATTTAATATTTGTTATAATTTAAACAAATAGCTTACCTAAATCTTTAAATTCTTCACTTTCCTGATAAAGCTCAAGTTCCATTCGCAACTTGTCGAAAAAAGAAAAGCTTGTACTACAAAATGAGGTAACAAAAATAGGAAGATGTGGAGGAGATTCATTACAAAGAAAAATATACATTTGAATTGTGAACATATCAAATTCATTTGCAACTTCAATTGATATTAATGTTGAAGAAGGAATGTTAAGCACATCAAAATGTGGTGAAAACTTTAAAGATCGAAGAAAAAGGTTATATTTAAATTGTAAAGTATGAAATGTGACCATTTTCATGTAGTGTGAGATGTTTCAAAATATAAATATCCATGAAATAACTCTAAAAAAAAGATTTGATACAGAAGAAGAAAAAGAAAAAGAAAGTAAAAGTATTGGTGAAAGATAAGTTTCCTACTGAGCTCAAAAAATCCACAAAAGACATAAAAATGAGCTCGAGATAATTAATAACTTGAAAGAAAATTATAAAGCAGGGAATTAGTAACTTAACTGAAAATTAGAAAGTCCTAAAAATTAGAAAGTCTATATATAAAGGATACTTATTTTAAAGAAAATAATAAAAATTATTGTTTATAAGAAATTTCTAAAAAATGATGTTTATCGAAAAATCTACTAAAATCTACCGTACAATACAAAAATGATTGGGCTGACAACTTTTCCATCGAAAATGATTTTTGTTTGGAACAAAGCTCCCTATCAGCTTAATTACTTAATATATGCATTATTGTATGATATCTCTACTTACTAAAGCCATATGAAAACTGTGGATCCAAAAATATTATGTGAATTACCTAATAAAAGAGAGATACGGTTTTTAAAATGAAATAATCATCTCAGTTCCAATGAGAATATTGGTGCACAAATGTTTTTTTATAAAGAAGAAATCACTTAATTTATTTCACGAGAAACTCTCATTCCTCTAGGTTCTGCCTACTATAAACAAGCTACTACAAGGCTTCCAAGACCAATTTGGGGTAAGATAGACATCAATTCTTGTAAGAATTAGAGGTATGCATTGTAGTTTAAATTCTAGTTTTATTTATTAAGCATTTACAAAATTCCAAAGAGTAGAAAACTTAATTGCTAGTTTTATTTTATGGACGTGACTATACTCCAGACAAAACACAACATTGACTAAAAGTTAAAAAATCAAAATCATCATAGTACTTTTATGAAATTTTTATCACTTGATTTTCATGCCCTGCATAGTTTGTAGTCGACAACAACAAAAAATTGAAAAAATTAAGTTTGACTTTTTTTTGTCTTTAGTACATTTTGTCTAGAGATTAACAAGCACCTTATTTCATGGTGCTTCTAGTCATTGAGTTTAAATGACTATCTGATCTCATTTTCAATATATAAAGAAGTTAATGTCTAGTTTAATTTTATTGAGCCTTTCCTTATCTAGAGTAAGGGGGCATAATGCTATTTTATATTTCTAAAACAAGTTGGGTTTTGAGAAAATGTTTTATGTCTTGCATACCAGGCGAGTGATAACAATAATAAGAGATATCCCTTTTAAATAGTAAATTTGCTTCTCCTCGAACCCTTTTAACCGTATAGTACCAATTTGTGGGAGAAAAGAATTTGAGGACGAGTGTTGACTAGAGGCAAGGATATAATTTAGCACCAAATTCTTTTCAGCACTCTAGCTACATGTTTGTCAGTCTTCTCTTCATCTTTGTCCTCTTTCCAATCCTCCCCCGCACATTTCAGACCTTACTCTTTTTATCTCCATACTATTGAAGTTAGGGTTTACTGGTTCTCATAATTCCATTAGAAGTAATTAGGATTAGAATAGAATCGACTAACTATGCAACCGATTTTTTTTTTCGGTTTCAAGAATTAGGTTTCAATGATTGTTATTTTAGGTTTGGAAATGTGTGTTACAGACAATGAAAAACAAAAGGGAAGTATGAGGAATTATAAGATGGTTATCATTTTACCATTAAAATGTGAATCTATACCAGTATGTTGTTGAAAACACTTTCTGCAAATACCCCCAACTTAGAGTAGCAGTTTTGCAAATCAACCGTGTAAAAAGAGAGACATGGTTATAGTGAAGTTTAAACGAGTTCACTATTTTATAACCACTATTGAATTTTAATAAGTTGTTCTTAAAGATTATAGCTCCAAATTCTCATTAAATCATTTTAAAGATTAAATTCTTTTTCTTTCACTAAAACTTCTACAAATTCTTTCACGGAAATTATCAAAATCAATAAGTAAATCATTCAATGTTTTCGTAACACCAACCTAAAAGCAGTATACGAGGTTTCTCAAGCATGAACCTCTTTTTTCATTGAATTTATGATTTTGGCACTAAATTATATCCTCGCTCTAGTCAGCACTCGTCCTCAAATTCTTTTAAATTATAAATCACTTTTAAAGAAGAGACTTCTACTGGAACCCTTTTAACCATATGGCAAAATAGTTTTTTACATAGTTGTTTACAATGGTGCAAATTACTATGTAAACCATTTTGGATCCAACTTAAGGATTATTTTGAGATCCTAGATGATAAGGACGAATCTTAATTGATGATCCTTATGCAATTCATGTAACCAATCAGAAAAATGAAAAGATTAAGCGGCAATATGGGTGAATCACAATCATTGATTCATACCGAACCCTAAGTCACAAAGATCTTGATAAGGATGATAAACCCTAAAACAATAGAGAGAGAAGAGAGTGTAGAAAGAGTAGTTTGTGCATGAAAATAGATAATTTCAGTGTGATAAAGGAATTGTGATCAAGAGTTATGAATTGCATAATCAGTTATATGAGAATAAAGGAAGGAAGTTAAGGATAGAATACATACATCTGATCAAAGAGGATCAAGGATACATGCAAAGAGGTGATATTTTATATCTAGTAGCAGAGTATTAACCGTAGGATCATTGTTGAGACATTTTAACAAGTGAATCAGTTAAATCTCTTAATAGAGTAGTACTAACATGCTGTGATAAATCCTTTAACATGGTGCTTACTTAATTGTGAGTTAAAGTCTTTTAGACATGCACACTTCTAACAAGGTATTGAAATCCTTTAATAGGGTAAGATCTAAAAAAATTGTAACCTTTAATAGAGCAGACCTTTCACCAAGTAGATCATATTTTATCATGGTCAAACAATTATAACCTCCATTGGATACACTTTACAACTGCAGTACCAAAGATTTGTGGGTGTCATCCTCACCCCAGTTTTACCTTCTCATTGGAGGGTTTTTGGGTAATCATACTTTGTGTCATATGTGTGGATGCTTACATGTTTTCATGCTATGAATGTATATGCTTAGTTTGGTATTTCAATTAACATGCTAAATTGTGAGATGGATGTGAGGTGAATGATTTTATGGTTGAATTTTTGAAGGATTGATTCACCCCCTCTTTCAGAATTCCCTTTTCCTATTCTATTTCCAACAATTATGCCTCATCCTAAATGGTGGAAATGGTAAATCATGGAAGGTTTCTCATCTTAACCAATCTAAGTCAAAGAGTGGGACTTTGGCCATCTTGGCCTAGGGGACAAGGGTTTAGGAATCCTCGTAGGTGTTCTACTTAGATAATCATTATATACTACTTTAGTTGTCTAATCTAAGCCCATGGGAAAGACTTTGATCCACCTTGTCCTTGATGGTGGGTTTTAGGCATCCATCAAGGTGGTTTACTTAGATGTTCATTATATCTTTCCTTGGTTTGTCCAATCTAAGCCTAAACATGATTTTGACACTCTTGGTCTTGATGTTAGGTGTTAGACATAGATTAAGGTGGTCTACTCAGTTGGAAAACGTGTTCCTCTTAGATGTCTAGAATCTAAGCCCAAGAGAGGAACTTTAGCCCTCCTGGCCTTGGTAGAAGGTGTTAGACACCCACCAACATGGTATACTAAGATCCATTCTAAGATTGAAGGAAGAATTACAATAGGGTGCGATGTTAGTTGACCCTTGGTCCAAGGGTGAATCCTCTACCCCTTACTTGGCCCCATCATATGGAGTGACATACCTAATGGACCTCATTGGCCCCCCTTATTGTTGTTACCTCTCTTCAATCATTACTCCAATGCTTTTATATGATGTAGCCTAGGCCCATTTCATTATAGGCTTTACCTAGTGCCTTTGTATAATTATTCAAGTTTTGAGTTTAGTCTTTCCTTGGTCAATGTCTGTAATGCAATTCTTTTCCCTAGGGTTTTAGTGTCATGCCTTTGAAAGGTTTGCAAAACCCTTATATGCCCTGTTTCTATCATAATTTTACATTACTTTTTCACCCCAAAAGGATGAGTGAAGTAATCATCATAAAGGGAACCTTGTTTTATTTTCCTAAGTGAATACATTAAATCACGTTCCTATAGTATTGCGATGAAGTCACTTACATTTTCAGTCTTTGTCTTGTAAAGTTCCTTTGTTATATGCCATGTTACTAAATGTACCATCTTTTAGCACATGCCCTATATGAACAAAGATTTAAATTAAAAGGAAAGTATGCCACTGTTATTAATTATTTTTACGTGTTAAGCTCAAATCCAAGACCTCCCACATGCGAGGCTCAGAAGTTACCATTGTATTGTAGGCTCTTGGCTAATTTGGCACTTGTTATTAATACCCAATTATGTTTTTAATTTGAATGCATTTATTAAAGTAAAAAAAACCTAAATTCTCCACAATGAACATTAAACATCAAAGCTAACAAATTAATGGCCATGTCTATGCATTTAATTTAAATATTTGTCTAATCAATGATTTCTATAGGCTTGCATAGTCAATTCAATAAAATTTTTTTTTTAAATTTAATTAATATATAAGAAATATTTGTTTAATTAACAATTTCTATCGATTGCATAATCAATTTCATAAATTATTATTTTTAATTTAAATAATATATAAGAAATATTTGTCTAATCAGTGATTTCAATTGCACAGTTAACCAAAAACTAACCATTTTTAATTGAAGTAATATATAAGAAATATTCAAATTCTAGTTGTCTAAATGTACAAACTAACTGTTTTTAATTTAAGTGATATATAAGAGGTTTTAAAACTCTAGTCCTTTAATAGCCAATTACATAAACTAAAGGAAATGTGTATAAAAAAGTCATTTGATATTGACCCGTTTGCTAAAATTCACAATACAATTCTACAGTGATTTTAAATTGTAAAAATCCATCGTGACACAGACCAAAATGATGTGTATATAGACATTTCTCAAATGAAATGCCAAAAATTAGTATACGCCAAAATTTTAACAGCTACTACGCACAAAAACCTTTTACCATACCGAGAAGAAACACTTAATTTATTTATCAAAAGTTATAAAATGTTTTATAAAGTAAACGGCTTTCGTCCTCGATAGCCACTACCATAAATTTGGCTCCTCTAAAGCATTTAATCCCTCCAAGGAGAAGTTTGGAAAATTAAAAAAATATGATGGGTTAAGTTAAAGTGGGGTTAAGTTAAGTCAAAGTCAAAGCTTCGAGTTCACGAAAATAGCTAAATATAAACAAGGGACGGTTTTGAAAATATAAACAAAGTCTTAAGCCGGGACGGACGGGGCCGGCTACCTAGCAGTCAAACGTCCTTACGAAAATTAGCAATAAATAGAGCACGGGACGCTGTGTTGAAATGCAATGTACATCTGAACAGCAAATTATATATATATTTTTACTGTTCAGCGAGCTATTTAGCCACTTCCGTGTTGAAACTCAAGGTGGTCATCAACAATGGCGGAAGGAAATAAGAGAGAGCTGAGTGTGGTCATGTTCCCCTGGTTCGCTCACGGTCACATTGCTCCCTTCCTTGAGCTCGCCAAAGGCCTTGCATCTCATGGCTTTCAGATCTTCTTCGTATCAACCCCGCTCAACATCCAGCGAATCAAGCCCCATGTGTTGGACTCGCCGGGGAAGATAGAGCTGGTACAGCTGGCGATGCCCTACGTGGAGGGTCTGCCAGCTGGCGTGGAGTCCTCCGCAGACGCTGCGAAGAAGGGTGAGTCGGCAGTGTTACTGCCTCTACTCGCTGCCGCCATGGATCTCTTGCAGGAGCCCTTCGGAGATCTGTTGCGACAGCTGTCACCAGACGTGGTGATTCACGATTTTGTGCAGCACTGGGCTCCTCGCCTGGCTGCCACGCTGGCAAAACCCGCCCGCACCATATTCTTCCTCACAATGGGAGTGGCCGCCGTCGGCTTTACGCAGGGCCAGCTGGACGCCGCGCCGGAAAACCCAACGGCCGGGGATCTCACCGTCCCGCCGCCGGGATTCCCTTCATCGGATAATCGCCACCGGTTATTCGAAGCGAAAAGGGCGGTGGAGTTCTATATGAAGCCCGCTGATGGGCTTAGCGTCGCCGACCGGAGCAGCATCTGCGTGCGGGAGAGTTGGGCGGTTGCATGCAACACGTGCTTGGAGTTGGACGGTGTGTACGTGGAGTATTTGCAGAGCCTGAGGAAGCGACCGGTGATCCCTGTTGGAATACTCGTGCCTAAACTTCCACCGGTACCCGTTGGTGATATTTGCTTGCAGTGGCTCGATAGGCAACCGGCTCGTTCGGTCGTGGTGTTGGCTTTTGGCAGCGAGTATGTTTTAACGGACCAAGAGGTTGAAGCCATTGCAATGGGTTTGCAGGAGAGTCACGTGTCATTCCTCTGGGTTCTGCCTGCCGGAAATGACAGGCTGCCGGGCTTCCAAGATCAGGTAAGTTCGGCACTACCTTTAAAAAGAAAAATTAGTTGGCTATTTCAATTAGATAAAAATATTTATTCATTAAATTGTTATTGAATTTCTGGATTCTATTGTTATTATTGTTATTGTTATTATTATAGGTTTTGGGTTTTCGACACTAACTTTAAGATCACACTGCATTAATGAGGTGCGAGGAAATGAATGTGAATGGGTATAGAATATAAAGCAAGTACCTTGTATAATAGTTTAATTAGATAGAATAGAAAAATTAAAAAATTAACAATATTTAATATAATTTAGTTAATATAATTTAGTTAATATTTTGATATCTGATTATTATTTAACATTTTTAATATTAAAATATTAATAATTAAAATTTTATAATATAGATGCAATAGTTGTATCTTACGGTATTAGTATTTTATTTAAATTGATAAACTATTTAATATGGTTTATCTTGCATATTTTAGACGTTATAAAAAAAAGTCTCTTAAAAATAAAAAATAAATAGTATACAAATTTGATTAAGATGATTAGATTAAATTTGATGAAAAGTAAAATAATTTAATTGATTTTAAATATATACATTAGAAAAATCAAAGATCAAAGTTCAAAATAAAAATACATAGATCTATGATTGCAATAGTAATACAATAAATAACAAGTGCTACATAGTTGCCTATAGTTAAATATTGTTAATAATAATTTTAATTTTATATGTAAATGTAATTATTAATTAATTATATTTAGTTTAAGTTTAAAATATATTAATATTGTAATTATGATTACTCGTCAATTGTATTGTAAAATTCATCAAATTATTTGAAGATTAATGTATTTAATGATTTCTTATTTTTGAGAAACGTATATTATTCATCTTGATAATGATGGGAGAGAAGGGTTGGACATTTAAATATACTTTCAATCATAATATAATATTTAAATATAGAATATTGAGGAATTTAAAAATACTGCCATCAAAGGAGTAATTCTTGAAAAGGATGAAATATTGTTGAAAAATATTTGAGAAAAAAAATGAATTATAGAAGCAATATTCAGTATGTTGTCAACTCACAATTCTGCCTTGTTGGGATCGTCTTCAAACTGCAGCTTTCCTTCCCAAATGCTAAATGTTTAAATGTTTAAAGATTGACCCAAGGGCATGCATATAGACAACCTATGGATAAACAGTGATATATATATATATATGGAAACTTGCCAACGTTATATGATACCACCATGATCATAGTGCAGGCATGTACATAAGTAAACTGGAACAAAGCCGATTAATGCAGGTCGTTCCCTTCATAAAGTGCAGGGTAAAGACATTTTTGAAGAAGCAATAAAAGCACGCCACCTCATCCAATACTTGCCAACTAATTGATCCTCAACTTGTGACTTTCCTTCACAGTGGGAAATGTTTTAAAATTTTGTATTCATATGGGGCCACAACATACGCACAAGTTCAAATGCAAATTGTTTATAATGTGATCAATTAAATAATCATGTCGCTAGCCAATCTCATGCCAAGTATTTAAACTATTGTCACAGTTTGATAGTAGTGTATAAACAATATTACAGCATATATACCAGCTTGCCAACTTTATAAGAAATATTGGCTATCCAAGATAACTGCACCAAGGCGAATAAACTCGCTGGTTATTAACTAGCCTCACGCATTTGGGGATTCTTTGTAAAGGTTGCCTCTGAGTTTATCTCCAAACATTTTATAAGCCATGGCAACTATGAGAGGTAGAGACCTCTACTACCAGAGCTGAAAAATCCATACACTTTGTGAATCTTATGATTTCCTCTGCTACCCTATTGAGAAGGAAAATAGAGAAGTTTTCATAGACATCAAAATGGAGTTGATAATAAATTGAGAGAGAGCCTTTGTAGACATGAAATGAATGATAAATGTGAGAGCCTTTGTATAGTTTGGAGACCTATAGTAAATGATCAGATTGGTGCCATAGCCATAGTGGTGGAGGTTGGTAGTCCAGTTCAGTAATAATTTTATCTAAATAAGTGGGGGAAAAGCATGACAGGACAATAGTTTTGAGATGACGAGAGCCTTGAATCAGAGGGAATTTTAATAGTTCATTGTTAGGTTCATGGACAAGTTATGGAGGATGTAAACAATACCGAGATCACTCCTGACTTGTTTGACAAAATGCCAAAATAAAAGGGTGGTGAAAATGAATAGAACATATAGAATGATAGCGAAGTGTTCAACAAAATGAATTACTTATTCCTGACTTGTAGCTCTGAAAGATTCACTCTTTAGGTTATTCAAATTCAGATCAGCATCCTTACCTTCTTCGACAATCGACAATCTACATATAGGCCGGAGCATCATTAACGTCATGTGGATTTGTGAGTAAATTATAGTCTGGGCATGATCAAATTCTTGTGAATGTTTGATACAAGACATGGTAATCTTCAGTCCACTGTAATAGATCTTTTGGTTGAATAATCGGTTTGTTACTTTGAAGCTGCAAATAAAGAGTACGGTGCGAGGTTGAGGGCATCTGGCATATTTGATAAAGAAAGATTGATAATCAATCATGAAGTACAAGTATCAGAGGCTAGATTATGCTCCTGCTTTAAGAAGTACACTTCTAGATATTGGTGATACTATTTTAGGAAGTGTCTGCCTTCAATACTTCTGGTCATCTCTTGTGAATGAAGAAAGGACCCCATTAGCCGAAAAGATATCAAAAAGTGGCTTAGCTCGAGCAGGCGGACATCCCATTTCAGCACAGTGCCCAGACTTGGTATTGGAGTATGTGAAGGCTTATCATCCGAATACTACAGAAGTTATTTCATCAACCGATAAAGTAATTGTCCATCTAGATCCTACCTCTATTGCTAGTGTTTTTCGATTGCCTATCCGGATGCAATATGCTAACATCAATCTGAGAACTGCCAAAGAGTATTTTACTGCAAATCAAATTCAATGTCTAAACACCATTGCCAGGTCATGGTTCTCGCAACCAAGAAAAGGGAAATCTCAATTAGGAAAATCCATTCACAGGTCGTTGTTAAAAGAAGATGTGGCAAACATGGTGACCCTATTAAGCAGGATCGTTGGTCTTCGGGACTCACACGAGTTTGAAGGTTGGATGTTCCTGTTTATCAACATGATCTGTGAAGGAAAACAACATATTGATTGGGCTGAAATTATTAGTGATTCTCTACATAGACAACTCATGGGACTTCAAGAAAATGACTACTTTTATATGACTTCATATCTTTTCTATGCTATCGCAAGCACCAAAAGTTGGCCAGGACTTAATTGGCAAGGCATTCATGATGACACAACCATCATTTATAATCATCTTCCTCAAATTCAGTATGATAATAGCCTGCACCATTATAGAAGAGTGAATGATGCATTCACCATGCTAACTATAAGGAAAATTCAAGGGAACATTGGACTCAGAATCTCACCAGAGGCAACGATGAAAGTACAAAAATATGGAAGTGTTTTCATACAATTCTAGAAGTTTACTTATATCAGGTTAGCTGCCTATGATGGGTGTCCACTGATGCTACCTAGATTTGTTGATGATAAACTGGTCTTAATTGAAATGTGCAAGAAAATTAGTCAAATCAATAAACTTTGCAAGAACAGGAGGATAGATGAAATAGCTTTTCCTATCGGCATCGGATATTATAGTTGTGATACTGCATCAAATGCCAGGAACATTGAAAGATCTATTGCCACAATAAATTTGCATCCTTACACGATGTGTTTCCCTTATGATAGTAAGGGCTATGCAGTGAATGAATTAAAGTTAAATCCCAGTCTTGGTCACTTCCCAGCTCTAGAAGACTTTTGGGAGGATTGTGAAAATGACTTCGAAGTCAGGAAAAGAGATTGGATGCGACTTACAGTACGGCATGTGATAGACTTCAAGTTGGACATTGATGTGACAAGTGTAGATGACGATGAAGTTTCTTTGGTTGATCCTTACTATTATGAGAAAATTGAATTGCTAGATCTCCCTCCTATTGATTGGTCAATTCCAGAGTTAAAAAGCTTGAAGGAATGGACTGCCTTTGTTCTTAAAAGGACAAGAGACTGGATCAGTAAAGTCAGAGCTAAAAAAGTAACTAGTGAATTTCAAAGTGAAGAGAGGAGAAATAATAAAGGGGAATCATCTTGGATGGCAATAGAGGAAACTTCTAGTGAGAAGATGCAACAACTGGATATAGGTGCTCAAGATCGAGATGAAGATCTGAATCAGCTGGATAAGTTTACAGTCAAAAGAAAAAGGACAAGAATGAAAGGTAGAATGAATTAGGAAGGGAATGAATCCAATGAAAAAGATCAAAGAACTCCTCAAATTGCTGAATCACATGTTCCTGTTACATCCCCTCATGATGCAGTGATTCCTCATTTGAGTCTCTCTCCTCCTTATATGCCATTAACAGACATCATACAATTAGATAACCCGTTATCTAATTCAGAAGACTTAATGATGATTTCTGAAAATGTAACAAGTGATGTACAAGCTTCAAAAATTACACATTCATGGTTCCAGAATAGTCTTCAAAAGAGGAAGAAAGTTTTTCAAATGATCCCACCTCCGTTTGATGTGATCTCTAGTATTCTTCAGAAGCCTCCTAAGGTGAAAAAGACCAAGGTGATGTCCAGGTTAGCTATTGATGAAACTTTAGATAACTTGTGTCTGGAATTAGCCAAGCCTATAATTGAAAAGAGTGTTGATGAAGCATCTGAATCAGATTTCGTTCTAGAAAAGGTTGATCTTGGTCCTTCTAATGCAGAAAGAGAGTTTCAGAATTTTGAAGTGATTGTTGCTCAGATGTTGCAAAGGGGGAAGGAAGAGAAAAGAGCCAAGGAGCAACTCAAGGAACAAGTTCAGATGATGATAACTTATATTAATTCAATCAAAAATCCTTCTAATGCCCAAGCCATGGTCACTCCGTTGGTTTTACCAAGTCTTGATGGTATTTTAGATCATACTGTTGTTGAAAGAATCAACAAACACAAGTCACATAGTATGATGATTAAAGCTTGGATAAACAAGATGATAGAGGATGCTTCAAAACTTATAACTGGAGTGAAAGAGATATATGGGAAAGCCATAGCACAGATACAGGAAATTTTTAAAGAGTTGGAAAGTAGCAAGGAACATAAATCCAACTGGAAAAAAGTAGCTGATGAATTAAAAGAAATGGCCAAGTTAGATACGAGAACCCTATTTCTGGAGAAAATTATTGCTGATCCAAATGACAACCAAACACGTATCTGGAGTAAAAGTATTGGTTGGAAGGTGATAAACATCAACAAAGGGATCATTGAGTTCGAAAAGCTAATAGCTTCTTTGGAGCAACTGAAAACAAAAGGTACATATGAATTAATCTCTACTATCACAGGTGGGGTGCTAGTAAGTGATCTTCAGCATGTTGATTGTCAGTTTCTCCTTGATTCCTTCAGTGTTCAGATTTATTCAGAAATAGAGAATCGTGTCTCAGATGCTAAAACTATGATGAAGCTTAGCCTAGTTGTAGTCACTCTAGGAGATTGTAACATTTCAGCCTATCGACAAGAGTCAAAAGAAATTCAAGATAGATACTTCATAGCCAAACTCAGGATGGAAAATGTGTTCATTCCGAACTATGAATCAATGATGATCATCCTAGATGTTTACAGGGCTTTCCGAGATACATCAATTGTGTCTGGGTAGATAGAGTTAGTAGCTAGAAGAATCAGTGATTGTATATGTAAACATCTTTAGGAACTCTAGCTAAAAGTTTTGTTTTTGCAAGTTTCCTTGTATAGGTTAATTTTTTTGAGGTTAATTAACCTTCCAAAATTACGTATTTTGGAGGTGGTTATTAACCACAAAGAGGTAGTTATTAACCTCTATGTCTATATAAGGACATCTTTTAGCTTTGTAAAGGGACTTTTTGGTTTTAAAAATAATGGAACACTATGCTAAAATTTTGATTGAGGGATAAATTTTGGAAAGTATGTACACTTTTTATCTTTGAAATTGAAAAATCTCTATTGTTTTCTTGGTGCAAGGAAACGAAATGAGATGTACTTTGGGTTTCTTATTTTAAAATCAAAATTGTTATATGCAGTAGTAGACATTCTCATGGTGCTATGCGAGTGTTTATGAATGATAATGAATGTACTTGATAATACTAGTTGCCTTCAAGCATAGTTCTTGATTGCCTTTTTTTATGAAGCTTGTTTACTGAAGAAGGTTGTGAAGGTGTGTGGTGCATTCGTCCTGAACGACTTTCTCCTAATCTTTAAAGTTTTAAATTCTTATTCAAAAATCCTTTTCAAAAATCATATCATACGAGGGAGCTGCCCATCTAAACGCAGAGGAATGCCACATACCAAGGGCCTATCCAACTATTGTGAACGGTTTGCCACACACTCCGTTGGGCAAATTCTATTGTGACAAATCTGTTTACCAACAAGAAAAAAATGAATTATACAGTCTAATGTTCCCAATAAATTATAGATTCAATAACACATTTTTTAGAATCTAACATAGTTAGAAATTTTGCATAAATTATTTTTATAAACATTATACTTATATAAGCTAACATGCAGGTATCTATTAAGCATAATGTAATTTTGATTAGGACAATGAACATCCATAGTCTGTTTTTCATAAACATTATACCTTATCATAAGCTAATGTGCCTGTAACCATTAAGCATAATGTAATTTTGATATAAAGGACAATTAACATCCCTAAAAATTGCCTACAAAATTGCACATACATAATGTTTCATAAATTCGTGTATAAAACCTAAAGTTTTTCTTGGCCAATAAGATAACTGAAAATTAATTTTTTAAATTTATAAATTAAAAAATATGCATCTATACTATATAAAATAGTGATTGTATGACAAATTTCAAAAATAATCAATTTCAATTGGAAGTACTAATAAGATAGCAATTATAAAGAATAATAGAAACCTTAACCCTCCTAACAAGTAAAGCTTATTAAAGTGTGGTCTTTAACAACTATAAGTCACATATTGTTTTGACCTAGGAAACTAAAATGAATTAGGCAAAATTATTGAATTTTTAAAGAAAATTAGAATCCAGAGAAATTATTGAGTTTTGTGATGCTTCTCATCGTCCCAATTTCAATGACTATCTAAATTCATTTTTCAATTTATAAACGAGTAAAATATCTGATGTCATTAAAGTATCAATTCCTAATTCTATTTTATGATGCTTCTCGTCATCCTAGTTTAAATGGGTATCTTAACTCTCAAGTAGTTTTATTTTATCGAATCTTTCCTTCTCTAGATGCAAGGATGCGTGATACTTCTAAATAACAAGTTGGGTTTTGAGAAAAAAAAATTTATCTTGCATGTCAGGGGAGTGATAACAATAGATATTACTTTCAAATAGTAAATTTATCACGAAGAAAATGTTAAAATGAAAACCTTCTTTTTCTGAACTAGTAGTTTAATTTGTAAATTTATATTGTTTACCTTTGATGGAGAAAATAATTGAAAATTGTTAAAGTAGAAGAATGCAGCTACCTAAGGATCATTGTGATTACTGAATATTTTGGGAGGGACTGAATTTAAATTAGTATTGTTTACAATATCAAGTTAGCATTGTTTAGGTAGTTATTTTGTAATTGGAAATTTGTCTTGGTGAATTTTTATAAATTAATTTTAGATTTTTAATTCTAAATTTTAAATTAGAATTAAAAATAATAATTTTTTAGTAATAAATATATAAATTACAATCAAATATATTTCAATTTTTGAAAATAAATTCAAACATAAAAAATATTTAACATATGTTATAATATATAAAAATATTAAATGAGTAATATAAATTTGAATCTATAGCCCTAATTTTGAATGCTCAACATATATCTAAATATTATATGAACAACAATATAATTTTAAGCTTATCATTCTAGATTTGAAATGTTAAAAATAAGTCAATAAATTCTTCTTTTATATTATATGGTTTAGTTGGCTGCCCGCTATGCACCATAGTATCACTTGATTTGATTAAAGAATATTTTTGATAAAATTTAAATGTTTAAATAATAAGTGATAAAAATAGAAAATATAAAGAAATAACCTGAAAGAGCCACAAGATCAGTGACATCAAGACTTTTGTTAGCAAAAGCTTCAATGAGGACTGAGACATTTGCTTCATTTGTGGTGGCAAAAGTTAGGCTGTCCCTTCTTCCTAGTGGCACTTCGTACTTCGGCCCTCCAGCCTATAAAGACCCAAACTTTTATTGTCAAGTATTTCTCTTATAAATCTTTAAAACATTGTAAACATTCTTATATAGCTTAACATAAACATAAAAAAAGTAGTATCCATGAATAATTGGACGACATTTTTTATTTTTTATTTTCTATCCCACGTGGGCATGCCTGCCATTATTAGATAGGAAATAGAGTTTAAAATTTTGAAGCTCCCTGAACAAAGAATACATCGAGGATATAAATTGCATTGTTTTAAGAGTATAAGCATTAAATAATTGAATCTCACAGCGCATTTTCAATGTTGGAATACAGCGCATTTTCAATCTACGCATATTAACTATTGCAAATTAACTACCATTAGTTATGATGTGAATATCAGGATTTAACTATGTGATTTTGAGTCAAACTCGATGACCCATGTTTCATGAGTAGTGATTCAACATGAATCCATCTCTCATGAGAATAAATGGAACACTTAGCACTCATTGGATCTAGGTGATGCTCACAGGGGTGAAGCACCGGGACTTCCCGAGAGGTCACCCATCCCAGTACTACTCCAGCCTGAGCGCGCTTAACTACGGAGTTTCCTCCATAGTTAAACCCAAAGCTTGCAACCCCATTTGCAAAACCTTCACCAAGTGTTGTGCCTTATGAACCATTCATTAGAAAGCCCCTTAAGCTCATCAATTGATAAGTAGGAGATGATTTCCACAGCTAGTCAAATTGTGATGTGAATATCAGGATTTAACTATGTGATTTTGAGTCAAACTCGATGACCCATGTTTCATGAGTAGTGATTCAACATGAATCCATCTCTCATGAGAATAAATGGAACACTTAGCACTCATTGGATCTAGGTGATGCTCACAGGGGTGAAGCACCGGGACTTCCCGGGAGGTCACCCATCTCAGTACTACTCCAGCCTGAGCGCGCTTAACTACGGAGTTTCCTCCATAGTTAAACCCAAAGCTTGCAACCCCATTTGCAAAACCTTCACCAAGTGTTGTGCCTTATGAACCATTCATTAGAAAGCCCCTTAAGCTCATCAATTGATAAGTAGGAGATGATTTCCACAGCTAGTCAAATTGTGATGTGAATATCAGGATTTAACTATGTGATTTTGAGTCAAACTCGATGACCCATGTTTCATGAGTAGTGATTCAACATGAATCCATCTCTCATGAGAATAAATGGAACACTTAGCACTCATTGGATCTAGGTGATGCTCACAGGGGTGAAGCATCGGGACTTCCCGGGAGGTCACCCATCCCAGTACTACTCCAGCCTGAGCGCGCTTAACTACGGAGTTTCCTCCATAGTTAAACCCAAAGCTTGCAACCCCATTTGCAAAACCTTCACCAAGTGTTGTGCCTTATGAACCATTCATTAGAAAGCCCCTTAAGCTCATCAATTGATAAGTAGGAGATGATTTCCACAGCTAGTCAAATTGTGATGTGAATATCAGGATTTAACTATGTGATTTTGAGTCAAACTCGATGACCCATGTTTCATGAGTAGTGAATAATAATGTAAACAAAGAAATAAACATGTCTACCACTTGCACATTTTGTCTCGCTGAAGAAAACTCATTTTGTATATGATGTGTATGTGTATTTAGACGCTGTGTTGAAAGGCAATGTACATCTGAACAGAAGCTATTTAGCCACTTCCGTGTTGAAACTCAAGGTGGTCATCAACAATGGCGGAAGGAAATAAGAGAGAGCTGAGTGTGGTCATGTTCCCCTGGTTCGCCCACGGTCACATTACTCCCTTCCTTCAGCTCGCCAAAGGCCTTGCATCTCATGGCTTTGGCCTTGCATCTTCTTCGTATCAACCCTGCTCAACATCCAGCGAATCAAACCCCATTTGTTGGACTCGCCGGGGAAGATAGAGCTGGTACAGCTGGCGATGCCCTACGTGGAGGGTCTGCCAGCTGGCGTGGAGTCCTCCGCAGACGCTGCGAAGAAGGGTGAGTCGGCAGTGTTACTGCCTCTACTCGCTGCCGCCATGGATCTCTTGCAGGAGCCCTTCCGAGATCTGTTGCGACAGCTGTCACCAGACGTGGTGATTCACGATTTTGTGCAGCACTGGGCTCCTCGCCTGGCTGCCACGCTGGCAAAACCCGCCCGCACCATATTCTTCCTCACAATGGGAGTGGCCGCCGTCGGCTTTACGCAGGGCCAGCTGGACGCCTCGCCGGAAAACCCAACGGCCGGGGATCTGACCATCCCGCCGCTGGGATTCCCTTCATCGGATAATCGCCACCGGTTATTCGAAGCGAAAAGGGCGGTGGAGTTCTATATGAAGCCTGCAGATGGGCTTAGCGTCGCCGACCGGAGCAGCATCTGCGTGCGGGAGAGTTGGGCGGTTGCATGCAACACGTGCTTCGAATTGGAAGGTGTGTACGTGGAGTATTTGCAGAGCCTGAGGAAGCGACCGGTGATCCCTATTGGAATACTCGTGCCTAAACTTCCACCGGTACCCGCTGGTGATATTTGCTTGCAGTGGCTCGATAGGCAACCGGCTTGTTCGGTCGTGGTGTTGGCTTTTGGCAGCGAGTATGTTTTAACGGACCAAGAGGTTGAAGCCATTGCAATGGGTTTGCAGGAGAGTCACGTGTCATTCCTCTGGGTTCTGCCTGCCGGAAATGACAGGCTGCCGGGCTTCCAAGATCAGGTAAGTTCGGCACTACCTTTAAAAAGAAAAATTAGTTGGCTATTTCAATTAGATAAAAATATTTATTCATTCTTGAAAAGGATGAAATATTGTTGAAAAGTATTTGAGGAAAAAATGAATTATAAAGAATATTAGGAACCTTAACGCTCCTTCCAAGCAAAGCTTATTAAAGTGTGGTCGTTAACAACTATAAGTCACATATTGTTTTGATCTAGGAAACTAAAATGAATCAGGCTAAATTATTGAATTTTTTAAAAGAAAATTAGAATTCAGAGAAATTATTGGCAATTCGATTGGCCATGATTTGGATTGGAACCAAAGTAACGAGAATCAGAATCGTATCGGAATCGGCACGGCCGAATCGAATCGTGAATCGGGGGTGAATCGCCGATGAATCAGCGATGAATCGGCAAATTTGAAAAAACCCTTTAAATGTAGAGATTTTAACAATTTAAGACTTATTTCATGCACCCTTTATTGAATATAACTTAAACACACTATAACATCATCAAATAGAAGTTGAAACTTAACATATATAAACATGGAAGTTTGTGTTTACCACATGGGGTAAAGAGTTTTTATAAGACAGCTTCACATCCAACACCTACTCCAAGTGCTTCAAAGCATATCACCCCTCTCGAAAGGCTTGCTCTGTTGTTCTCTCCACCACAGACACTCCATGCCTGCAACAGCTTCAAGTCTCATCAACTGGTCAGACTTCCCACGACTGATAACCGCAATGACTGGGGATCTAGGGGGCAACGCCCCCAGCGGGGTCGAGGGGCAGCGCCCTCACGAGGTCCTAGGGCAGCGCCCCAGGCGCACTCCCTGTCCCGATACAGGGCGGGGTCGAGGGGCAGCGCCCTCGCCGCCAAGACCAAATAAGCACTCTGAAACCCACACAAAACTACATGGAACACAGTGTTTTTGTGATTTTCTTCTGATCCCACACTCTTTCTGGGAACCGCTGATGTTTTACTACCTGATTATGTCTTTCCCTTCCCTTGGGCATCATCCGTTATGCATTCTAAACATTTTTCATTTGTCGTCTTTTTTTTTTTTTTTTTTCTAATATATAACCTATGGTTCTTCTTTTCTCTTCTCCTCTCCTCTAGTCATGCTTAACAATTAGAAGGCCCTTTAGGGTTATAACAAAGAGGAAAGGTAAAAAAGAAAGCAAAAAACATAAGTGATTTTTTTATTATTTCCAACTAAACATGCTTGTTGTTGCCAGCCGGTTTTTGGCGATTTCTAATGGCGATTCAGGCAATTTTTTGAGTGAATCACCGATACAGGCGATTCACCCGATGAAATCGCCGATCACGATTTTCGACACCAAAAAAATTGGCATGCATGAATCTGATCGCTGAATCGGCGATTCACGCGATTTCAGCGCGATTCTCGTTACTCTATTTGGAACCTCTGTTTGGAATCACACTATGATCTATTGTGTAAAGATTTTTTTTCCTATCAACATTTAGAATCATATTATGTAATCTATCATTTGATTCTTTTGTATGTAGATGATGGATCAGATGATTCAAAATATTGATGGAAATAATCTCTTGACAATCTAACAAAAAATTTAATTATAGTAAATAATTAATTATTGATTTTATTTTGTGATGCTTCTCATCATCCCAGTCTAAATGACTATCTAAATTCATTTTTCAATTTATAAACAAGTAAAATATATGATGTTATTAAAGTATCAATTCCTAATTCTATTTTATGATGCTTCTCGTCATCCTAGTTTAAATGGGTATCTTAACTACCAAGTAGTTTTATTTTATCAAGCCTTTCCTTCTCTAGATGCAAGGGCATGTGATACTATTTTATACTTCTAAATAATGAGTTGGGTTTTGAGAAAATGTTTTTTTTCATCTTGCATGCCAGACGAGTGATAACAATAGATATTACTTTTATCACAAACAAAATGTGAAAACGGTTGTATACGTGGGTTACAAAGTTTGAGATAATACAAGTTACAATTGACTTAATAAAATAGAATAGACCAGGAGCTCGTACATTAAGACCAACAAAATGTTCTAACAGTCTAAATATATAAATTACAATCAAATATATTTTAATTTCTGAAAATAAATTCAAACATAAAAAATATTCAACATATGTTATAATATATAAAAATATCAAATGAGTAATATAAATTTGAATCTATGGCTCTAATTTTGAATGCTCAACATATATCTAAATATTATATGAACAACAATATAATTTTTAGCTTATCATTCTAGGTTTGAAATGTTAAAAATAAGTCAATAGATTGCACACACAAAATTTAAAATTAATCTATAGAAATGCATCAATCAACTTTTTTAAAAAATGGAGACCACAAAACACCCACCTAAGTAGTTAATGCTTAAGGTATGGCTGTTGTTTAGAATTCTTAACATAATCAATATTACCATCTCAACTGCATCAAAGTTGTCTCCAAATAACTATATATCAAAGAAATTTTATCAAGATATCTTTATAAATTTACATATAACATATTATTATTTTATTGGTTATTTTGTATTGTCTTATAGAAACAATATATTTTCTCTATGCTTATAGCCAACATAAGATTTATTTAAACCAACATAAGATTTATTTAAAGACAATGGTAAAACCATACAAATAAAAAGCTACATATTACACAACATCATAACAATTATTAGTAAAGACTTATACATTCTAAATATTTTTAATAATTCATAACATTATATATTAAAAAAATTACAAATATTGAACATTTTAATTATTGTAAAATATAGAAATCTTATTTTTAAAGAAATCTATTCCTTCAATACATACTATGAAAGTTTAAGGGACCTTTCTAGAAATTCTAAGAGAACAAAATATATTGAGTCTTTTATAATCTCATTTCCTTTTTTATAGTCAAAACACCATTAACTATTTTTATTTCAAAATAAAAAATAACATATTTTACTTAAAAATCACTTCTAATTTTGTAAATTACTTTACAGGAAAAGGGATTAGTGGTTACAAATTGGGCTCCCCAACTACAAATTTTGAATCATCCTTCTACAGCTGCCTTTCTGACGCATTGTGGATGGAATTCAATAATAGAAGGATTAAGATTTGGGGTGCCACTCATAACTCTTCCAATGCAATATGATCAAGGGGTAAATGCAAAGATTGTAAAAGAACTTAAGGTGGGGGTGGAAGTAAGAAGAAATGAAGAGGATGGATATTTTACTAAGGATGACATTAATAGAGCAATTGAAGTTATAATGATGGAAGAAAGAGGAGCACAAATCAAATCTAATGTCACCGAGATATGTAACATCTTGACAAACAATAATTTCCAAATTAGTGAGAGAAACATGAGGAAATTTGTCTCCATGCTCAAAGTATTTAATAGATAATTAGGTTGATAAGCTTGAATTTATCTTTACTCTCAGAGAGAAAAATATCCAGTGAACATGGTGCTTAAGCATTTCAATAGCTTGGTATGTAATTATGCATTTCTACATGAGATAATACAAGAAGGATTATGCAAGCCACTTTTTTCCCTATAATTTCACCCAATCACAAATATCAAGCAAACATGGTGCTTAATCATTTGAATAGCTTGATATGTAATTATACATTTCTACATGATATAATACAAGAAGGCTTATGGAAGCCACTTTTTTACTATCAATTTCACCCCATCACTTTCAAATATAAAATATATTACTTCCTACATGCATTATTTTATGATATCTCTACATACTAGAGCCATATGAAAACTATGCATCCAAAAATATTATTTGAATTATCTAATAAAAGAGAGATGCAATTTTTAAAAAGAAATAATCATCTCAGTTCCAATTGGAATATTGATGCACAAATGTTTTTTTTATAAGGAAGAAATAACTTAATTTATTTCATGGTAGTGCTTGATTTCTCTAGGTCCTGCCTAACAAAAATGACGAGATTGGGGTAAGATAGACTTCAATTCTTCTAAGAATTAGAGGTATGCATTGTAGTTTAAAGTCTAGTTTTATTTTGTTAAGCCTTTACCAAAAATTCATAATAGTTAAAAACTTAATTGCTAGTTCTATTTTATGGTGCTTCTTATTATCCTAGTTTAACTGACTATTGGATCTCATTTTCAATTTATAAAGAAGCTAATGTCTGGTTTAATTTTATTGATCATTTTCTTGTCTAGAGTCAAGGGGGTGTGATACTATTTGACACTTCTAAATATCAAGTTGGGTTTTAGAAAATGTTTTATGTCTTGCATCCCTGACGAGTGATTATAATAATAATAATAAGAGATAGCACTCTTAAATAGTAAATTTTCTTCTCAAGGAAATGTCCACATGAGATAATAGAATTTACAAAAAATAGCACAAACCAAAATTAGTTATAGTCGTAAAGTCATAAAATGTCTCATTAGGGAATACAACACAAGCTCGTACATTAAGACCAACAAAAATTACTAACAACCCCATCTTTCGAATGTGTCTTTAATCTGTGTCTCATGCAAGCTTTATTAGTTCCTTCCAGGAACTATAGCTGAGGCCTTCAAGGTTCGTTTGACAACAAGAATATGAGTGGAATAGGCATATGTAAATTCTTAGAATTTTAAATTCTTCATTTGGGTTCAACAAATCAGAATTGTGAATAGGAATACATATTCCAATTTTGGTAGAAAAATGAACATTTGCAATTCCACCCAAATAGGTGGAATTGGAATGTGTATTCCTATTCAAGTTTTATTTATTTTATAAACATAATTTTTTGGGTTTGTGAATTCCCATCAAATTATGACTGAACCAAACAAGAATAGGAATTTTTATTTCTTATTTTTTATTCTAGAATAAATATTCTTATTCCCACAGCCAAACAGACCCTTAGTTTATCTAGTGATTAAAACACTCTTTCTCAACCAATCAAAAACTAGTTTAAGCCAATGCTAATTTAGATTGTTAAAGTCAAATATAGAAACATGCTCAACAATTGATTAAATACAAATTTGGTAGACTATTATTGGTTTGTATTTACAGTAGCATAGCAATATCATTTTTCCATGCAAGAGAAGGCGTAAATTTCAATGTCCGTTTGGAATCTAGTTTTGACAATTTTCTTGCTAAAGTGCCCTTAATACACGCTTGAACTTTAGAGTAATATTGAATGTGATGTTTAATTAGAGTAAATGGATTACAATGATGTTGTACATGACGTGCTCAAGATAGATGGATTTTCACACGGTCTAGAAGAGTGATTTACTTAATGCTCGTGTACTCCTAGTCTTGTCAGATTTTTCTCTACATCATTTCTTCCTTATATACTATCAGGTTAATGGTGGCTAAAAGTAGCAATACAATTTTTATTATCCCCAAAAGTTTTATAAAAAATCATGGGCTGTGATCGTTAATATTAGTCTTTTAAAATTGAATCCCCAACCATTTTGCAGTTTTTTTTGGATCAGTTATACTATAATAGGCAGTTTGTAGGTTATTTTTAGAGCTGAAAATAATATTTAGTATTAGGTTGATAAGAGCCTTTGTAATGGTCACTTTTATATAATAACTTTGTATTATTAATAAATATTTTTAATAATTTACTATGCTAACATCTAGTTTATCCTTGTGTTCATTTGTAGGATGAGGAAACATGGAGCTTTGAGGGAAAGGAGGCACAACTTGAACTCAAGCAACTTGTCATGAGTATTGCATAGAATAATCATTTTTTTAAAGGCTTAGACGCCATTGGCAAGGCTTAAATAGCTCACTTCAAAATATTCTTTTAATTACCATTTTTCTTAAATTTCTGCATTCTTATATAAAATATAATGTAGCAATTGATCCTACAAGGCTTCATTTTATTTAATTATAATGTAAGCTTTAGGCTAGTTAAATAGTTGGTAGCCATTAGTAGTATTTCATTGTTGAAAGGTTAAATATTTTTGAATGGTGTCACATTTTTCTAATCTAAAACATAAGGGAGAGCCACACATTGTCATCATGAAGTTAACTATTTCATAGTTATTATTATTGCTGAAAGAAATTTTACTGCAAAGAGAATATAGTTTATGTTGTCTAGATCTTAATATATAGATATTTTGTTGCTTGTGTGGCTTCTCTTTATTTGAATATTTAACCAATGTTGGAGCCATGGTTGATCGAAATAATCCGCTAGCCCCTACACTAAGCAATACCTACAATAGGGATCAAGGAGTATTGACTTTCTTGGACACGAAATGATCTATGTACAACAACATCAATTACAAGCCTGGCTGCAAATATGATTAGTTGTTTTGTTTCCAAATTAACATAATTATAAGGATTAAGGACACTCATATCATCCTAACCTCTCTTTATTAAATGGGGCATTTATTGTTGATGCACATCATGACCACTTTTGGGCAATTTCAGTTGGTTTATTTCACCCATTCAATGTAAGTGCTCCATTAAATTTAGATGGCCATGAGGTGTTATTTGTTAGACTCTAGTGTATTCTCATCCACATATTGTGTTTTATTATGTTTGTTTTTAAAGAAAAATCAATTTCCTTGGTATAAGTTTTTTTAAGGATTTGTCTCACATTCAAATTATTGTTTCCAAAATCAATTGTTATGTAAACATACACTGATTTCAAAATGAATATTTGAAACACTTCCAAATATATTTCTTAATATATTGTATTTTTTAATATCAAGTTTGAAGCCAGGATATTATCAAGATTTTGGTCATTGGCATAATATATATGTAACACATAGAAATGTTTGGCCTAAATATTTCTAGGTTTTCTCCATTCAAGACTTTGATCTTTTTTTGTAGGTTGCTTAAATATTACTACTAGAATTCTTTGGTTTTGACATGCTTGATGACATTGGCAATACACAATTTGATAAATAATTTACTCTACCATACAATGAGCTTTAATAAGCTCCACCCTTCATATAATCTCTATCAAGGCTGGTGTCTCTCTCCATAACCTTTTCTAACTTCTCCTCCATGTTCTCCTATTTTCAAAAACTGCCTGCTAGCACTTGGCAAGAACTGGCAGGAACTGTGCAACCCTATAACCCTTGTTTTATGAAGCATATTTTTTATTTTTTATTTGATTTGTTCAATTTAGAATTTTACTTTAAATTCTTCAATTCTAGTTTGAAAAACAATTGAAGATATAGTTAAACAACAACAATAGAAATAGAGACACAGTTAGAGTCATGTTGAAGAATGCAACTACCTCAAGATCATTGTGATTATTGAATACTTTGGAACGAGCTGAATTTAAATAGAAATATATAAGGTATAAATTATTTAGAAGATTTTATAATTGAAAATTTATTAGTTTATTGATAGTATTTTTTATTTTAGATTCTTTATATTCTAATCTATTATAGCACATTATAAAATTTACAATAATTAAAATGGACTTCTTGATTGTACATTTTTTTATTAGTTGAAAATCAAAATACAATATTTTATTTTCAATTAATAAACATAAAAGATACTGTCAAACACATTTAAATTTTTGAAAAAATGTTTATGTGTCTGTGTGTGTATCACTAGTACATTATAGGTCAACTTTTGACCTTTTATTTCGATGAAGCCCTTAATTAGCTTGTTGAATATTTTATGTTTATTTTTATGCTCGAGTTGGTAAAAATTTTGACCAAATTAGGTTTTCCCAATTTGGTCAAAGTTTTGACCAATTTGAGTTCATAATCAAAAAGAAAAGAAAAAAAGTGGCATCAAAATTATTTTTTGGCCAAAGGAGTTGGTTGGATGTGGTCTACGTGTGTGAAAGCCATTTGCGGTAAGATTATTTTGTATCGATTGATCCCCTTATATAGTTGTTTATGTTTGCATTTTGAGTTGTCATTGGAGATTTGGTGTCCACATTTGAAAAGAATCTATGAGAAGACATTTGATAGGTTATTTATATGAAAATTGTCATGGAGGAATTGACTGCCTAAACATCATGGGGGATGACAACCTCTAGCAGGCTAATACCATGAATTCTATAGATTTCACTAGTCTAGTGGGGAAGGGAGAAGATGTTGAAATACTGAATGAAGCTTGATTGGGCTTCCTTCATTGTTGGTTTGACCGGAAGACTTGCTTGGGGTCGAGGTTAATGGTTTAGCTCCCTCCTTTGGAAAAACACCTCACCCCAAGGAAAGTCTTTTCCCATGATCATAAGGTCCATGCTATGGAGATAAGGCCATACCGAGAGCCATATAATTGTAAGGTGCCCCAATCCTATCACTGGGTTTATACCCATACTCATATAACATTAGCTACCAAACCCTTCCCCAAGGCCCCATAGGGAGTTGGTGGGGTAGATCAAAGAGTTCTTTTTCAATACTGATATCCGCTGGTTTTGTTGCTGGCAAGAGTTGGATGACATTATAACTACAAGGCTCTCCACTCTGTAGATGGATAATAGTGGTACTACATGGATGATTATCGAGTCTTAATGAGTTCCAATAGAGAAATATGAAATCTATGAGGAGATATAGACCCTAACAAAAATTGTAAAAGATTGATGTGCTTTCACTATTTAGTCCATTGATGATCCCATTATAAGGTATGTTATTTATGACATCTCTTATAAAATATAATTTATAAATTGTAGAGGTTGAACCTCAGTTGTAGCTATGCTCATTATGAGATGAAAAATGAGGATGTCGGAATGGATGTGTGTAGAAAGTTGTTAAATAAAATGTTATTAAATATCAAAATGTCAAAAGAAGAAGGTTACAATTTCCATTTCAGTTTATTATTATATACTTGGTTTTCTACTTCATGAATTATTTATCTAACGAAGAAAATTTTAGTTTGGCAGACCAAAATTCCTATTAGAAGATAGATATATAGATATTTGGAAGAACTAGATTACAAAGATGATGCTTCTAAGGCATATTTTTTTATCAATTTAGGATATTCCCAGCTCTGGGTTTGTGTCTATTAATACTTCACCAATAGCACAAACTATTATTAGTTCCAACTTGAAACATGGTCTTGTGTGTAGATGCTAGAGGGAAGGCTCTTGCAACTTTCCAACTTTCTAGAGTATACTCTCTCCTATTCTCCTATCATTTGTGATTTTTCTTAACTAAATACACTTTTTTTTTAATCTATTATAAACTATAATTTCATCACAATCTAGAATTTCTTGACCTCAAAATTTGTGTAGCCTACATTTTTGTTTTTTCTGTAGACAAGTTTACTTTCTATCCATATGGAACTTTAGCATGCCTCACTATCATCTATAGAGAGTTCACCAGACTGACCAAAAGATCATTGTCATTTATACTTTATGTTCCCAAAGCTTGTACAATTTAATTTGGCCATATACTCATTGGGGCTTCAATTATGTAATCAATAAAATAAATCAGAAGGTTGTGATTACCTTGAAATTAATCTGAGTGTGGAACAAGAACTTGAGCTCTCCAAGCATTGTCATCCTTTGCAATATAGTTCATATTTCCCACCCTATAAATGTTAGGACTAAATATAGAAAACTCATATCCTGCAAGATCGTAGTAGTTACCCTTTTCAATCATATATGGTTGTACCTCCAAGGGAAAAATTATATGTTCCTGTAGCTCATGTGATCAAAATCCTCTCACAAATAAGCATTTTAGAATAAAATAATTTTCTTACCATTTTCCCTTTTTTTTAGTTGTATAGATGTTATCTTCATTTTAAACACAGTTAGAAGTTCTTTGATTGAACAAAATTGTAGAGACTAATTTATCCACTCAATTCAACATAATGAATTGTCTCCAAAGAATGAAAAAGATTTAATCTATGCTCATTCCAACTTATATCGATCATCACATAAGGTATAACTACAAGCAAGAGGTAATGAAGAATTGGGATACAAACCCTAAGTTTGCCAACTTGGATACATGTAACACAGAGCTTGCAAAGGTCATTTTAGATGATGACATGGCTCCACATAAACTACATAATGGAAGTGCCATTACAGTTGCTTGTGCTTAAATTGATGTTGAACCAAGAGACGATTTAAATCTGGATGCTTTCAATGAAGACCAAGATGCAGATTTTTATTGTATTTTCTATTTTAATAATTACTTTTTTCAAATTTTGTAATGATTTGACATAAATGATATAATGTTGAATTATTAATTTCTTTATCACTGTCAAGTTGTCATGCCACCACCAGTTTGAAAATAGTCATAGCCTTACCATAAAGCAAATCGCAACATTTTAAGTAAATATAGGATGAATGAAACAAGAGAATAATAATTCATTTAATAAATCAATTAAGGATTTCTATAACTTTAAGCTAGGATATCATTTTAGCAAAAAATTCTTCAAGAAGCCAATTAAGAAATAAAAAGAATATCTAAGGTAGTGGGATCCTAGGATAAAAGATATTTAATTAGCATATAATCAAGGATGAAACAAGTGAAATTAAGAGGAAGAATTATGCCTCTTTAAAAGGGTGACAATTGCAAATAGGTGTATCATTTCAAAACAAAAAACTATGACCCTTTTCTTTATGGAAGAAATAAAAGGAAGGAAGCCTAACATCCAAAATAGGATAAGATCAAAGAAGAGAAGATTCTCACACATATTTATATCTGGGTATAACTAGCAGATTAGATTGATATAAGGAAAAATAGCATGCATGTGCATTCACAAGTATTTTGCATGCAATAATGATAGTTAAATGTTAATAAAGTTAGCAAATTTCACATGTTTCTTTATTTAATAATAATTTTATCTATTCTTTATTCACACAAGAAATCCTATGTGAATGGAAGGAAATTTGTTAGGGAGAGGTAGTAGATTGGTTCCTTCTATTTACGAAACAAGGGTGAATTGTCTTAGTTGGATGTTCCTTCTATTTGTGGTCCAAAGGACAATTTTCTTAGTTGGATGCTTCATGCTCTTGGGCTTAATTGGCTCATACAACCCTCCTCAATATCCTAGGTTCTTTGATTTTAGTAGGCCACCCTAGGTGAGAATTTCCTTAGTTGGATATTACTACCAATTGTGAGCCAAGAGGCAATTAGTTGTCTTAGTTGGATGTGTTGACATTAAGGTCAATTTGTCTGTCGGTGAATCAACATTTAATCAAATGATTACATTGCTGAACCCTATAGTTTCTATTGATCTTATCATTCATCCAGTAGTGTTAACCAAGTGTCTCAGTTGCTATTGAGCCAAACAAACAGTTTGCAGTTCATGTCGAGCTATACAGTATCTATGGAGCATTAGAGATAGATTACAGTATAGCTCGAGTGTAGCAGTGTCTACTGAGCTATTTAGTGGAAGTGATGGAGACTCCAATGTTAACCGAGCTTTGTAGTGTTAACCAAGCTCTACAATGTCTACCAAGCTCATAGGGTTAATGATGTGAATCTAGTGTTGACTAAGTCATGCAGTGTTAACCAAGTGATTCAGTTGTTATCGAGTTTCTCAGTATTCACCAAGTAACACAGTGTTGATTGAGTTCGGGCTACTTGAAGAGTGATTAGTATGGAGCAAGCTTCAACTTCAACTGAGTGCCAAAAAATTTTGAGCGTTGATAGTGTTTGTCATGTATCAGAACATCACTGAGTTTGTCTTTAGAACCTAAGTTACAATAGTTGGGATGACTTTGTGAATTATGATGAATTTCATATTGTAGTCGACTCTAGAAGATAATGAATTGAATTTGTATAAATGTAATACATTAGCTCATATCCAAAGATAAGTTTGTGTCAATGAGAAGTGGATAAGTGTGAATTGAAGAAGGCTACAAGCAATGTATGGGACAACAAATATTTATCTATCACAGTTAGGTGATTGTTGCAATACAAGGAATCTCATTTAGCAAATTAGAGTTGCATATTAGAGATTAGCCACTAATTCATCCTAATAGGTGCATCAGCCAAATCTTATAATAGGATGGACTTAACGGTCTTCTTCTAAATATCCTAATTGAGTGCATACTTCATTATATGTTTGTAAATCCTTTAATAAGGCATACCTCATAGTCCTTATTGCTCCTAATAGGGAAGATCACCAAAAGTAGTCAATTGTAAGCCTTAACAGGTTAACTTTATACTGTAGTACTAAAGCTTGTGGGTATCATCCTTACCCTAGTTTTACTTTCTAATTGGAAGGTTTTTGGGTTACCATATCTTGTGTCAAAGTGTTATGAATGTTTTATTGCTTTCATTCTTTCATGCTTACATTTAGATTAGAATAATATATAAAGGATTAATTGGTGAAGTAAGATAAAGTTTTATTGGTTCCTGATTCACCCCTCCCCTCTCAGTAAACTAGCCTACCTTATATTTCCAACATGATGGTGTGCACTCTTGAGCTTAATTAATTGGGTTAAATAGTCTCTAGACACCTTTTTTAGTTTTCCATCTCCAAACCCTACTACAATTGGTTATGTGAAATGGAATTATTGATGGTTTGGTTCTTAAAGTTCAAAAGCTATTAAATAATCCAACTAAATAGATTCACACACACACACACACACACACACACACACACACTTCTATTTGTTGTTGGGTCTCTAAACCTTATAAAAAAATTAGTCTTCTAAATTATATTTCATATGTTGCCTAAAATGATAGAAGGATCTAAATTTTGTTAGGATTAATTTTGATAAATACATACAACTGGTAAATATATATAATTCTTGTTAGAGTAAATAATTATTATTTACTCTTTTACTTAAGTTTACTTAGGTTAATGCATAATTTAGTTATTAGTTGTAGTCTAGGAGTTGTTGACAACACAGGAGTTTGTTCCTACCTAGTCATACTTATCTTCTCGCCTTCATGGAGGATAATCCACCTTTTGTGGATGTATGCTTAGTTGTCAAACTTATCTCCTAGCACTTTCTAGCTTTTTATAGAAGCTTCCTAGAGGCCTTTATAAATAGGCTCTCCTAGTGTATTTGTATATCATATTGTACAACAATTTATTTTTTATCTAAAAACATAATTTTCTTATTTTTAGACCAAACCCTTGCCTCTTCTTATATTTTTCTTCTCTGTGACAGGTTTTCTACATGTAGGTAATTCGAGGGCTTATGGATTTGATTTGGGTATTTGCTCAAATCCAACATGGTATTAGAGCTAGATTTTTTGTAGCTTGTTCAGTATTTGGAGAAAAAGGAGAAAGAGGGTTTGACATAACTGATCTAACATTTTTTGGGCTTTTTTCTTTATTTTTTGGAGGTGCGATGGTGGAGATTTAGAAAAAATAACTACAGAGGTGATTTTCAAATAGCAATATCTCCCTCATACAGACTCGTTTTTTCGAGCAATTTTTTTTGTTTTGGGGTAGAATTTCGTGATCTACACATTGGTGCAGGAAATTTGACATCTCTATTCCTAAATTTTTTTGTAACTCAAGAATCCCATTTTTTGCACCCTCAAAGGCTTCATTCGGGCTCATATGGACGCATATTTCAATGCTATTTTGTTTTAAGTGCGTGATTTATTGTCTACTTTCTAGATCTGGAATCAGTTTCAAGTAATATTGAGCTCCTATTTTTGGTGTTGAAGTAGAGACTTTAGTTTCCTCCTCTCCGCATCTAGAATCCAGGTTCTTTTCTCATTTTTTGTGCTTTCTATAGTTGTTTTATTTGGTATTTGAAGGATATCTTTATCAATTGTGGGGGGGGTATTTTCTTTTCTTTAATTTACTTTAGAATAAGACCCTTCTACTTTCGTCTTCTTCTCTCAATGTCGGATCCTTCTGTGACTTGGATCATGCCACACAACTATCATACTTGGAAAGCACAAATGACTAGGCTTCTCATGTCACGAGGCCTATGGTTATGTCTGGATGAGAACTAAACTATTCTATAGTGCCCCTTTGAGGTTCTTCAACACATAAACAAAATGGATGAGGCCATGGGATTGATTGAACTGAACATTTCAGATAGTCTATTGTTTCACTTGGATGGTTTGACCACTCCATGGGCTATTTGGACCAAATTTCAGACTTTGTTTGGCACAGTGAATGAGTTCTAGGCACTTTAGCTTGATGCAAAGTTGACTTCTTTGTCACCAAATAGCTTCCCCACCATTGAAGACTTCTTAATGATGTTCAAATCTCTGTGTGCACTTTTGCAGGGATGTGGGAAAAACAAAACAGATGATGAGTGTATCTTTTTTATACTCTCAAAGTTGTGAGGACAGTATCAGATCTTCTCTTCCACCTTCTACTTCACTATGGATACCTTAGGTAACAGACATCAGATGAGGTCATTTGAGAGATTTTGTCATCGGCTGACACAGGAATAGTCCAAGATCATTCAGATGGATTCACATATAGGTTCATAGTCTTAGCACTCTACTGGTTCATCCTCTTCTTCTAAGAAGAAGGAGAAAAAGAAGACTAAGACTCCTACCTATTCCTATTTTCAAAAAGGATCTCATGATGAATCACATTGTTTTCTGAAGAGATTTGATGGCTATGAGAAACAAATTGCCGATTTACAAGCTCTCCTTTAGAAGAGCATTGTTTCCTCTCCATCCTCTTCTACCTCACAAGGTTCTTCTTTTTAGGCTTCTTCCACCTCTTTGACATCTACACCAGATCTTTGAAAGGGTCATGTATTATGAGCTTCCATTGCATCCCCTTTACAGGTCCCTTGGAAACTGGATTCAGGTGCTTCTCACCATATGACGTCTTCTCAAGGTGTCTTCTCCACTATTGAGGCTTCTCCCATTCCTCATATTCTCATGGGGAATAACATTGCCCTACCAGTTTGCGAGAAAGGTTCAGTTCGCATCCAAGATGGTATATTCAATGATGTATTGTATATTCCATCTATGTCTACAAACCTTCTCTCAATTTCTCATATTACACACAGTGGATCAAGGAAGACAGTTGAGTTCACTGCAAATTTAGTCTTCATTCAAGATCATGCAACAGGAGGTTTTATTGCTATAGGGGCAGTTGATCCTTCCACTCACCTCTACACCTTCTCACACTTTGGTCCATGATCTCCATTGTTGGAGCACACTTCTTCTCTTTCATAGGAGCATCATTTGGTGCAGTCAAGATACTTGAACCTTTGTATTATTCCTAAGATCCCTATTTTGACTTCCACACCATATCCAGTTGAGGTTTTTTCTGTTTAGGAGGATTCTCCTTCTACTCTACCTAATCCTCCAGCTCCATTCATCGAGCCTCCAGGTGCACCTATTGCAGATTTTACATTGGACATTCATGACAATGTCATCACACCTACCTTGGGGATTCCCTTTCAGGATCCTCATATTTTCTCCTTTGAGCGTCAACTAGGTCTTCCAGTTTTCCCTCTCATTCAGGGGTTCCCTTGTTTTGTTATGTTGTTTCCTCCGCATTGGAGTTTCATTGATTTGATCCTTTCTCTAGGGGCTCCATTATTCTAGGGGGGCTTTGATGTATTTTCTATCTCTCATGGGGGACTAGTTATACTTATGGTTTTGAGAGAGTCTCTTGAGCCATTTTTGGTGGAAGTTGTCCTTGGGGGGTCTTGTTGAGGCCTTCCTTCCTTGTTTTTTTTAAGCTTGTTTTTACCTCCTTTTAGGGGAGGGCTTTTCAGTGTTCATCGAGTTCTTAGTAAGAACTAAGCATCCAATTCAAGTTAGAAATGCTTTAGTGTCACTCGAGTGCATAATATAACCCAAGCATCCAATGTTACTTAAGTGCCAAAGTATCACCTGAGCTCACTAAATTTCTTGGGCTGATTTAGAATGAAAATAGTGTTTGATGGATATATAAGAAAGGCAAATTGTTTTGTCTATGATGTGAACAAGTGTGAAATACATGAAAGAGAGATGTAAGAAAGTGAAGCAAGCCACTATGGAATACAAGAAGAAGATAGAGAAGATAAAGTAAGAAGGCTACCAAGTAGTATAAAGGGTAGAGCAAAGACATATCTATCACTATCAAGCGATTACAATGTTCAAAGGATCTATATCAGAAAATTAAGTTGCAAACAAGGATCATCCTACTAATTGTATCCTAACAATTGCATCAGGTAAATCCTCTAACAAGGCAGACATAACAAAAATTTGTAAGATCTCTTAACAGAGTACATACTTCATTGTATTGTAAAATTCATTCACAAGGTGAACCTAATAATCCTTCATACTCCCAATAGAGTAGATCACCAAAAGTGATCAATTGTAAGCTATAACAAGCCAACTTTATTACTGTAGTACTGAAGCATCGTGGGTATCATCCCCACCCCAATTTTACCTTCTCCTTGGAGTGTTTATGGGTTACCAAATATTGTGTCAAAGTGCTCTTGCTTGGAATATGGATTTTAAGATTTAGAATTAACAAATTTCTTTCTCATTTTGTCTAACATTGAAGGGTTAGATTTTTTCTTCTTCTTTTTTCCCTCTTGTATTGTTGGAAGTCAAACAATTGTATTGCTACTTTTTAGTTTTGTCTTGCTCCAGGTGATTGCTAGGATATACAAGGCTCCCCTAAACCATTATCTAGCAATGGCGTGTGTATCTCTCTTGCTTATGAATTTTCTTCAAAGGAACCTCTTATTTTACTAAATAATCATTTTTTGCATGTGTTCTAATCTGTCACCATTTCCTGATGATTGTTATGAATGTATGTCATTTATTTCTTCACAAGATGGTAACTACTGAACTTGGAACAATAAATGATAGAGAATTAAATTTTCTAGCCTGGTCATTACACTTGTGTTTCAGGTTTAAGAAGGGACTTGAAGAAAACCATAAATATTTTCTAGCTCTTAATATTATCTCAAGTAACATGTCTTCATTTTGGCACAAAAATGTTGTTTATTTTAGAAATTTTGTGTGGCTCAGTTCTTAGTGATTCTTGAAAAAAGATCATTAAAGAAGACGTGTTATAAAATTGACAAAAGCGGTGACAAATTTATTATGGATTTGGGAGAAGGATGGAAATATTTCTAGATTTGCTTGTATTTGGCCTCTTGTGTTAAGGATTGAAGATAGGTTCCATAAATAGAAGAAGGCTCAACATAAGTATGCTAAAATAAGTGTTATATTGCCACTTGAGCAAATAGACTACAATTTAAAATTTGGAAAAGCCATCAAGAGAGCTTTTGGAGGCTATATTATATCCTCTTCAAAACCTACCACACCATACCTTCTCCAACCAACACAATGCTCCACATGTTGACATCTTTCAACCTTTGATAACACCTTAGTGTTGATTTACAAATTTTGATTTCATGCACTAGTCTTCATACCCTAAGTTTCCTATCAGCCCTATGACAGTATACTCACACCTTACATTCACATCCCACACAAGGAAATATCACTTCCACTAATCCCACAAAATATTTCACATTAATTCTTGAGGGCTCCAATCACATCTTTACTAACTTTGTCATAATTACATGAAGTCTGGACTCTTACTGGCCCATCCCATTGGTTATTCCACATATGTTTTACATTTTATCAAATCCCTACCTTTTGGATTCTATCTCTCTGAATATTTTTGAATTTCTCCACATTCCTCAATCTTAATGCCTTCGTTGTCCAACTCATGATAGTTATGTACATGTCTCTACAGGCAGTAATCAATTCACTATTATCTTGGACTATACCCTTCAGACTTTCCAATTTTATACTCACATCACCCACGAAAAATTCCAACTCAACTTAAATAGACAAAGTTCTTATTGTAACTCTATCTTTATTTTACTATTACAGTAACAGTTTAGAAACCAAATTTTCTATGCAAAACACATACTAGATCTTGAATGGCTGACCTAAAGTCTTAGGAGAATGTCATACATGTCTATCCCCATCTTCCAATCCATACTAAGGACAAGATCCACATTAAATTGCAATGAATCACATTATTTATCCTCTCGAGTTACCCTAGAAGAGGTTTTAGATAGCTTTCATCAAAATTGGGATTTTTCACTCAATACTTGATGAATTTTTCTCAAACAAAAGCAAAAAAATTGAGAATCCATGCCTCCATCACATCCAATTAAAATAAGATGAATTTTTAAAGGTTTTGACCCATGAAAAATGGTTGCAATCAAGTTGTTTGTGAGGGAAACCAAAATAAGGATAGTTTTCAAAGAAATAACAATATCGCCCTTGATGAAAATGAATGCCACAAAAGCCAAACTATGGCTGAATTAGTGGTATAACAAATACAATTGATGGATATTCAAAAATATAGCATTTAGAATAGATATAAACACAGAAACATGAATTGTTTTACTGTCAAAATAAGTAAGAGTGCAGAAATTTATCTTTATTGATGGTAAAGCTCAATACACCTACGCTCCACTCATGCTCAAGATTTTGTAAGAATTTGTAAACTTTTCTACCCTTATACAACCAAAAAAAACTCCCTTACAACTCTCCCCAACAATCTATTTGGGTGCTAAACACCCAGTTTGTTGTCAAATTGGTACTTTTTGTTTCAATTGACAACTTTTTAATCATTTTGCATCTTATCCAACTTGGTTAACTTTATTACATAAAATCCATCTTATGAGAAACTTAAAATGCTCATTCAAATCCTAAACTACCCACTGAACCCTTACAATTAGCCATTTAGGCCTTAATGCCGACTTTGGTAACATTTACACATATGGATACTTTTGCATTCCAATTACAACAAGATGGCTCTAATGGCCATGTGTGCATTATAGGTTTTCATTGACTTACTCGAGTATTGTGTGATGCAAAGGCCAGGTTTAATTTTTAAATAATTTTCTTGATGGATTTGTCTATAGGTTGGTGCTTGATGTTGAGAAGATTAATTTGGTGGTTCCATATGTTAATAATTGCATGCATGAGATAATTCCTATAGGAAGTCAGTCTCCATATGTGACTTAAAAGGTACAGATTAAAAAATTAATGTTTTATACTTGACAGCTTCTTGTTTCAATTATTGGATCTTTTGTTGTTTTTAACTCTTTAATTTAAGGTGGTCTATTTTTTTAATTATGGAGGAAAGAATTATAAGGAATAATTTATGCCCTTGATTCTAATTTGTCAAGCACCAGCAATTGTATTAGTTAACTTTTGTTTTTCCTCAAATTTTAGAACCTACTTTTAAGAACAATTTTTTCTATTTATAAAATAAGAAGATATAGGTCACTTGCACTAGCTTTTTTCATTGCAACTAGTAGACTAGGTCAAATTTTCAGTAACTTTCCTTAATTACCTTTTATGGGCCATTTTTGTTTGTTTGTTTGTTTGTTTGTGAGCTAGGGAAGTGAGATTGACGACTAGACATGGGAAGGGTATTCTTCACTCACAACTTAAGTTTCAGTGAAACTATTTTTTGAAAGTTTTGTATGGTTTTTTGAGTATGGAGTCTAGTTTCTTTCATCCTCGGGGAATCTTCATTATTTATTGTCTACAGTATTTATTGCAGCCACATTTATGTTTATTCCAAGTGTCTTCTTATATCTGTGGTTAAACTAGTAGTTTTCTTACGAGAGGTATTTTCATATCCTCTTGATGGACATAACTGGCAGATATGGATACAAAAGTAGCTACTTATGATGGTAGGTTGGCCTACCAACCATTTTAAAAATAGAAGAGAGATACAAGATATGGCCTTTTTTCTTGCACGGATTGAAACCTTGATTGAATAACATGCAACTTCTAAGACCTTTCCACCATAAATTTCTAGAGGTTTTCGATTGAGGTTAAATGTTTGAGAAGCCAAGCGTTTGTGATATATCATGCAAGTAGATGCTGGTCCATGTTTGATCTAGCAATATTAGATTCTTAGTTGATTTGTTTGGTAGTTTGATTATTCACCTTATCCTTGTCTAATTAAACCATCTCAAGAATGTCGTAGAAAACCATGTGTCTAATAATCATTTATGTAGCTAAATTTGTACTTTTAGATCTTCAAGTTAAATATGGAAAGACTTAGACGTATAGATCTTCTATTTCTCTACAAGCTTTTGGATTGAACAAATATGATTTACATAAAATATATATTTTAAGCTAGCTTATACTTCTAAACTATTTGCATTGTTTAGACATTAATGTTTATGGAATCCTACAAAGTAAAGGATAGTTAGCTGCACATTTGACATGAGCTTGCTCAATCCATACTAGGGGGAGTATTGTGTGTCTTACAATCTGGTCCTTTCTTTCTTTCAAAACTGTAGTAATTATAGTGTTAATTTTTGTTAAATTTCAACTTTTAGTCTAGGCTAAGATCAATTTTTGTAGGATAGAGTACTTATAGGTGACCAAATTAGATTCTATGACTTTTTATAGAAAGTAAGGAACAAGATTTATCAAAAATGGAGATGTATGATGCTATATCATAGCATGTTGGAGAAAGGCTACAAGAATTAAAAAATGAAACCATTTTCATTTAGTAAAATCTTTTAGATCCAGCCATTGCATATTTTAGGCAACATCACTAGTGCATTGGGGTCAATATCTCCTCTTCTGCACACCTAATATAGTGACAAGATTATGGGAGAAGATCATCACTCAGGCCCAAAAGGACAAGATACCCAAGAGAGTGACTAAGTTGATCTAGCTATAACACCTGCATTGCAAGGGGTTGATGTAAAGTTGATGATCAAAATCAGTGATTAAATATGACTAAATATGTGATTAAATATAGTACTAAATATGTGACTAAATCAATGATCAAAATCAATTACTAAAATTGTTTAGTAGTAAATTTAGTAGTGTTATAAATGACTGGATATTAACTATTATTAGTGACTTGACTAAATTTAGTCACATATATACAATTTTCATTAGTTTTTTAGTCACATATTTCTATTTTTGTACTAGTGCTGATAAAAAGAAAAGGTTCTATCAAACTTATAGAAAAGATTTTATGTGACAATGTTTATTATGTTGAAGGACTTAACTATAATTTGTTGAGTGTGTCACAATTGAATAGTTCAGGTTGTAAGGTTGAGTTTGAGAACAAGATTGCTAAGATATATGATACTGATGGAAAACTAATTGGAAAAGGTGATCAAACTAGAGGTAGGCTATTCTATTTTGATATCGATGATGCTACTTGTCTAATGTAGAATTTGATGATGTGTGGTTATGGCACAAGAGGTTATGTAATATTAATTTTGATAATTTGGTTAGTATCAGTAACATGAGAAAAGTAAGAGGTTTTCCTAAGCTAAAGAAACTTGACAATATAATTTTCAAACAATGTCAATTAGGCAAGATGACTAAGTCAAGTTTTAAGAGTAATACCCATACCTCTAAAGGAACCTTGGAGATTGGTTCTACTGAATCCTGTGGACCAATTAATGTGCAAAGCTACAAAGGTGATAAGTACATTATGATTTTTTTTGATGACTATTCTAGGATGATGACAGTTATGTTTCTGAGACAAAAATCTGATGCTTTCCAAATGTTTAAGTGGTACTTAACAAGAGTTGTGAAAGAAACAGGTAAAAGTCTTAAATGTTTGAGATCTAACAGAGGAAGAGAATTTACATCAAATAAGTTTGAGATGTTTTGTAATAACAGAGGAATGAAAAGATAGACATCTGGCTCTAGGACCCCTCCACAAAATGGAATTGTTGAAAGGGGGAATAGATCTGTAATGGACAATGTTAGGACACTCATGATAGAGAAGAATGTTTCTTTGAAATACTGGAGAGAAGCTGTAAGTATAGCTATCTATACCTTAAACCATGTGCAAGTCAAGAAAGGTACTCATTCAACACCTTTTGAACTATGGTATGGATACTCATCCAATGTAAGATATTTTAAGGTATTTGGAAGCAAGTGTTATATTCTCAAACATTTCAAGAAATGGTAAAATAGATGCAAAAACTAAAGAAGGTATATTTCTTGGCAATTCCACAAGTAGTAAAGCTTATAAGTGTTTGAATACTAACACTAACAAAGTTGTGGAAAGTGAAAATGTGAAATTTGATGAATATACAAAAGTATATGAGCCTGAACCTATGAAGGAACCAGAGGAATACAAATTATTTGTATAATTTTATAAAGGTATTCCTACTGATGAAGATGTTTTAAATCAAGTTACAAATCAACAGCAAGTTTTAGTGACTGTCGAGTCACATACTATGAATGTCGAGTTGCATTTAGGAACTAAGCTATAATCAAGTGTCAAGGTACAGAATGAAGTTGAGGCACATTTTGATTCTGAGATTAGTGTACATGAAAGAGATTTTGAACTACTTAATAGAGACATACATAGTGATTCAGAAGTTGAAATATCAAATGAGAAAAATAAAGCAAAACCAAGATTTTCAAAGTATGTCAAGAGACATCACCTTACTACACAAATCATTGGAGATAAATATGCAAGACCAATGCTAAGGAACAAGTTGAGAAATGATACATGTTTTCTTAGCATGCATGAACCTAAAACAATGAAAGATGCTTTAGAAGATGTGGACTAGAGTAAAGCCATGAAAGAAAAGATTGAATGGATTAAGAAAAATAAGACATGAACTCTAGTTCCTAGACTAGATGATAAAAATGTGATTGGAACTAAGAGGGTGTATAGAAACAAGTTAGATGAAAATGGTGAAGTCACAAGGAATAAGGCAAGATTAGTGTGTAAAGGATATGCACAAAATGAAGGGATAGACTATGGAGAAATATTTTCTCCTATTGCAAGATTGGAAGGAGTAAGAACTTTGCTTGCTTACTTTGCATACAAAGGTTTGAAAGTTTATCAAATGGATGTTAAATCTGCATTTTTTAAATGGCATATTGGAAGAAGAGGTTTATATAGAATGGTCAAAAGGATTTGTTGATGCTAACAACAAAAACATGGTATGTAGACTATATAATGTTTTATATGGTTTGAAGCAAGCACAAAGAGCATGGTATGAAAGGCTTCACAATTATCTTGTAAGGATTGGATTTGAGAGGACTGATGAAAACATCAATCTATACTTGAAGACAAAGAAAGGAAAAGATATTTTACTATCTAAAATTTTTGTTGTTGATATCATATTTGGAGGTAAAAATACTTTATGAAAGGCTTTTGAAAATGAAATAAAGGAATAAGTTGAGATGTCTATGTTTGGAAAGATTAGGTTCTTTGTGGGTTTGCAAGTACATTAAATGAAATATGGTATATACATTACTCAGTCAAAATATATAAATGAGATATTAAAAACTGTTGGATTGGAAGATTCCAAGCCAATAAGCATACCTATGGTGACATAACATAAATTGTCAAAAAATGATGATTCATCTGAGGTAAATCAAACATTGTATAGGTCTATGATTGACAAATTACAATATGTAGTACATAGAAGACCTGATATTGCATTATCTATTGGGATAGTTACAAGATTCTCTACTAATCCCAGGGATAATCATTTGATGGTTGTTAAGAGAATAATGAGATATCTTAAAGGAACAAAAGACTATGGTGTATACTACAAGATAAATGAAAAATTTGAGTTGAGAGCCTACACTGAGTTTGATTGGGCTAGAAATATTGATGACAGAAAGAGCACTAGTGGAGGAGCATTTTTCTTGGGAAAAAGGTTGGTTTCATGGACTAGCAAGAAACAAAATTGCATATCTCAATCTACTATGGAAGCTGAATATGTTGTTGCAATAAATTGTACAAACATTGTATGGATCAAACAGCTACTCCAAGGTATGAAGGAGGAAATCGCAAAACTTGTGATACTTTATTGTGATAACACAAGTGTTATAAATATATCAAAGAATCATGTGATGCATACAAAGACTAAGCACATTGCAATCAAGTATCATTACTTGAGAGAGTTAGTACAAGATAAAGAGGTGAAGATGGAATATGTTAATACAAAAGAGCAAATCTTTGATATCTTCACAAAAGCATTACCTAAGGATGCTCATGAGTATCTAAGAGGTAAACTAGGGGTGATACCCCTGTCCAAGGCTATTTAAGAAGTATGAGGAGTGCTCTACATCAAACGAGATGATTAACATATGTTACACATTGATGTAGTGGATCTTACTTTAGAAGTTGCCTAAAGTAATCAAAGAATTGGAGTTACAGATCAGTCACAAGCTAGGTGACAGAGAGAGAAATTGAAAATGTTCATATCTACATATTAAGATGGCAAGCCTTTGGCATTATTGTCAAAGAGGGAGATTATATTTAGTAAATAGAGTTCCAAGGAACATCAGATGGAGATAGTGTACATGATGGTTACATCTACCTAATAAGAGGGAGATAATGCTAAGGTAGATATAAGAAGTGATCCAAAGAGAGTCATAAGGATGATTTGATTGTTTGTTAATCAGAACAGAATTTTGTAACCTATACAGAAGATGAAAGTTGCTAATAGAGGGAGAGATTTCAATACAAGGAATTATTTTCTTTTTGGTATTATTGTTGGTTGAATTGGTTTGCCATCAATTCCAAAGAGAGATATTGTTGAAAATAGATTGATACAAGTATGAGACTGTTATTTTGTCACTGATGTCAAATCTGGTACTTGTTGGTAAGAGAATTGCTTAAATGTTTTGAGTATTATCATTTTTTTGATTGATAAGGAGGTTTTGATCAAATGAGTTAACAATAGCACCTAGAGGAAAGATTGAGTTATAATATGAAAAATGAGTAAAAAAATTAGTTAAGATAGTGATGTTATAGTACATTGACTATCTACTTAATGTTGCAAAGGATGGATACACTGATTAAGTTCAGAAGGAGAAGTAAAATGAATTAAGTCTACTAAGCTTAACAATTTGCACAGTAGTTGCTAAGCAATGTTAGTGCAAGCCGAGCATAAAATCAGCTAGAGCCAAGTAAAGTCAAATTTCAATGTATGTCGAGTGATATAGTGTTATCCGAGTAAAGTTTAGTTGATGTTGAACACAGGTCAATTTTAGTTTGTGCTGAGTGAGTAATTTGATAGTAGATGCCGAGCAACAAAGTATGTGTCACGCATCAGAAGCAAGTTAATATCGAGTGTTAGCATTATGAGATAGATTATGAATTCAATGAATCTAAGCCGACAAGTTTGATTTATTAGATTGTGTGAACCATGTGGAAGATAAGCTTGATGAGCTAGTGGCACAAAATTCAAGATGAATCATTTTGTGGGAAGTTCAAAGAGGATTGAAGGAGAAGTTTCTATAAGGGAATAAAATGAAGAGATGGGTAGATTCATTGAATCCTACCTAATCCTACCTAACCCTAAAATGAACAATAGAGGTTGAACATGAAAATATCTTAACTTTATATTTATAGAGATGGTTGGTCAGAAGCAAAGGTTGTCGTGCTCAAGAACCTAAGGAAGACAAGGAGTCTAGGATATTGCTTCCTTTAGTGACCAAAGAGAAGAGACAGCTATTGGAAAGCAAAGAAATAAGGCTTAAAGGTATGAATGCTTGAAGGTTGAACAAGCTATTGGAGCTGAAGTATGTGAAAGCCAAGTAGAATGGAGGATTGAAACAAAGATCTGTAATTTGTAAAGTGAGTTGTAAATTGTTATCAGATCAAGCCTTACTCTCACTTTCTAATCATTATACCATTCTAGGGTAAATTCTTTCAATTAAGGTTGATGTAATAGTCATTTGTAAATCTTTTAACCAGGTGGGGTAAAAGCACAAACCTATGTCACCCTTTTGTAAAGGAAAAGACTAACAAAAGTATAATTGTTCACCTTCAAAGACATGAAATTAGTATTATTATTTTGAATTTGGAAATGAAGTAAACTAATGAAATGTGTAGAAATGGATGAATTTTAGGATTATAATTTTTAATAATTATTTAAAATAAGAATTGATATATTTTTCTAATTTTTATAGATAATTTGTTAGGTGCTGAAAAATGATGAAAATTAGGGGTCTAGTTCCCACCACAAAATAATATGGAAATAAATTTATTTCCCTTTGATCTCAGACTATGTTATAGACAACATATATAACTAGAACAATCAAAAAATACAAATTGTCTTTAGACCTATATTTTCTCTTTTATATGGATTGAAATTTCAACTCACTTAAAATCCATAGTTTTCATCTCCCACCACATTTTTCAAAAAAAATCTATTCTAACTAGGAGAAAAATAATACATGCTAGAAGAGGACTCTCTCCTCTAGAGCACCATAAAATTTTTAGATTTTTTTGATATGATTTAATATTTTTTTCTTTCTCAAAACCAACTTCTTTTTTAATGTTAAAATACGTGGTTGTGGAATTTTTCAATTACAATGCACTATATCTAATCAAAACACTATAAAATCTACATGAGAATATTCTTGAATCTGAGCTCTATAAATTGGTGTTTATATATTATTTAAAAATATATCATTAAAAATAGTAAGATCTATCAAAAGGCCACTTTTCTGAAATAATTTTATTTCTTTATTAATTGGATACAAACTAGTTTAAAACATCCATTTAATAGACATTTCCAATTGGAAAAGTGTGAGACCATATATAACTTAGCTAGAATGAATGTATCTAGATCATATGTTTTAAAAAAATTAAATTTTAGATAGAAATACTCAAATTTAGTCATTCTGATAACTTAGCCTAAAAGGTGACACACCTTTGTACTTTTGCCTAGTAACATTACAAGTGAATAATGATCTGATTACAGGACCAAGGCAATGTTATACTAAGTGAAAAATTGCAGAATAAGTGTACAGAAGCTTAATGCCTAATGTTTCACCGAAAATACATTAAACATTAAGAAATGACATAAAGCAGATGGAAGGTAATTACAGAGAACTGATTATTCTGGGAACCCCTAATGTGCTAGTGCAATGTATAAATGAAAGTTAGTAAAAACTTCAAAGCACATTAAAGCACATGAAACAGAGAAAAAGAGAGAGAGAACCGGTTTGATCTCGGAGTTCATCCAGCTGAACGGACTACGTCTCTGGGTCTATCTCAACTAAGTGACTGATGCATAAATTATGTTCTGAAAGTTGATAACAACGCGCTACAGTCTATCCACAAAGTTGTACAAAATTCAGACTCGAAATCGTCTTGTAACAAGCACCAAGGCGCAAGACCGATTTCTAAAGAGTCAGAATGACTTTGCGTAAAACAAGGTCTGACTATAGACTCAGAACAACAGCATCATATAGCGGCTCTCAAAAATTCTCTCCAACAATTTCCTCTAAAATTCTTTCCTCCTCCTTGGAATGCCCACCAAATAGAAATGAATGGGAAAAACTAGGATCCCTTCTAAGCCTACATCCCCCCCTTTATATGCAAAAAAAATGCCAAAATTAGGCTAAAACGAATATAGGGTTTATTAAATAACCCCATATCCGAAATCCCCCTTTGGATATTTTACAACTTCAGCTTAAAACCAAATTGGGTATAAAATCCCAACCCTATAACAAAACCCTTATTTTAACAAAGGGTTGGCGGGTTTGTTAATGTTTAAAAATAACATTCACCATTTCCCTTAAATGGCGCAACGGCCCGTCATATGCTTTGATAAGCCGCCGGCTGGGGGTTCCAACCCCGCCGACGGTCTTCCTTTTCTTTGAAATTGTGCTAAGGAATCGATAAAACTATATTGCCGCCAATCTATTTTAAAAGCCATGCATGGTCTAATGGTTAATGGGACTGTTTTAGAAGTCATTGGTCATGAGTTCAAATTTGACTATGAACTCTTTTTAAAAGGAAAAGCAAACCTTCCTTCGAGATGCCATGTGTCGAAGATGTCATGATGACATCATCAATATTCATCTTTTATTTCAAACTTTAAAATGGCGTAACTTTCACATACGGACTTCCTTTCTGATGAAACAAACACCGTCGGAAAGCTCTCGACAAGCTCTTTGATTTGAAATCTATTGTTGACCACTTTGGAGATGATTATTTTTTTCACCTTTTTTGTTGACCTCTATTCTCGGTTTGTTGAGTTGACCAGCCTTTGACCAAGCTTTGACCGGCAATATCTTGCACAAACGGACTCCTTTTTCATCTGTTCCAGTTGTGCCAGATTCAGAATTCTGTGCTCTATGCGATGGCACTACTTCCGAGAGAAATTGGAACACTTCAATTTTAGGTCTTGAAGATCCTCCTAGATCAAACCTCCCCACTGAAGAACTTTTGGTCCTCCAAAAGTGTATAATTCCTTCAAAACATCTCGCATTCAGCATCTTGCAACTTGCCATAATCTAAACCTCTCGAACACACTGTCGCATCTACCTGGTGTGGCCTTACACATTGGGAATGTAGGAATTTACAACTCCTCATGATGCAGTTCAAAAATGGAACTTAAAATACCCAAAGCGAGAAGGAAAAACTGGGTATGATGAACCTATCCCCCAGTGCTTCTCACAGGTAGTTCACATTCTGCATCTCTCGCCATCTTCAGACATGCTTCTATTGCTCCTCCAACTACTCGAACATGGTATCTGCACCTCAGCCTAAAATATTCCTTCACCTTTGTACGTCAAAATAGCTGATTCAAGGCTCCACCAACAACGAGGTCATTGATAACATCCTTCAAGAACTTCAACTGAGTTCAGACGTATCTTCAAAATGGCCTCAACTGAGTCTTCAAGTTGAAAACATACAAGGTCACTGTTGACCGTTCTCAACAAATCTGTCTGAAAAGTGCTCTTCAACTGAAGCTTCGCATTGAAAGAAACTACAAAGACAAATTGCTATCCTGCAGTAAGAAGTTTTTCAAGTATCTCTTTCCACTGATTACAGAGACATGGCTTCCAAGAGCCTTACAAATTCTCAATCAGGAAGAAATACAACTTCATAAATAACCTATTATAAAAAAATTTAATGAGTTTTATTCTCAAAAACATACTAGCTTACAGTCAACGTTACCCTAAAAAAAAAGGTAATACTCAAAAAGTTGATACCACTAGTTGGTAGAAAACTGTTCCCAACTCTTTCAGAGTTGTTCAACGGAACTTCCCTTCTGGGGTTTCTCACTCCTCTGCTGCACTTCCACTAGGACTGCTTCAGGAGTGGTAGAGACTACTGGTGCTGCCTATGCCCTAGTCTCTTGCTTGGTGGTGTCGGGTACCACCTTGATCCCTTCCCTGCCTGGTCCAGGCTAACTGGATTCTGCAACGAACTTAGGGAAGTGTCGAAGTTCTGGGTGCAACTTCCAACACTTTTCTACCCAATGGTCGCTTATCTGGCAATGGCTGCAGAAATTATGGATCTTCCCATGTGACTTGACCTTCTTCTTCATAGAAGACTCAGCCTCTACATGGTCTAGAGAATTCGTCTTCGACAAGGCTTCTGAGTTCTTGTCAATTTCTCCAAATCCCAATCCTAGCTTTCGAGGCCTCTGCTTTGCCTCAATAGGATGGGTGATGCCCTACTCCTGAATGCCCATGCCTTTGCCACTGTATCCCATCTTGGACATTAGCTTCCCACCGATGCCCTTCGTGTGCTTTTCAAAACTTCCAATGGAGTGATGTTCAGGTTCTTGCTTCTGTTCTAATGCAGAAGATGCTTCTATCCAACCACTATGGTTGGTAGGAGCTTGAAACTGTCTCAAGTACTCCAGTTGTTTGCAAAAAGCACAGTGGCTGGCATTCTCCTCTGAGCCAAAATTAGCCCATGTGCCATGGCCACAAGGGAATCCTTGCTTCGGCAAAGACTTCACAACTGATGAAGCAGACATACTTCCAGGAGGGGTGAGTGGAGAGTATGAGGAACTTCCAAGGGGAGTGAGTGGAGAGTATGAGGAACTTCCTTCTACTCGTGGGCTTGGCACATACATGCTCACACTCTCCAAACGAAGAGGACTCTTACAATGTTCTCCCTTCGAAACATCTCATGCAAGCTCTGCTTCTCATGATTAGCTTCTTCTAGAAGCCTTCGGAGATTTGCATTCTCCAGTCGAAGTTGATGATTGGCCTCCTCCAATTCTTGGATTCGATCATCTTCTTCTCGACGGTCTTGGATGAGTAGTTCCACTTTCTTTGTGATGGAGTGAATACTCGCCATCATAGCTGGAGTTACTTCCTCTCTTTCTGATGTCATTATACATACACCTGCAATCACTTATATACAATCTGCCAAACTGGGCTCTGATACCAAACTTGATCTGATTACAGGACCAAGGCAATGTTATACTAAGTGGAAAATTGCAAAATAAGTGTACAGAAGCTTAATGCCTAATGTTTCACCAAAAATACATTAAACATTAAGAAATGACATAAAGCAGATGGAAGGTAATTACAGAGAACTGATTATTCTGGGAACCCCTAATGTGCTAGTGCAATGTATAAATGAAAGTTAGTAAAAACTTCAAAGCACATTAAAGCACATGAAACAGAGAAAAAGAGAGAGAGAGAACCGGTTTGATCTTGGGGTTCGTCCGGCTGAACGGACTACGTCTCCGGGTCTATCTCAACTGAGTGATCGATGCATAAATTATGTTCTGAAAGTTTATAACAACGCGCTACAGTCTATCCACAAAGTTGTACAAAATTCAGACTCGAAATCATCTTGTAACAAGGCGCAAGACCGATTTCTGAAGAGTCAGAATGACTTTGCCTAAAACAAGGTCTGACTATAGACTCAGAACAACAGCATCATATAGTGGCTCTCAAAAATTCTCTCCAACAATTTCCTCTAAAATTATTTCCTCCTCCTTGGAATGCCCACCAAATAGAAATGAATGGGAAAAACCGGGATCCCTTCTAAGCCTACATCCCCCCCTTTATATACAAAAAAAATATGTCAAAATTAGGCTAAAACGAATATAGGGTTTATTAAATAACCCCATATCCGAAATCCCCCTTTGGATATTTTACAACTTCAACTTAAAACCAAATTGGGTATAAAATCCCAACCATATAACAAAACCCTTATTTTAACAAAGGGTTGGCGGGTTTGTTAATGTTTAAAAATAACATTCACCATTTATAGTTCAAATCCCTTAAATGGCGCAACGGCCCGTCATATGCTTTGATAAGCCGCCAGCCGGGGGTTCCAACCCCGCCGGCGGTATTCCTTTTCTTTGAAATTGCGCTAAGGAATCTGTAAAACTATATTGCTGCTAATTTATTTTAAAAGCCATGCATGGTCTAATGGTTAATGGGGCTTTTTTAGAAGTCATTGGTCATGAGTTCAAATTCGACTATGAACTCTTTTTAAAAGGAAAAACAAACCTTCCTTCGAGATGCCATGTGTCGAAGACGTCATGATGACATCATCAATATTCATCTTTTATTCTGAACTTTAAAATGGCGTAACTTTCACATACAGACTTCTTTTCTGATGAAACAAACACCGTCGGAAAGCTCTCGACAAGCTCTTTGATTTGAAATCTATTGTTGACCACTTTGGAGATGATTATTTTTTTCACCTTTTTTGTTGACCTCTATTCTCGGTTCGCTGAGTTGACCAAGCTTTGACCAAGCTTTGACTGGCAATATCTTGCACAAACGAACTCCTTTTTCATCCGTTCGAGTTGTGCCAGATTCAGAATTCTGCGCTCTATGCGATGGCACTACTTCCGAGAGAAATTGGAACACTTCAATTTTAGGTCCTGAAGATCCTCCTGGATCAAATAATCTAAAGTGCTTTAACAAGGTTCACTCCTAATAGGGTGATTAAAATCCTCTAACTAGGTCACATTTAATAGTGTGCATTATAACCTTTAAAAAGTTTGACCTTCCATAGGGCATCATTTCATAAGAGTGAGAATGAGTAGCATGTTACTGGTGGTTTTTCCCAGATTGGGTTTCCACATAAAATTATTGTGTCAAATGTGTTATTGAATCTATTATGTTTCATGCTTGTATTTTTGCAAGGTTGATTTGACAGTAACCTACAAGTTTAAGTTATTGTATGATCTAATGGATGCCTAGATGATGAATATTTTTTATGGGTATGGGTTCACTAAGATGTGAAAAGTTTTATTTATGCATCTAGACTTTGGATAATTGATTCACCACCCTCTTAGTTATTCTAAAGAATTCCAACATAGTGTGGCTCTAGAAGACTAGCATAAGACCACCTTCACTACCCCTTGGGGAACCTTTTCTTACAACAGAATATCATTTGGCCTTATTAACATAGATGCCACTTTCTAGAGAGATATGAACTCGTCTTTCGAGCATTCATTAAACAAGATAATAGTTATATATCTAGATGATATGACAGTCTTCTTGGGAAGGAGGAAAAAAGAATTTGTGTGACTTGAAGTTGGTTCTTCAGAGGTGCAAAGAGCATGGTGTGTCTCTCAATCAAAGAAATGTCTATTTTGCATCACCAAGGGAAAACTTCTAGGTCACCTCATGTCAAAAGATGGAATTAGAATAGATCCTAAATGAGTTCAAGCAATCAAGCAATTGCGCCTCTCTTCTAACCATGGTGGCATTTGGTACCTTTTCAGCCAAATCAATTTCTTAAGAAGGTTTGTACCTTATTTTGCTGAAACAACAAGACCTTTGTAAATTTTCATAGTGAAAAGCTAACTTTTAAATGGACCAATGAAGCTAAGAAGGCCTTTGATGAAGTAAAGGTCACCATTACAAATGGCCCAGTTTTAGCTCATCCTCATTATCAGAAAGATTTTGTTATTCATTGCTATGATAGTGAGCATATCATGTCCGTTGTTCTATTGCAGAATAACACAAAAGATGTTAAAGTCCCAATTTTTTTTTTTGAGTCTCATTAAAGAATCATGAGTTGAAGCATTATCTCATGGAGAAACAAGTCTTTTCAGTAGTAAAAGTAATGAAGCACTTTCAACATTACATATTGCATTCTAATTCCATGGTCTTTTCCTGAATATGACTTTGAAAAGTATTCTTACTCAACAAATGGTAGCTGTGAACAATAGAGCAGCTTAGGTGTGAAAGGTTCAAGAGTTTGATTTGGAGATTAGACCGATGAAGCTAGTGAAAGGACAAGGCTTGTCTAAATTTTTAGTAGGAAATGAAGAAGAATTTGTTGAAACATAGTCATTGGCACTACTAGTGGGTTTGAAGGATAGTTGGTTTTTAGATATGGCCTATTATCTTGCTTATGGTGAGTTCCTTGAATATCTCACTAGTAAAGAAATAAAGAATTTGAAGTTAAAATTTGTTAAATATGTGATTTTTGATGATGTTCTCTATAAGAGGGGTCTGGATGGCATGTTTTTGAGGTGTGTAGATAAAGACCCAAAAGAAAATCTTCTCCACTCTTTCCTTGATAAGGCCTTTGATGGACACTTTTCCTCTACAATCACAACTTTTAAATTATTGAGAAATGGGTATTAATTGTCTGGCATATTCACAAATTCCCATAAGTGGGTTGGTAGGTGTGAAAAGGGAAATTCTAGATGATAGCCATGGCTCTATCTTCCAAAATATTGTAAGGAAGACACCCATTAGGGTTTGCATATTGTAATTATGTAATTCCGCATTTGTGGATATAATAAGAATCCCATACTTTTTTATCTCAGTTTGTGTTGTTTTCCATTTTTTTGTTTATTGTGGTATTAAGTGGAACACCCTTCATACACTAATATCAGAGCAGTAGTTTTTGAGTAGGTAGACTGATTGCCAATTGGGAGGCAGTTTGTACTAGGATCTTGGTTTGGGCTAAGCATGTGGATAGATCATCAATTGTGAGGCAATTTTCACCAAGGTTTCAGCTGAAGAGTAAAAAATACCTCCTCAAAGAGAGTGTGGTGGAAGTGTCATATGTGTTATACTTGAGGGTTTTAGAGCCCTCTAGATATAGATGCAAGCATTGAAAGAACAAATGCACAAAGGAATCAATCTTGTTGTAAGAGATGAAAGTGGTGATGATGAAGAAGAAGAAGAAAATGTTGACGAAGAGATTTTTTTGAACCCATAAGAAGAGAGGCTTTTTAGGACCATTTCTAGGATTGGAACAAGACCTAAGTTTGAGGTTCTCACATTTTTTTAGGAAATATTAACCCAGAGGAATTGATTGATCAGATCAATGAATTGGAGGAATCCTTTGAATGTGAAGATATTGAAGATCTAGATAGGGTCAAATTTTTAAAGGCCAAACTAAAGGGTCATGTGAGATCTAGTGGTAGGAGAATGAGTTGGAGTGAAATAGAAGTGGAAACAACAAAATCATAGGACTAGCTGATAGATAAATTTAAGCACCAATTCGTTCCTATGGAATATGAGATTGATCTACTAAAGAACATGAAAGGGTTGAAGCAAGCAAGAAGATCTTTTCAAAAGTACACCCAAGTATTCTACCAATTTCTCATTAGAAACAACCACGTAGAAGCTGATAAGGAGAAAGTTTCTCATTATCTCAATGAGTTGAGGTCGAGAATTTAGGAGGATTTGAGTATACTTTGAATAACGACTATTGAGGAGGCATATAATTTTTCCCTAAGAGTTGAGGAAAATCTGAACAAAATGTTTGATAGAAAAAGTAGGGATAGAGGTCAAGGTGGAAGATCTGGCTGATGGTCTTACAGAGGCCAAAGTGATGATCATAAGAATAAGGATAAGGCTAGAAGTAGAAATAATAACCATAGAGGAAAAAATTCCAATCATTTCCATAATCAAAACAATAGAGATCAGAGAAGAAGAGGAAGACAACAAGGATCCATAAGAGGAGGTTTTTGTGGAAAATATTTCCATCACAGAGAAGAAGGGCATATAGAATTTGAGTGTTCTCAACACCAAGGATAGACTCTTAGAAGAACTAATGACTAGGCTAGAGAAACACATGTTGATAAAGATGTCATACCATCACATTCCAAAGATGCTAAAAGAGGAGAAGTCCTAGTTAACAAAAGAGTCTTTCCTAGTGGTGAGAATGAACCTGATCAAATGAGGAGTTTATTTCACATAAGGTGCAAAGGTGAAGATAAGTGTTGTGATGTGATCATTGATGGTGAAAGAACTAACAATTTGGTGTCAAAAAATATAGTCACAAATCTAAATCTCAAGAGGAAGAAACACTTGCATCCATATTGTATTGCCTGGGTGTAGGATAACCACAAGGTCACGGTTAATGGGAAGTGCCTAGTGAAGTTCAAGATTGGAAGCTACCAAGATGAGGTGCTTTGTGATATCATATCTATGGACATATGTCATATGTTGTTGGGTAGGACGTGGAAGTTTGATAGGAATATTGTACATGATGGACGTGCAAATAGCTACACTTTGACAAAGGATGGCATGAAACATAAGTTGAAGCCATTGAAGGAGAAAGAAGAAAAAGTATGTAATTTTGCCATAATATGCTTTGTTGATGGAAAGGAGTTTCTCAAGGATATGGGGCATTAGAATATGTGTATTTTTGTAATTCCAAAAGATGGTAAAGAAGAAGTAGAGGATGTACCTATAGAAGTTGAAAATTTGTGAGAAGTGTTTCCAAATATTGTGTTAGATAATGTCCTTGATGGATTACCCCTAGTAAGAAAGGTTATTCATAAGATGGACTTGATTCCATGAGCTAGTTTTCCACATAAGGCAACACACAAATGATAATAGTAGAAAGTGAAGAGTTGAACAAATAAGTTCATGAGTTATTGTAGAAGGGGTTGATTTTAGAGAGTCAGAGTCCATGTTTTGTACCAATAGTATAGGCACCTAAAAATAATGGAGAATGGTATATGTGTATAAATTCACAAGCTATCAACAAGATCACAATCAAGTATATATTCTTGTTGCTACTAATTGATGATATTATGGACTATTTGAGTGGAGCTATGTACTTCACAAGGATAGATCTAAAGAGTGGGTATCATTGGATTCACATCAAAGAAGGAGATGAGTGGAAGACTACCTTCAAGACAAGGGAAGGATTGTATGAGTGGTTAGTCATGTGCCTTTTGGGCTAACCAAAGCACCAAAAATTTCACGAAACTCATGAATGAGGTACTGAAGGAGCTTCTGGATAAGTTTTTCATTGTTTACATAGATGATATTTTTATCTTTAGTAAGACATTGGAGGAGCATTTGATGGAAATTCGTAAGGTGTTTGATAAGTTGAGGGAGGAAAACTTGAAAATAAATTTGAAGAAGTATAGTTTTGTGAAGGAGTTGGTATACCTGAGATTTGTAGTGTCACCAAAAGGTTTCAAAATGGCCCATTAACAAGTGAAGGCTATCATAAAATGGTCTACTCCAAGAAGTGCAATAGAGCTAAGATCTTTTCATGGACTAGCTAGTTTTTACATAAAGTTTATTAGAGGTTTTAGTAGTATTTGTGAACCTTTGACTGAAAGAATGAGAAGAGATAGGAAAGAACTTAAGTGGATTCTAGGAGTAGATAGGAGTTTTAATCTATTGAAACAAAAAGTTACAAAGTGGCTTGTTCTACCACTTCTAGATTTTAATAAGGTATTTCAAATAAATTGTGGTGCTAGTGGTACAACAATGGGAGCAGCTATGAGCCAATAAGGTAGACTTGTTTCTTATTTTAGTGAGAAATTAAATGATCCAAAATATATATTTTTATGATCAAGAATTTTATGCTATAGTTCAATCATCAAGGAGTTTTTTTTTGTATACTGGTCATCAAACTTTGCAATATTTGAATAGTCAAGGAAAATTGAATCAAAGGCATTTGAAGTGGGTTGAGTTTTTACAGAGTTATACATTTATTTTGGAATATAAGAGTGGAAAGTTAAACACAGTTGCAGATGCTCTTAGTAGAAGACAACTTGTACTGATAGAAATGTGGATTGAGGTGGTTGGGTTCAAAGAACTCAAGAATTTGTATCCAGAGGATCCTAATTTTGGTGAAGCTTGGAAAACTTGTATAGTTCCTATTACACTTGATAGGAAAAAGTGGTTGGATTCAATAATCCATGATGGTATATTATTCAAGGGAAATCAGTTGTGCATTCCCATAAATTCTATACAAGAAAATCTCATTAAGAAGAATCGTAGTGGAGGATTGGTTGGAGAGTTTTGTAGAGATAAAACCATTACTTTGGTTGATGAGAATTATTATTGGCCATAGTTGTAGAAAGATGTGAAGAAATTTAATAGAGTTGCAGAGTATGTTAGATGGTGAAAGGAATGAAGGAAAATATAGGGTTATATCAACCATTACCTATACTTGAGAAGCCATGGCAAGATGTCAGCATGGATTTTGTTCTTGGTTTACCAAGGACAAAATGAGGGAATGATTCAATATTGTGTTGGTTAACATATTTTCAAAAATAGAATATTTCATTCTCTACAAGAAGACTAGTGATGGTATTCATGTGGTGGAGTTGTTTTTCAGAGAAGTGGTAAGACTACATGGTCTTCCAAAGAGCATAGTTTATGATTGAGATACCAAGCTTGTTGGGTATTTTAGGCATACATTGTGGACAAAGTTGAAGATAGATTTGAAGTTTAGTTCATCCCATCATCTATAGTCTGATGGAAAAACATAAGTGGTGAACCCAAGTTTGGGGAATTTGTTAAGATGCTTGGTTGGTGATAAACCAAAAGAACAAGACCTAATTTTACCATATGTAGAATTTTCATATAATAATTCTACCAAAAAGAGTGCTGGTAAATCACCATTCCAGATTGTATATGGGAGAAGTCCCATAAGTGCTTTTGAATTGAGGAGTTGGATTAATGAGAAATAAGTAGTGCCGAAGCAAAATATTTTGTTGAACATTTGAGGAATGTCCATGAGGAGGTGAGGAAGCACATTACAAAGATGAATACACAATATAAGGCTAAGGTAGATGTGAAAAGGAGGTATAAGGAATTTCAAATTGGAGATGAATTCATGGTTCATTTGAGGAAGGAGATTGTTGGTGTAAATAAATATTTACTATTTACACTTACTTAAGCTTACTTAGGTTAATGCATATTTTTTATTATTTATTTATTAGCCACCTAGGAGTTTGTGTACTCTTGTGAGTTGTCATGTTGACAACACAGGAGTCTACACCTCTTTTATGCACATGGTGTCTACAACACAAGAGTTCGCACACTAATTAAGCTCATGATGTCTACAACCTTGTCATTCTTAACCACTCATCTAGAATGATGGATAAGACATGTGTTTAGTTGTCATGATGCTTATACTTATCTCCTGGTTCCTTCTAGAGACATTCTAGGTTGTTCCTAAGAGGTCTTTATACACAAGCACTCCTAGTGTGTACATACATTATATACTGAACAGAGCAATGTATTAGGGCATACTCTGATTAATTGATCATATCCATTTTTGGTCTACAGTTGTGCTTGTGTTTGAGTTCTTAGTTCCTGGGTGAATTTTTCCCTTAGGCAAATTCTTACATGGTATCAGATCCATATCAGAGCTCTTGGAGATTTTCTCATCACATAGTCATTCAAGACCATTGTTGCTTCAGCACCATAGCCCAAAACCAAAGTATCACTTTCATTGGGAGTGTCTAGAATTAGATCTGACCTTACCATTGCGTCTGGAATGCTGATTCGGTGAAAGTTGGTTATAAAGTTGCCTACCCTAGGCCAAAGTTGATTGTGAGGCAATTTTTTTTTGCAAACCGGTACTCAAAGGATCGATTTGCAGAATTGCTATGATCATTTCAGATTTGTACATTTAATTTTTAGATCTACATTTTTTTCATCTATATCTCTGCTATTTTTTTCAAATCTGCATTATTTTCCAAAAAAAAATTGGCCATTGGGCCATAGGATAGATTTTTTGCAGGTGCAGACTGAAGCTTGCTGGTGCAAATTAGATATTTGCATCACATTCAGAAGGTCTAGAAACCCCCAGATCAGATTTTGTTTCATCCAAATTGGACATATGAGGCAAAATCTAGAGCGATTTGATTTTTGGAGGCACGGTGGCAAATCAAAAAAATTAACAACTACAACAATTTTCAAACAATGATATCTCCCTCATATGGACTTCAATTTGCGAGCAATTTTTTTGGTTTTGGGGTAGAATTTCATGATCTATACATTGGTGTAGGTGGTTTCAGATCTCTATTCCTGAATTTTTCTGCAACTCGCAAATCCCAATTTTTGCCACTTAAAATGCTTAGTACGAGCTCATCTGGACTCCAAATCAGGTTCCATTCTTTTTGGAAGTGCATTTTTTTTGTCTACTTTCTAGATCTGTAATCATATTATAGGTTCTGTAGACAAAAATATTGCTTTCAAAAATAGGCCCTAAATTGGCAAGTGGCTACCAAGTGCCTAAATCATTCATTAGGGGGGTTCTTTGATTTTTTGGAGGTTACATTGATTAATCCATCATGGAAGAGGCAGATTTGATTTACTTGACCCCAAACAACTATCAGGAATGGAGTCAACTTATTGTCAGATATCTCAAGCAGCACAATGTACTGCCCTATGCACCAGATCTTGAGTATAATCCTGACAAGAGTCTCATCATTTGGCGTACTCTCTTTCTCTTTATGGTTGATGACATTCTAGATACAATGTCTAAAATTAAGTCATCTGATCCATATGTTTTTTAGATTCATATTTGGGAGATGTATTGAGATCCAAACATTTCTCCATTTCTAGCAGATCTTTTACCTCTAGTTACAGCTGACTCCTCTTTAGATGAGATCACACCTCCAACTCCTATTGCTTCTACTGATCCTGTTTCAACCATAGATGCTTTAGATTTAGTGCAATAGGACCCTTTATGTCTTCCTACTCTACCTTCATGCGATGACTTCCTTTTTGCCCTTACAGGCCTATTCATGGAGTCTCACATTGAAGATGTGGGAGATAGTCTTGATGATATTCGTCTTCTTTTTGAGGCAAATTATTTTTCCGCAGTGACAGATTCATGTACTTCAGCAATGAAGGGTACACTTTGTCTTCCAGGTGATGACTTGTTGCCAGACATTTCAGCTCTATTTGTGGAGTCACACACAAAAGATATGGAAGACTTCTTTGATTATTTATCGCTTCTCTTTGCTAAGGTAGATTCTTCTACAGTTGTTATGAGGGCCCACTCTGACCCTCATGTCCATTCTATACATATCAATCCTTCCAAGTTGGCGTGATTGTGGATACTTATGTACAACATTTGCAGGAGGTCTCTTTGTCATTTAAGAAGATTATTGGTTCCTTGAAATAGGTTCTACATCACTCCTTGTTCGATTTGCACTTCTTCTTAGCAGTTTGGAGGAAGCCACCATCAACATCAACACAAGGACACTTGAACAGTTTTCAAAGATATCGTTCATCATAGAGATTCCTTCTTCATACAGGGGACTCATCTCCTTTGTACTCTTACATTTGTTTCTTCCAAAGGGGAGGAACATCATTCAAAGGTCATGGATCAGCTTCTAAATCAGAGCATTTCTCACTGATTGGCACACTACCTTTAAGGGGGGGACTACCTCATCTCCTTCTTCTCCTTCTTTTTTTTTTGGGGGGGGGGGGGGGGGCTTTTTCCTCTTAGGGGGTTTTGTCATTCTCCATTTTTCTCTTGTATATACTCTCGATCTATGTCGTAATGGGGGGGTCTTGATTATTCCATCCATCCATGCATTCCTTTTCATCTCTTTTTTTGGGGGAGGGTTTTTCCCATGAGGTTTTCCCTCTTTCCCTGCTTTATTAGAGATTTGCATATCATTATGTACATGGGTACCTAACATGGCCTAGTAGCTGGGACCCATCATGCATTGCATCCTAGTTTTCGTAAGCTTAAGGGCATTCCCCTAAGTTGCACTTAAGGGGGGTTGTTGGTGTAAATAAGTATTTACTATTTGAACTTACTTAAGTTTACTTAGGTTAATACATTTTTATTATTATTTATTTATTATCCACCTAGAAGTTTGTGTACTCTTGTGAGTTGTCATGTTGACGACACAAGAGTTTGCACCTCTTTTATGCACATGGTGTCCACAACACAGGAGTTAGCACACTAATTAAGCACATGGTGTCTACAACCTTGTCATTCTTATCCACTCATCTAGAATGATAGATAAGGCATGTGCTTAGTTGTCATGATGCTTATCTTATCTCCTAGTTCTTTCTAGAGACATTCTAGGTGCTTCTTGAGAGGCCTTTATATACATGCACTCTTAGTGTGTACATACATCATATACTAAATAGAGCAATGTATTAGGACATACTCTAATTAATTGGTTATATCCATTTTTGGTCTATAGTTGTGCTTGTATTTGAGTTCTTAGTTCCTGGGTGAATTTTTCCCTTAGGCAAATTCTTACATGGTATCAGAGCCATACCAAATTCTTACAGAGATATTTCCAAAGGGTACATATAATAAGCTAAAAATTAAGAAGTTTGAACCATGCAAGATAGTGAAAAGGCATGATTGTGGAAATGCCTATGAAGTAGAGTTGTTGACTAAATTGAATATCTCACAAATAATTAATGTTTCATATTTGATAAAATATTATGAAGGAGGTGATGGAGATGAAGTTGTAGAAGAATTGTGGAGTATTCTAACATCTACTTTAGCTACAAAGGAGATTGAGGAGATATTGGACAATTGTGTGGGAAGAAGAAAAAGAAAAAAAACATATGAAGAGTATTTGGTCAATGGAAAGGGAGGCCAATGGAGAATTCATCATGGCTAGCATGGGAGGAGGTGGACCATCTTGATTTTCCTCTGACTATCTAAGACGTTACAAGGTCACATCTCAAATTACCCTAGGTTTCTAATGCACGAGCATCCTAGGTGTAAGGTCAATCTTGCATCATCAAAAATATTTCTATTTCCAGTTTTCCAATTTTTGTGTTTTTAATAAGGGTTATTCCTATACAGATTTTCTATTTGTGGGAGCTTGCTAATTTTAGTATGTTTCTATTATGTGCTCAAATTATTCTAATCTCATATGTGGAGGTTCTTTGACATTTCAGCCTAGCAGATGAGATTTATTGTAATATCATATGTATTAATGCAATTAGTGCAGATTTTGGGTATGAATTTGGGCTATCCAAACTTCAAGTCTAGCGGTAAAGGCTTGAATGGCTCCAAAACAAGGGAAAACCTCATCTAATGGATGCTTGCATAATTACCCATCGTAGATTGCTAGTCAAGGATTCTATAATTGTGTTACAATATCCCATTAGGTCAATGGTTCACTAGTTGTGGTTTGCAAAAGTGACCCTTCCAAAAATGTAATTTGAAAATTCTCTTGAGTCAATCTTATGTAATAAAGTGTAATGAAATGATATAATATGATGTTGGTCGACCTCAAGGGTTAGGGCTTAGTGTCTAGAACCTTCTCAGGTGGTAAAGGTTCCTATATAAGGAAGGCTTGTAGGTTTTCTAGGGCAGTTCTAGGTGATAATCACAACTCTATCTTGTAGACTGTTGTAAGGTGTAATCACCTAAAAATGGTTATCTAGACCATAGGCCCTCTTTCTATCATTTTTTCTTAACTTATTAATCTCTTATTCTTGATCAAATCATCAAAAATCTATTTATTCTATAATAACCTATGATTTGTCCACCTTATCCTAAGTTCTTATTTAATTAAAAGGAACTTTCTCCCCTTTAATTAAATAAATGTCCCCACTTCCCACTTATCCTAAAGTGTGCACACATAAAACATTTTCCCCATTTGAAAAATGACAGAGAAGGTTTTATGTATCATGTGAGGGATACAAAAGTCAACTCTTGATTGCGATTGGTTGAAATTTTTGTGCACATGGACCACTCATGATTTATCCTCCACCCTTGATTAGATCCCTCTTTTCCTTTGATTTCTATTATCCATCTACCTTTAAAAGGGAGAGATCTCTCCTCATCTCATAATCTCATGTTTTTTATGCTAATGTTATGTTGCAGAATTTTAGGTACTCTTTGGAGCTTGGAAGATATTGTGGCACCATTGCATCATTTCATCTACATCTGTATCTCATAGTAGCATACTTGCATTAGCTTAGTTTCTTTTCATTCTTTAGACTAGTTCATCTAGCTTAAATAGGAGGATTTATAACACTCGCATACTTGTTAGTTTAGCTTGCATTGGAAATTCTCTTAGCTTAGTTTTTCATTTTGCATTGCATTACATGTTGGTTCTTGGACACTACCATTGTTCCTCTTGTCTTTGAATTTCACATTTCATGGTGCACCTTTCAAGGGGCTACATATCTAAGCTCATTTGAGATCCACAACACTTTCATTCGCACCTATTGCACATCATGGATAGGGAGCTCTAAGTCACCATTCAAAGATCCTAAGCTATTGGATCCCTTAGATAGAATGTCTTAGAGAAGTGTACTTTTTTGTGTATATATTTTTGGTGCCCACCGCAGGGATAGACAACCTTGTCTAGCTATTGTTCTATTTTTTTCATCATTTTATTGTTTTCTATTTTGGTCCTTTTATTTTTGTAGATAGAATTATCATGTGATACTTTTCCACTATCATATGATACATTATCATATATTGGCACAATGTTTTTTGAGTATTGTATGATATTTTATTATATAGTTGTGTGATACTTTACCAGTTATTCTATCACAAGACTTCTATAGTTTTTGTCACACCTTGTTCTATATAGTATCATAAACAGTGATACATAGTATCATACTAGGATCTATTATATCACCTAGTTATATTGGGAACTATCCTACAATACTTGTGTAGTCAAAAGTATCACCTAGTCAAGTTTAAATAGTTGTTTTAATTTTTAGTGAGCATCGTTGTTTCTAGAAGTTTTCCATTTTTAGATTTTTGGTTTTCTATCAGTCTATTAAGTTTATTTGTATGGTATGTTTCAGATTTGCTAGTTATTGATGTCCTAACCTTGTTGTTCTGTAGGGGTTACTCGCTTGCTAAAATTAATTGTCAAAGATAAAATTTACAAAAGGAAGTACTAAGATTTGTTGGAGGGCTGCCCAAGCAAAGCAAACAAACAAATCAAAAAAAAAATGTGTCCTCTTTCATTTTCAAGTACGACATGATACTAGTTGTTTCTTTTCATTAGGGGCATAAAACTTATGAGTAGGGGCTCATTGTTGGTAGGAGAGTATGCTCTTTACCTTCTAGGTGAATCAAAAATCTTGGTCCTTCATTGAGAAATGAAAGTGAGTGGGATATTCCACTTTTTAATGGTTTTAATTAATATTTTTGGCATGTTTGGGGGAAGTATCAAAGAATAGGAGATTATGCTCTTTACCTTCTAAGGTGAATCCAAAATCTTGACCTCTTAGGTTCAGATCCATTTTGTTCTAATCTTGTAGAGAGATTCATACCTTAGAGGGCCTACTATTGGTGGAAAGATATCAATAAGAATGATCTAAAATGGGAATGAGAAAAACCCAACTAACCCAACCTGCTATAATCACAAACCCCTTGATAAAGGTCAAAGCCTTGGGGGATATAACACTTGTCTTCATCTAGGGAGAGTAATTGTGGTCTTGGGATCATGAAGAAATCACTAGGTGGGAATGCTTAAGGTACTTTTGTGGCTATGAGGTTCATTACTTATCATATGATTAGGTATCATCTTATAAAGTGTAAGAGGGGTATTGTGAATAGGGCCCTTACTAAACACTTTAGGATTTAGAGGCCACCTTTATTATCTACTTAATATCTTGGTGCAAGGATTGATCCCTGTGGACTACCTAGATCACCCCAAGATGTTACACTCACCATATGTGTCCCTATGGTTGTGTTAATAGCACTTCCATGAAAAAGCCAATATCTATTATGGACAACCACTTTGTGTGGGGTGAGGGAGTACTAAGCATGGGCCAAGGTATTGAGTAATGAACTATGACCTTTAGGTAGATTTTTCTTGGTGTGTTCTCATAATGTGCCATACATGTGGAACTTATTTGAACACACATGATAGTAGAATTCATAAGATTTTTATTTTACAAACCTCAGAATTGTTTGTTTTGGCAAGGATTCTTTGTCCCTTTCTAAATTGCTTGAAGATGTGTGTTTGTCTCCATTTTCTTTCAAAACATCACGTTTGTTGCTATAAACTTTAAAAAAAACTCTATTGTAGCTAACATTTTTCCCAAACACATGAAAAATTGAGTTGAAACATAAGTTTTTTAGGTATGAAGTCAAGAAATATTATCTCTGTGAACTTTTATAGCACTATTGCTATTAGAAATATCATACAATACTTTTGGATTGCGTGAAGTATCAAATTGCCTTATAAACTCTATCGCCTAAGTATTCTACATTCTATCACATGACCTTTTGGAAAACATTGTATCATTAGAAACTATAACTTGGCTATTGTAGAAACCATCGTACGATACTTTTTGTTGAACCTATGTCACCTAACCTTCCAGAAACTATTGCCCAAACCTGTTGCTTGTGAGACATGGTCTTTAATTGTGTTCTATATAATTAGGGGTGTTCCTGCTTGGTCCTCTTGTTTCCCTGGTCTATAATTTGCATGTTTGGTTATGTTTTAGGCTAAAGAGATAAGCTTGGTTTCTTGGGTGCAAACTTAATTTCACAGATTGTTCACTTGTCAAACTTGGTTATCCCACTTTCTTGGCTTTTCACTACTGGGCTTCTTGCCCCACTCTTGGCTTAAGTCACTAGTGTCATAAGTTTCTTAGACACTTTTGACAAGCTTTCCTCTTTCCTACATTTCCTAAAAAGTGAACATCCTAACTTAAAAATTTTACATTCCAAGTTCTTTGTGTCATCCTCCTAAGATAAGACTTGCTATTACATGTCGGTGACAACTAGGTTGCAATTGGGTCAAGGAAATTGTTCCTCATTTCTCTTTGAACAATTAGCTTCTCCTAAATGTCCACGTAGGCAACATTCTAACAACAAACCTATCTTTGACCAAGAGGAGGGAGACAAGTCCACCACTTGGTACAATCCTATTAGCCACTTTGGTGGTTATTTTGATACCCCTTTAGACACTTCTAGAACTAGAAATAGTGTATCTCTCACCATGAATCAAAAGGAGGAACAATGTCTCTTAGATGTGTACTTTCATATTAGGAGAAGACATTAAAAAGAAAAGAAAATAGTTGAAGATGAACAATCTAATCTAGAGAAATGAAAAATTGATTAAGCCACATGCATAGCCTCCAGGATAGCTACACATGCTCATGAAGGAAATGACACTCATGACAACACTCAAGGATTTGGAAATTATTTTCAATATGGCCATGGGAATAAAAATGCCAATGATGCCTTTAGCAATCTTTTTGCAAACTAGGCACACTTTGGAAAGAATAGAAATAATACTCCTCCTAGAACTCCAAGATCATGTATGAAGGGATTCACATCACTACCTAGACACCCACAACCTTCACATCATGAAATTGAAGTAGACAACAAGGTTACTAGTGAAGATGTCATGAAACTCCAACAAGGCGAGTATCTTCAAAATCTCATGCTCAAGACATTAGAACAAAATGGTGATCCATAATTTTCATACATGGCAAGTAGGGGTTGGAAGATAACCCATGAATTTGATGTTCAATGCATTATTCAAAAGAGAGAACCAACTAGGGAGGAAATATTAGAAAAGTGAGTCCAAGATATAACAAATCTAGTTATGTAAATACAAATGGAAAAAGAAAAACCTAAGTACCTCCTTTGTTGAAACTATATGTGTTCCCGTCGATAAGAGTCTGTACATGATACCATTTCCTAGGGATATAGAGGTTACCAAATATGGAAAATATGATGGAAATGGTGATCCAAATGATCATGTTAGAAAATCTAATGCATTTAATGTGGACTTTGTGCAAGAATACACATATCTTATGAGATTGTTTCCAAGGAGTTTGAACGAACATCTATGGAGTGGTTCACCAAGATCTCTCCACCTCTCAAGTCTTTCAATGATCTTGCACAAAGTTTTATCCAATATTATTCTTATAACATACAACACCCCATCACCATGTTGGATCCTTGTAACACTAAGCAAAAGCAAGGGGAATCTTTTATTTCCTACCTACAACAATGGAGAAGACTACATGATAGATACCCATGAAAGATTTCGGAGAACAAAAAGATTAGTATATTTGTTCATACTCTCATCCCTAGACCATATAACGATTTGAGAAAACAACTATTCACTAACTTCAACAATATGATTGAAAGTGCTTTCTCATTGAAGATGTTGTTATAAAGAAGGTTGGTATAGTATTGAATAAGGATACAAATAGCAATGAGAATAAAAAGGATAAGATTAAAGCTTGGAACAAGAATAAATATGTTTTTAATGATGGTGTTGTAGATGTTCCTAGTACTAAAGAACCTTCTTTTCACTTGATCAATGCTATATACACTATGAAGAAATGAGAAGCAACAAGATCTAGTGATTCCAAAAAATTAAAACTTCACAAAAAATTTAAAAAGTCTTTTAGACCTAGGTGCACCTATACTCCAATGGTTGAATCATATGATGTGGTCTTGAAGACTTTGCTTGCCAAAGAATTGGTTACATTGCCTGACAATTTTTGACCTTACAACCCACCCATTAAATTACTTGTTGGAGGGATGATAATTTTTGTAATTATCATAGAAATAAGGGTCACAACACTAATAATTGTTTTAAACTCAAGGATGTATACAAGACCTCATTGATGAAGGGAAGGTTGTCACTGATATATTGGTTGAGAATTCAGATCAAAAGGCTTTTAAACAACCTTTACCTGAGTATTAATGAGGAGAGATGTCCAATGCTAACAAGAAAGATAATGATGCAGAGATTAATTACATGTATGCCTACGCTAACAATGTTATCAACATGCTTGAGCCTATTGAGGAGAATGTATTCATGATGTGTCCCAAATTCAATAAGGACCCTAATTAGGATACATATGATGAAAGGCCTAAGGTATTCTTGAGAAAATGTTATCCCTTTCCATACTTTGATGACACTATACCTAGGGCTTCACTTGGGGTGGCAGATCTCTCTTCTTCTCATGGTGAGAAATTAAACATTTTTACTATGGGCCATTCTAAGGCTATCCTTAAGGTCATTAATGATCCTAAACAAGCTTCCTCTTCTAAGTATCTTGCTACTTCCACTATTTCCACTTATGATCTTGTGAGTTAGTTATGATAAAGCCCTGCTCACATATCTATCTTTAAGTTGTTAGAGTTATCTCCTTTGCATATCGAGATCCTAGAAAAATCCTTGCACGTGACTAGTGTTACTATGGATATTGACATAGATAAGTTCCAAGCTATGGTGAACCATATTTCCTCACGACATTATCTTACATTCTCTAAAGAATATAACAAAGAATAGAGCCATACTCATAATCTTTCCCTGCACATCGAGGTCCAAATTCATCATACTTGAGCTAGACAAGTACTAATAGAGAATGGTGTGGGGTTAAAAATTATTTCTTTTAGTGTGGTTCAATAGTTGGGATTATTTGAATTTGATATTGACCCTAGGCACAAAATTACCATAAAGGCATATGATGAGGTTGAACAATCTTCTAAAGTTCTTATTGTGCTACCCATTCGAGTTGGTCCTATGGAGAAGGATGTGGTCTTTCAAGTCCTCAATATTGTACTCACATATAACCTTTTTTTAGGAAGATGATGGATTCCTGATATATAAGCCATACCATAAACTTATCTTCAATGCATAAATTTCCCCTTCAATGGTGTTGAGATCATGATTTTGGGGGATGATTCTATGTCTATTAACACGTTCACTGCTACTGAGTCACTAGTGCCACATAACAGACTTTCTAGTGATACTAGAACCTTTCTTGCTAAATACAAGAAGAAATTGAAGATGATATGAGTATTTGTGTTGGGGAATACACTTTGGATTCTATTATTGTGCTACCTATTTCTCCTTACTCTTATAGGAAACCATTCATTGACATGAATCCCACTTTGTTGGCTATGACCATCTATGGCACATTTGTTCAGTCTTTGGTTCCCTTAGAAGATGAAAAAGAAGACCAAGATGTGAGAGATTGGATGTATAGGAAGAACATCTAGTTGATGAATTCATACGTGCTACACTCATTTCCCCCAAAAGATATGGAAAAGGTTATCAATTTCTTAACAAAATAGGTTACCTTGGACATGGACCTTTGAGTGACAATAATCATGCCCTCATTCAACCTATGAGTCACACAAAAGGTCTCAAAAGAAGAGATGCAATAGGTCTACACAATAGCATTAAATGTTATCTATGATGAAGAACCTCCCACAACTAGTGATTTAGATGATTAGGTTCAACCCATGACTACTATTATTCTAGAGGATTTTATTCCATTGACCTCTATTCTTTGGAGGGAAGAATTTATGCCTAGATAATAGTGTTGAATTTTCCACCTCTCGACAACCCAAATTTGATGAATTGGATATCAAATATCCTAATAGAGAAAGAGTTAGAAGAAACATTGCTCATCTAGTGGAATGTAATCAAAGTACTGATTTGAATGAGTATGAATGGGATTCTCTTTTTGATACATCTTGTAAAGTGGGATTTGATATGGTACATTCCTATACTACCCAAACCAATGTAGTTAATTAGTCTCTCGTAAAGTCTAATGAGTTAGGCTCTCAATTTTCTTTCATGGATCATGTTGATGCTCCTAGGATTGATCTTGATTTGGATTCCTTTGAAGATTTTCTTATAGACTCGGACTCTCTTTTCACCATAGACAATTCCTTCCATGTTAATAACCTTGAAGCTCCCTCATCACTGTCACTCATACACCCTGATCTCATAGATTGGTCCATACAAAATCAAAGACCTTTCATCTTTCCAAAATGAGTACGAGATCACTTGTTATCTAAACGTTGTTGAACAAGTGGTCTCTTCCACCAGCAAACCAGTGGTTAATATGACTAAGTTAGATATCAATTACCTTTTTCATAAACTAAAGAGAAAATTAAAAATAGGAAGTTTAGATGGCAAAAACAGTTTTGTGGCGGTGTCTGAACCAAAAAAATAGTAGAAAGAAAGATGTATCCAAGGGTGAAGACCTCTTTGAGTTGCTTAAAGATGAGGTCCTTGTTAGTCTGTCAAGTTATTTCTAGGATAGGTCATCATTTTTTATTTAACCTTTGCAACCCATTAATCTTGGTACCAAAGAATCCCAAAAAATCATACAATTGGCTTAGTCATTATTAACAAAAAAAAAGGCATAGTTCACTCAAATTTTCCAAGAAAATAAAATCAATTTTTCTTGGACATATGTTGATATGCATGATTCATATAAAAATCTTATTATGCATCATCTTTGTGTAGCTCCTAGTGTTAAACCTGTAAAACAAAAATTAAGGAAGATGCATACACATGTGGCCTTACTTGTGAAAGATGAGCTAGAAAAAATTTTGAGTGCAAAATTCATCAGAGCTATTGACTATGTTGAATGGATATCCAATATTGTCCCTATTTCTAAACATGACAAGTCCATTTGAGTTTGTACTGATTTCTAAGATCTTAGCAAAGCTTTCCAAAAGGATGATTTTTCACTCCCAAATATTGACATGATAGTGGATATAAACGTGGGTTATGAAATGTACTCTCTAATGGATGGTTTCTTGAGTTATAATCAGATAAAAATAGCTCCTGAGGATCAAGAGAAAATAAATTTTATATTTTCTTGGGGTACCTTTTGTTTGAATGTCATGCCTTTTGGTCTTAAGAATGTGGTATCTGCATATCAGAGGGCTATGACCGCAATCTTTCATGATATAATGCACAAGAATATGGAAGACTATGTTGATGAAACCCTTGCTAAATCCACACAAAGAAGCACCCATCTAGCTAACCTGAGTTTGATATTGGACCACATGGAGAGATTTCAACTTAGGCTTAATCCCAAGAAATGTTCTTTCAATGTCACATCTAGAAAGCTCTTAGGCTACATCATATTAGCTAAAGGCATAAAAGTTTATTCCAAAAAAGTACAAACAATAATGGACATGCCACCTCCTAAGAATATTAGTCAATTAAGAAGCCTACAAGGATGTTTGTAGTCTATCAAGAGGTTTATCTCTTAGCTGGCTGATAGGTCCCAACCATTTAACAAGAATCTACATGAGGGGTCTACATGTGTACAGAATAAGGAATGTGAGAAGAGCCTTACTCAAATCAAGGACTACCTAGCTAAACCACCTATACTCATGCCTCCTATTCCTAGGAAGCCCTTGATATTATACATCTTAGCTATGAACATTTCTCTAGGGGCTTTGCTAGCACAACCTAATAACAATGGAAAAGAATGATTTATCTACTATATTAGTCAAACACTAGTTTCTTATGACATCAACTATAGTAACATAGAGATGACTTGTCTTTTTTAGTATGGATGTTAATGATACTACTTTGGGGGAGTATCTTGACCATTGGAGAGTATTGACATGTTGCATTCATGACTGTGTTTGCCATTGATGTCAACATAGCATAGTTTATGTAAAGACTGGTTGAGTAGTAGAAAAATATATTAATGGTACAAACAATGGTTTGATTTTCTAGTGATGCATAGCTATGTACATGTTCGACATAGTGTCCTGATGACATGGTCAAGTGTGTAGAGTCTAAGTCAAAGACGTACAAAAGATGTACTTGATTTAGAGAGAGTAGTTCAGAGATAGAGTATCGGGAAAGTAGTTCTTGATGTTAGTTTTCTATCTTACATATGAGATGTAATGAGAAGATGTGCAATTGGGAAAAGATAAAGGATAGTCTATTGGTGACATTAGTGAGTGCACAAGCCCTAATATAACACGTGTGAAGTTTTATATAGATGGTGAGCTGATAGTGCTATTGTAATTGTAATTAATTAATTATCTTATTATAATTAATTGGGAAAACCTCAAGGCCTCCTCAAGGAATTATTTTGAAGATATGGTATGGGGGAAAGATGTTTTCCTTGTTTGTATGAAGTGTTGATCTATTGAAGTGTGAAGTGCGGAAAGGAGCAGAGTGTTTGGTAAATGTGTGTAAGCGATCCAAGGGATTATTGGATGTGAGATTTCTAATCTAGTTACAAGATTAGAAGAAGCAGAGGTCCATTTGATAGGATAGAAAAAGAGTAAGGAAGTACATTTCATTTCTATTATTCTACAAGAAATAATACAAGGATCATTTGGATAGTGGGTTCATCTTGAAGTTGTTTAGGCAGTGGGCCCTGTTGTCTTCCACAAAGAACTTCTAAAGACGAAGGAGATGGAACCTACACAGATGAAGAATCTAAGGACAACCGTCAAATCCAATGACCCACCTCTAGAGGTGAGTGCTAGTGATTTATCTCTTGATATGCATATGTTCTTATTGTTTTGATGCATATTTTTTAGTTTTTAGTAGTGTCTAACTTCCATTATGGGAAGAAAGTCAGCCCTAAAGGTCTAGGTCAACCTTGACAAGAAAGATCAACCCTAAATCATGGGAGGTCAACCTTGAATCAGGGGAGGTCAACCATGATAAGAAAAAGTTGAACCTAATCAAAAGGATGTCGACCTTGACTAGAATAATCAAACTTGACTCATAGGATAGTATTGATGTACAATTTTGATGTGTTAAGAAGGTGCTAGTGTCTCTTGAGAGCATTAAATGTCACACATGATGTGGTTCATACAAGATAACATGTAGAACATGAGCATGGAGGACATTCAACTGTTGAAAGATGTTAGATTATATTGGATAGGCCTGATACCATACTTGAGATTTCATCGAAGTGTGATCTTAGCACTGATAGAGTGGTGGCATGAGGATACTTGTTCATTGCATCTTCCAACCAAGGAGATCACTATAACACTAGAGGATGTTCACAAGATACTCTACCTTCTGATTAGAGGGCTTCTAGTGAGGCCTCATTTTGGTAGGAGTATAGAGAAGATATTGAAGGATAAGGAGTTCTGCATAGGTTGGAGATGACTAAGGAGATCCAGAGAAGATCATATGGATCTTCATGATATCATCCTAGGGAGTAGCCCTTTATTGAGACAATGGATATGTTGCATATTGAGTTGCATTGTGACCTACAATGGTAAAGAGATAGAGTCTTCCTATTAAATTTTACATATTTGATATGAGTAGTGGAGAGAGATCATTTAGTGTTTGCATGGGGTAGCAGTATGCTTGATACTCTATATTTAGAGTTTAGCAAACTTTCCATATACTAGAGAGATAGTTTGATAGTATGTACACTCTTACAGGTGTGGTTGTTCAATTATTTTGCATGCACTAGACCAATAGGAGCTTCTATAATGCTAATCAAAGCCTTTCAAGAGAGTATGCATATCCCCTTACTGAGTTATGGTACTTCAAAGACTTACTATATCAGAGAGTTAGAGATTTCATCACATGCATGGGGATGAGATAGTGTGGAGACCATATCTCTGGATGGTAGAGTGGCCTAATACTACACTAAATATAAGATTTTCATAGAGGAGGGGATACCTAGAGGTACGGTAAAGTCATGTGATCATGTTGTAGTACTATGACTGAATACTGAGATAGTTTGGCTTATAGTAAGGTGTACTGAGAGTGGTGTTGTTGTATGTCCACCCTCAAAGATATATCCAAAGAGTTAGAGAAAGGCATTGACCTATAGTAGGTAACATCACCTCTAGATATTCAGGGGATGTTCTAATGATAAAAAAATTGTATGTAGGTTGTACAAAGGAGTACATCTAATAATGGATCAGATATAGAGTGAGACCCATCTTCCCACTAGAATACCCCACAAGAGACCCTAGTCCACTCTAAAAAGCTCAAAGAGGAGCTAGCAAATAGGAGAATGAGGTTATGAGAGAGGGTAGGGAGATGCAGGATGAGGATAATCCAACACATGAGATGACAGATGAGGAGATCCATGAGCTCAAGGAGAGAGGAGAGGAGAAAGAGAGAAGCCACCAGCTAAGGAGGCCTCTATAGAGGAGAGAGAAAAGGAGATGTTGCTAGCAAGTCATGTGATAGATAATGAGCTAGCCTTTACTATTCAATTCATACCATTGTGATCACAATATCTATGATTCCAAAGTGACACTCTGCTCCCATAGCCTAGTCAATGACAATGTGGAGAGAGAAACTGATCCATGCCCCCACTCTCAACATTAGAGAGAGAGTGAGCACTCTAAGGGGATGATATGTAGGGTTTATAAATGAAATATAAATTTTTTTTTTGATTCAAGAGAAAGAAGATAGAATAATAATAAGAATATATATAATTATAAGAATAAAGAGAGAGTGGAGGAGCTTTGTGAGTGAGCTCTTGAAGGACCTGACTATAGCTTCAATAGTACCATCCACCCATTGCCATGAGGTCAGAGGGTAAAGAGATCTAGGAAGACATGTTGATATCTTCACATCTATTGATCTAGAGTCGAGACTAAGATAGGAGAATGAGGAGAGACTCTAGTCTCACATAGTAGAGTTAAAAACCAAGCTATGAGTGATATGAGAATGCATGATGGATCATATCTCTTCTATAAACCATACCTGTAACACCATTGTCCTAACACTATGGATGAGAGAGATCAGGGAGTCATCACTTGATGGAGCACTAAGATAAATAGATAGGAAGATGATCTATATAAATGAATATTTTTTATAATTCCTTCCATGTATACCAACTTTTAATGATATATATGAGAAACTATTATTTCCAAAAATTAATTTTACAATTATTAGCATAAAAATAAAATAGGTAGAGAAAACATAAATGTTTATAAAGTAATATTTTAGGATTGTAAATATTACACACTAATAAAACATAATGATCATTCTATTAGGAGAAACACAAGTATAACAAGAAGAATTAGTTAGACATAATAACAAAAAAGATGCATAATATAAATAAGCTCCTTGAGAGGGTCACCATCCATATCAGCAATCTTGTGTGCACTAGAGCCATAAAATTTAGTAACCACAAAAGGACCTAACTACTTAGGATTGAATTTCCCTTTTTATCTAGTAGATAACTAACATTCCATTGATTTTCATAAAGAACAAGATCACTCGCCTTGAAGGATCACTCAAGTAATTGATTATTGTAACATTTTTAAAGATATTTTCTGGTAAGCTCTTAAATGTTGTAAAGAATTGATTTGATGTTTATCCAACATATCCAATTCTTGTAAAATTTGTTCTCTAAAAGTGTCATTATCATTGATTCCATGAAAAGAGACTCAAATAGACGAAATTTCTAGTTTCAACAGTAAAATAGCATATGTACCATATACTAGGTTATAGGGGGAGGTGTAGTAGCAACACAAACTCTCGCTCTATTAACCCATGAAGCATATTTGAGCTGAGTTTGATAGTCTTTTCAATCCTTGTTCACTATTTTCTGTAAGATTTTCTCAATGACTTTGTTAGATGCTTCATCTTGACCAATAGATTGGGGATAATAAGGAGTAGAAAATAAATGGTGAATGCGATATTTCTCCATAATTTTCTTAACTTTAAAAAAAGAGAGGTTCCATTGTTAGAAATAATAGTAGAGGGAATATCAAATTGAGAAATGATATTATGAAGAATAAAATCATAAATAACCTCTGTCATAGTAGATTGAAGAAGAACAACTTCAATCTATTGTGTAAAATAATCTATATCTATTAAGATATAATTGTCTTTGTAAAGAAGAAGGAGATATTGCATCGATGAGATCAAGACGCCAAACATTGAAGGGCCAATATACTAATTGAGTGCATAATGCAATAGTAGGAGCATGAATAATATTACCATGTTGTTGACACTATAGATAGTTCTTGACAAAAGTGAAAGAACCTTGTTCCATCGTATGCCAATAATATCCCATTCATAATAAATTATTAGCCAATGACTTCCCACCACAAGACCTAGCATGAGCTTCTTGTAAAGTAGCTAGGATTTTAATATTTCCTAGACATCTTAATAGATGGCCATCATAAGATTATTTATATAAAGTGTCATCTAAGATGATGTATCGAATGACCAATTTTATAATATGACTATGAGAATTGTAAGTAGTAGATTGAAGAAAATTTCCATCTTTCAAGTATTGGAAAATGTTAGCAAACCAGTCATCAAAGCTCAAGTTACAACACTGAGCTATCATGGAGTGATTGTATGAAATAGAAGGTTCTAAGATAGTGTGAATATTGAATTATAATTCTTTATTATCATCAAGAAATAAAAGAGATGTTGAACTAGTCATAGCATCTACATGCCTATTATCCTTACGAGGAACCAACTAGATCTCATAAGATGAGAATTTGTCCAATAGATCCAAAGTTATTTCTCTATATTTTGTCACGTTATCATTCTTATCTTGATATTTATACCTTTTATTTGTTGCACAATCAATTAAGAATCACCAAAGATATTCAATTTCATAATTTAAAGAGACAAAGTTTTTCACAACCCATCAATAAGAGCTTCATAATCTGCTATATTATTTGTGCATAAGAAAGTTAGTTTATATGAAAGATGAATAGGCTTATTAGAAGGAGGGACAAGTATCACACCTACCCCAACACTAGTTTTACATTGAAAACCATCAAAACACATTTCCCAAGCTTCATCCTTATCCATAGATATTATTATAGCATTAGGAAATTCAATTAGAGCAATGAGTGTATGCAAAGAAGGAGCCTTGGCTAAGTGATCGGTCAAGGCTTGTCCCATTATAGATTTGTGAGATATAAATTTCAAGTCAAACTCTGTCAGAAGCATAACCCATTTTTCCATTCACCTGTATAGGTTTGTCTTAGCAAAAATATGTTTTAAAGGAACAAATTCCACCATCACATTGACTTCCACATTAAGGAGATAATGTCAAAGTTTTTGACATGCAAAAACTAAAGCCAGACATTATTTGTCAATTTCTGTATATCATATTTCATAACCAATCAAAGTAAGACTGATATAGTATATAGGATACTCCTTACCATTATTACCATGTTGACTAAGAACTACACTTACTTCATTTGAAGAAGCTAATGTGTAGAGATGAAAAGGTTTATCGAGTTACACAAGCTTCAAATAGGAGGATTAGTAAGGTAATCCTTGAATTGTTGAAATTCTTGTTGACATTCATTATTCCAAGAAAAGATATTTTTTTAGCAAGGATGTGAATGTAGTTCGATTAGCTAAGTTGAATTAAATCTTTGAATAGCTTGTATCTTTCCATGTAAACTTTAAAGTTGTGCTATATTCTTTGGTGGAGGCATAATAACAATAACCTTTATCTTTTTATTATTAAGTTCAATACCACGGTTAGAGATAATGAATCACAATAGTTTTTTGGTATCAACCTTGAAGGCACACTTATGAGGATTCAATCTCATATTATAGCTTCTTCATTATTCAAATCTTTTTCTTAATATGATCACATGTTCTTTGCACTTTACAAATTTAGCAACCTGATATCATCAACATAGTCTTCAAGAATCTTATGTATGTATTCATGAAATATTAGAGTAATTGCATGTTGATAGGTTGCACCCACATTCTTTAATCCAAAAGGAATCACAACCTGAAAAAAGGTTCCCCAAGGTGCTATAAATGTGGTCTAAGAGGAATAAAAATCTAATTATAACCAGAGAATCCATCCATAAAAGATAACAAGACATAACCAATAGTTCAATCCATAATCATATGAATATTAAGTAAAGGGAAATCCTCTTTCAAAGAAGATTTGTTTAAATATCAAAAGTCAGTGCACGTATGAATCTTATTTTCTCCCTTAGAAACAACAAGAATGTTAGATACCTAAGGAGAATAATCGATAGAGCAAATGAAACCAACGCTTAGCAATTTTTCAATCTTTGCTTTGACAAGAAGAGCAATACTCATATTCATCTTTTGAATTTTACATTTAATAGGCTTAGCATTAGGTTCAAGGATGATATTATGTGTCATAATCTTAGGATCAATGTCAGACATATCAGAATAAGCTCATGCAAAGATATCTTGAAGTTCTTTCAATAAATCAATCAATTATTTATGTTCATTATGAATCAAACATTGTCCAATTTTAATATATTTTTTCAGAATCCATCTGAACATCAATAGTTTCTGTTATGAGCAAGTTACTTTTCATAGGATCTTCAAGAGGAAAAGTATCATCACTTGTGTTCTCATAATTTGTGTCTTCTCCAAAATAACCATCAATCTTTAGACAATATGGCCTTCGCTTCTTTTGATGAAAACCAGGAAGATTATCATAAACTTCCAAAAAATCCATTAGAGCTTTGTCATTAGGAAAAAGATCCATTTCTATTTTCTTCTCAAAATCCAAGAGATCAAGGTTAATCAATATAAGAGATCCACTACAAATGTGATTAATATTCAAAGGGGACAAGGAAGGTTGCTTGTAAGGATTGAATCCCAATTTGGTCCCACAAAACTGGTTTCCACATTTTGGCCAACTTTGACACTAAAATAGATAATTTTTAATAACTTTACTTTTAGATGTGTATTATTCTAGAAAATTATAAAGAATTTGAGATGATGTAAACTAGTATTTGTAGAATTTTCTTTCTAGTTTGTAATAATATTTTATTAAAAAAATTCCAAACTGATTGATGTCCATTTTTATTTCTCCTTCAAGAAGTGGTTTATATGAAAAATCAACATTTTAAAAGAGTGATTGATGTTTTGATCAACATAATTTTTTTTAAATATGATAATGAAAAAATTCTTTCAAGGCAAGAATGGTAACATTAATACCTAGCAACTCTTGTTGGTTCAAGTTCATTAAAAAATGTAGATTTTATTCAATGGTAAAGTGACATTAAGGATAAATTAGACATAGGTTGATTTTGATTGATATAATTTCACTTGTATAATTCAAAATGATTTTGTTCTTCCTTTTCTAGAAAGGTAACACATGCATTTGAACTACATATTTTTCAAAAAAATAAAAATCTCTCATTTTCTATTGTTCCCAAAGCTTCAAATAGAGATTTGTGAAATGGTTGAACAACCTATATTCAATAAAATTAAAAATTAAACATCATAATAAACACAATATATACTAAAAGTATAGTCATTGGAAACCTTATTTAGAGTACAACAATCTAGTATATTTAGTGTCAAAATATGGACCAATTTAGCCCTTGTTTAATCCTTAGAAGAGTGAAATTTGATAGAAATTTTAGGAAGTTTGAGAAAGATCCTATTTTGGGAGCTTCAAATGAAGGTGGCTTCAAATGAAGCTCTTATAGAGGCTTTGAATGAAGGGGGTTTTATTCAAAGCCTCCTAGAATTTCACAGGTCACCACAAGGGGCCTTCAAATGAAGACTCATGGGTACTTTCCAATAGCAATAGGGGGCAATATAGTATTCTAATGAAGCCCCTAGGCTTCATTCCAAGCCCCTATTGCCATGTCTTTCTGCTAGAAATTTCCCAAGGGGCTTCATTCAAAGCCCCTATTACCCCCTGTTGCTTCTGACAAGTACCTAGGGGGGTTTCATTTGAAGCCCCCTTGGTAACCCCCACGTTGGGCTTTGAATGAAGCCTAGGGCTTCGTTCAAAGCCCCTAGTCTCAAGGATTCAAATGAAGTCCTAGGAGGCCTTCATTCAAAGGTATAGCTTCATTTGAAGCCCATTAAAAATAAAATTCCCACTTTTCATCTGATTTGTTCATGATGAAAATTGGGAAACATTAATATGGCCTCTCCCTATTGATCCAAAAGTATGTTTAGGAAAAACACTATCCATAGGAACTTGTATTACTTGTTCAAATTTTCCATGGCCTTTACCATTGAATCTTGAATTTTTAATACAGTGTACCCAATACCATAAAAATAAGCCATATTAGAAGGAGACTCAATGAATATAATTAATTTCCTACAAGGAATTACTAAACCATCATGGAATATTGAAAACATTGTATTGGAAACAAATGGTATCCTTGATTCCTCGGATGACCACTACATTTCTCATGTGTATCATGAATCCAATAGAGTGGATGACATCATAGCCAATGAGGTCATGTAGTTTCAAGGGGTTGTGACTTGATAGGATGATGATAACCTCCCCAACAACATCATGTTGTGCATTTATTATGATTTAATCAATGGCAAGAAAGGTAAAATTATAAAAAATAACAGAAATGCTTAGAATGGATGTTTCACTGGTTTCAAAATGTAAGGAGACCCAAGTGAATAGCGAGTTTTTTAATTTCCCTTTCATTGTGTTTTGGAAATAGCAATGGAAAATTAAGTTCTTAGAGGGGGGGTGTAGGTGAATCAACACTTAAAACTTTTGCATCTAAAACATAACACCAACATCCATCTCATAGCTTAACTTGTAAATTGAAATAACATAACATGCATCACATTCATAGCATAAAGTAAATAATACATGACACAGTAAATTGGTTACCCTCCAATGAGAAGGTAAAATTAGGGTGGGGATGACACTCACAAATCTTCACTACTGCAGTTATAAAGTGTGTCCTATTATGGCTACAATTTGTTTGATCATAATCTATGATCTACCCTGTTAAAGGCTTATAAAGACTATTAGGTCTCACCTTGTTTGAGGATTTAAACTTATGATAAAGCAAGCACTCGGTTAAGAGATTTACAAAAGCCTATTAGGACTACTTGGTTAAGAGATTTGCTCTATATCACATGTTAGAATGATTCAACACCATGATCCTTTGGTTAGCACCTTTCTGCTTGATGTCAAATCTTCTCTTTACCGATTAAACCTTGATCCTCATGATCAGATATCTCTCCTCTATCCTTTCACTTCTATACTTTGTTCTTCTCAAACAAACTCTTCAATGCATAGCTCTATCATAGCCATCTCAACCACCATGAGTGCTCTCTCTTCTCTTTGCATTTGTCTCTTTTCACACATATACAAACTCTCTATGGTTTCCCTTTTTAAATAAGCATTGGTGGAGATGGATTAGGTAAGAATCAATGGTTGTGGTTGATCCATATTGTTGTCTTAAGCTTCTCTTTTTATGATCGGTTGCATGTATTGCATAGGGATTCACAATATACCTCCATACTTATCTTTCATAATCGTAAAATATGATTATGTCAGCCCAAAGATGGTTTACATAGAAGTTTATGCCATTAAAAATTACTATGCCAAAAATTGTTCACTTGGCATCTAAAGACTCTGATGCTCAACCTTTACTATGCTCCTAATGTTGTAACTTGGCTTTTAAATAGCTTGACACTCTTTGTTTACTTGGCACTTGAATCACTTGGCATGTATAAACTACTTGACACTTGAGTGACTTAGCACTAAGTATCCATATTTCTCAGCATGTATTGGCTGGCAACTTATGCTTGGCATGCTTTGATCACTTGGCTCACATTGATTACTCAGCTCATGCTATCATTCTACTAGATTATGACTAAGTGTTTTGTCACTGCATGCCTTGTCAAAACCAATCCAAGATTAATAATCTCCCCCTTTGACATGAGTGGAAAAAACACTTTGTCATGGCATATACATTCGTACATTATGCATAAGTCAAACAATATATTCTTCCTTACTCAACTCATATACAAAACTTCAATTTTTCAAAATGTTCAAAGTTGTTGTATCTCCCATACTTTATTAATCCCCTAGAGTAAATGCTTTGTTTCTATTTCTGCTCTAATACTCCTATTGAGTAGATAACTACCAAAAATTGTTCACTTGGCATCCAAAGACTCTGATGCTCAGCCTTTACTATGCTCCTAATGTTGTAACTTGGTTTTTGAATAGCTTGGCACTCTTTGTTTACTTGGCACCTGAATCACTTGACATGTATAAACTACTTGACACTTGAGTGACTTCGCACTAACTATTCATATTGCTCAGCATGTATTGGCTAGCAACTTATGCTCAGCATGCTTTGATCACTTGGCTCACACTAATTACTCAGCTCACACTGTAATTCTACAAGATTATGACTAAGTGTTTTGTCACTGCATGCCTTGTCAAAACCAATCCGAGATTAATAATCTCCCCCTTTTACATGAGTGGCAAAAACACTTTGTCATGGCATATACATCCATACATTATGCATAAGGTAGACAATATATTCTTCCTTACTCAACTCATATACAAAACTTCAAATTTTCAAAATATTCAAAGTTGTTGTATCTCCCATTCTTTATTACCCCCTCAGAGTAAATGCTTTATTTCTATTTCTTCTCTAATACTCCTATTGAGAAGATAACTGCCTTGACAAATATTTTTCTTCAAATTTTCATAATCCCCCTTTTTTGACACTTATGTCATTTGGGTTGTACATTAACTGCGTGTTTGTCCAAAAATGGTTTGTGAAGCTCCATGATTATCTTCAAAGTTGCATCCTTGTTATTGCATGCTACCTCTAGAGATTGAAACTAAATGTCTAGTTGGAAAACAAGGTCAACTAAGTCATTATGTGTTGAAAGATGAGAATCTTTCTTCATCAAAGTTTTTGCATAGGCTAGTTCCTTATGTAACACTTCCATGTGAGGAGTTAGCATTGACTAGATACTGATCAGAGTAGATATGATATTAGCATCTTGTGCTTGAAACTCAACAAGCCTACTCTAAGTAGTCAGTAACCTCTTGAAATGTATTTGACTTTGACTAGGAGATAGCTTAATAGTATTACTTGTCAGCTATAGATCTCCCTATAGTTGGTCAATAGCCCTATGGGTTTCCTATGTGAATAATTCAACATTGCGTAACTTAGTGTATAGAGAGAAGATTTTGATATTTGTAGTGGTGTTTCCTGTGTACTCGATCATTGATATTTGTAGTGGTGTTTCCTATGTACTCGATCATTGAAGATTTTGACTACTAAGAGATGTAGAAATCGGCAATGTGACTAGTGTTTGTCATCTTCCTTCTAGACTTCACCCTGTAGTGGTGGATTAGGTATAGGACTTACTTCTTGACCTCTGTGTACTTCAGCTCCATCCTTTTCAATAGTTACTATTGTTGATAAACCTGAACAATTTAGGTTTGGCATTAATGTGTCTAGATGTTGTGCTTCTGCCTTTTTCATCTAAAATACAACTGTGGGCATTGTAGATGGTGTTAGTTGTGTAGCCTCTTGTTGTTCCTAGTTTATACTTTAATCTTTTGATAGATCTTGTGTCTCCTTTTCCCTCACCTCTATAGATGGTGAGGGCACATTAGATGTTTCTTTTGGTTTCTCCCCTATAGATACAAGTTCTACCGTTTGAAATTCATCAATTCTCACCAATATAGGACTTGTGCATAGCATTATTGCATTGGTAGAGTCCTGTAGGATTTTCTTCAAGTCATCCTCAGTCAAAGGTTTCACATTCTATGTTGAATCATCAAAAACATCCTTGATAATAGCAACTAAGTCCTATTGACTCTCTTTATCTATATGTGGAGGACTGACACTCAGCACTTGTACATCCTTCTACTCATCTTCAGTTGTGGCCTCCTCTATTGTTTCTTCAGTACCTACCACATCAACTTCCTTTACTGGGTTTTCATCCTTGTCTTTCTCTCCTTCCACTCTTCTCAGGTTCTTGCATTACCTGCTCACCTTTTTCTGTGATTGATGGAGTGGACAACCCATAGATTGATTTCCAAATTGATGTACTTTTGTTAATCACATCTTCTATATTTTTTTTTCAAGATATGGAAAGCTCTGTATTTGGGGGAAATTTATTTTTATGTTTTTCCATAGCTTTAGCAATTTTCCTTTTATCTAATTCTAGCATAACTTGGGCTAGTGTTGTTTCCCTGGTTTGTCTTTCAGTTTGTAAGTCATATTGTCATTTCTGGTCAACTCTGTTATATAGACTTTTGGGTAATGAGTTGGCAATTTCTAAAGGAGTTGTCTTGAATGTAACCATCATGTCATATATGGCCTACTCAACTTTATTTTTATCAACTTTTCCTAACTTATCAAAATCTACATGTGTGAAACCAGATAAATCTACATTTGTAAAAATGTTTTCACACAAATTATCAATATCAAAAGAGGGATTATGGCTTACCACCTTGTATTGACTCAAGTCATCTGACTCGGTCTTCTCCTCATCTGAATCCTTCTAAGGTGTGCTCTTCTTCTTTAGCCTTTTATATCTCTTCTTGCAGGCTTACTTGGCTCTAATGTGTCAATTTCTCTCTTTCCTTTAGGCTTTGTCACTTTTGTAGCCTTAACGATGGATGCCCTTGTGCTTGACCTAGTCATAGGTATAGCTAGCTTCTATTGTGGCTTCTTCACATGATTCTCTATTTTCTCCATTGTTTTCTCTTTAGCATTCCTCTTCTTGGTATTTTCCTTAAGTGCTTCCTTGACTTCTTCTCCCTTGACACCTTCTACATCATCACCTTGATCTTCATCTAGGTCTTGTGTTAATTCTAATGGGGCTTGCCCTTGTTCTTCCTCTTCATCAACTTCTTCTTCTTCCTCTTCATCAACTTCTTCTTTTTCCTCTTCTCCACCTTCTCTGAATCTCTCTTTCAACTTCTTGACTAGTTTTGTTCTTATTCCTAATAACTGTAGTTGTCTTTAAATCAATTGTGATCCTAGATTTGGCTTTCTCATAGTTTCTGAATGAGGTTGCACTCTTGTTAATATCTTCTGCTAATAAAGTTGTTATTGTTGTAGAGTCTTCATCCACATTGATCTCATATGGCAAGGGTTTTATCCATCTAAACCAGGGTATTGCTACTTGCACATATGTGTGGTCTACATCCACTAGGAAACACACATCATTGTAATGTTGTTCCATTAAGGATACAAGAATCCTCAATCTTTGCTTCATGCATTTCTTAAAATCCTCAAAATAGCTAGTCATCACTAACTCAAATCTATCTCCAAGTTGCTCAATAAATTTTGAAACCTATTGTGTAATTAACCTATTGGTCTTCCAAGTAACTTGAGCAAAGGTGGAGAATATGTTTTACACATTAAAGAATATGCAAACAAGTAATGAACCAAACTTGCATGATGTACTTTTAGCTTTCCTGATGGCCTCCAAGTTTTCTGATAGCTACTACAATTGTAACTCAGAAAGGTCATAGGAATGGTCTTTCTTTACTATCATATAACCCAAACCAACAACCATACATAAAACAATATTCATTCGGCTAGACTGAAAGAACTTTTGAGCTATTACTCTCACTACAAAGGCAACTAGAGGATCTGATATAGTATCAATAGACATCCCTCTCTTATTCCTCATGACACCTGTATTCTTTTCAATAGTTTCCTTTGCATCACTTCTCATACTCTTAAATCAATCAAGGGTAGGGTACCTTGATACTTGGTTTATAATCCTCTTCGTGATCTTGATTAGTCCACCTTCCAACGAAATATAATTGTCATGTATGCAGCTCAGAACAATTCTAATCCATTCGATCCTTGAACATTTTAGGAAAATCTAGGGTACACATTAACCCTTTCCATTCAATAGTTTTATTCTCTTCCCTCGAGATTCCATTATCACATAGCTTACTTTAGGCATCTCTTATTTCCATATCTCCTACCTCTCCAATCTTTCTAGTATAGCAACATCTAACATCTTGGATCATGATAACCTTTGGTGGTATCATCAATAATGCACCAGAAGGATCTCCTTTATATGCAATTTTAGGAATAGCACGAAATGGGGGTTGCCTAACATCATTACTTATCAATTGAACATTGAAAACCTCTTTCCCCTCTTTTCTAACAGTTGCAGAAGAGATAGTTTCCATTTTGATTACCTCGGGTTTACGAGAAATAAAATAATGAAACTTGACAGTAGTTAAATACCTTTCAAATCTGATGAAAAATGTCGAGTAGCAGTTGAATTCAATTCACAAACATTGGAATCTTCTTTTGCAATTTTCCTTTGTGCTCTTTGTGTGCTCTGTAAACTCTAGTAAATGAAAATGAGTCAAAAATTGACTAGATAACCCTTAATATTTGACATTAAATGCTTAGTGGTTACATAGCTATAAGCTAGGCTATCATAGGACTTTCAACATGCTCAGTTAAGATAGCATGATTGACACTTACTACCATTTCTCCTTAACTTGGCAACTACTATTTGTTTCCATGCTCGAAAATAATAGTGAAATCTTCTATGCTCGACACCAACATAGAAAAAAAAAACTATAGATTTCATCTAGTTCTAATCACTCCATTGCATCATAATTCATGCATATATGTCTTTTCAGATCTTAGATTCTTGGAACTGATGCATAATATAACTTTTCAAATATTAGTTCCACACATACCTCTTATTGCCTAATTGGTGGTGATGTATCACCTGATCCATTAGATGAAGTGACCTCATTTTTGCTTGATGTACTATATTCTTCCTTCCTTTTCCATGCCCTATTCATATTCACCTTTACCTTCTAAACATTGACCTTTTCATTTCCTTTATTGGTTTCATTGCTCGGTGCTAGTGACCTAGTTGGACATTTTCTACTGACATGATCAATCTTGAGACAACTAAAACATGTAGTCTCACTTAACCATCTATTCCAGTTGCCTCTGAAATGTGTTCTAATGCAATTCTTAGCAACATGTCCATGTTCTTGATAATAGTGACAACTGTACCTTGTGTTGTAATCCCAATCATAGGAATTTCTATTTTGTTGTACCTTTGTCTGCTTGTTTGATGTCCACTTGGCCTTGGATCTATATCCGTATGCTTTGTGTTCATACTTCTGACAATTGTAGCAGTATCGTTCAAACCTTAGGTGCTCATGGTCTTGGTCTTGCATTCATTTTCCTAATATCCTTGTTTGTTGCAGTTGTAGTACTATGCTATATAATTCTGCTTAGGGTTATGATTGGCAGTTTTTCTCCTACAAATATTTGTTGTATGACCCAATTTTCCACAATTATGACAAGTAGGTTTGTAGTTCTTTCCTTTGTTATTCCTTTGCTCACCACTTTTAGATGATTCTCCTTCCTCAGTACTAGTGTATCCCAATCTAATAGTATCATTGTTAGGTCTTGAAGAATTCATCAATTTCTCAAAGTGTTTGATGACTTCACTTGGTTTGTTGAATCTTTCAATGAATTCCTTCTTTGCTCTTAGTTTACTTTTCAGTTGATCATTCTGTAACTTTAGAGTTGTGATCTCAATGCCCTTTCCATTCAATTCATGGTTTGTAAGCATCAATTGATTCATTATATCCAATTGCATGATAGCAAGCTTTTGCACATCTAATGTCTTCTCTTCAAGTTTGTTAGTCAGTATTATTTTGTCATCTTCAATCATGACTTTGTCTTCCTCAACTTTCTTTTTATATTCAGTCACCTCACACAATAATATTGATTGGACTTCTTGTTTTATTTTGAGATTTCTAACCTCTTCAATTAGGGCATTTTTCTTTTACATCAGATTTGCAACTACTGTATCAAATTCACTTGAGTTTCCATCTTCAAACAATCCAGTAGTGTCTTCTTCTTGGTATTGAGTGTCATCTTGTTGAATACCTAGTTCCTTTCTTCTATTCAATGAACGTTGCAGTTCATCTCTTACCTCCTTGAGTTGATGTAGGGCAAGTTGTATTTCAATCTTTTGGTTCTCAATAGTCTTTCCCAACTTGTAGACTTCCATCTTCAAGATCTTACCTCCAAAATTGTAAAACTTTCCTTTCTAGAGAACAAAGCTCTAATACCAATTGTTGGAAATAATAATGGGAAAGCAAATCCAATGAGAAGGGAAAGTACACCACTGGCCACACACCTCTCAAGTCCCCAAGGAAACTTGGGTCAGCTACCAAAAATAAAATAATGAAGGTGGAGTTGGACAAGGAGTTCTATGAGGAAAATTTTGTGGATTCAGAAGAGGATGTGGAGTTGAACTGAAGGAAGAGAATTCTAAGAAGAGAAAGCCAATTTAGAATGTCAAACTCCCTAAACCAAAAAAAAAGTTAAAGTGGTTATTTCTTTTGATAATTATGAGGAGGAATGGGAAGAGATGGATGCTGATGGCTAGGAAGAAGGGACCACTAAGGTGGCACAGTGGGAGAAAACCACAAGGAAAACTGGAGTGAAAGGGGAACCTAGTGAAATCTCCCCTCTAGACTATATTAAGGACCAATATAGTGATTCTCTTCCTCCTGAGGACAAGGATGGTACCCCTCTATCTAATCAAAATTTTAGTAAGGATGAGGCTCCATCTCATGTGAAAGGAAGGAAAATTGCCTGGAAATATATCTCTATGGACTCTGTGAGATTGGAGATTGTGAGGGAAATACTTAATCCAAAGGTTGGGGAATCTAATATGGGTAAGGTGGACCTCCAAACTCTTATTGATCCCTCATTGATAATTCTTAGTGATAACAAGAAGGAGGAAGACATTGACCTTCTCAACAATGTCAGGAATAACCTTCTTTATAACTGTAGGTCAATAAAATGGATTTTTCATTAGTTTTTGGACCTGAAGGTTAGGGTGGCAAGTATTGAGGAGCGAATTGGTGGGAAAAAGAATTGGGATGCAGCTAACTTGGATAAAACCCCCACTAGCCTCCTGATTGATTTTTCCACCTTCTATAGACTAGAAGCCCATGTGACGGAGCAGGAAAAGAAGTCAATGGCATTGAATGTATCCTCAGGAGTATAGTTGAATAGAGCTATCAAATAGTTAAAGTCTCCAATGAACATATAAAGATTCTAATCACTAAGATGGAGGGGTAGTCCATGGGAGAAAGCCATTGTCACAATTGTTAATGACTTTGGACCTATGGTTGAGAACAAAGAAGGTATGGGAAGAAGGACTAGGGCTACTACAAAGAAAATGTCTATTGGAGCCTCTTCTAAAATTAAAAAGATCAAAGATGTTGCTGAGAAGATGGACGAGCTAGAGGAACAAGTAGCAAAGATGATAAGGAGAATGGGTTAATACCTGACTTCTACCCTCTCCCTTGGTCTTTTCTATGTCTTTTTGGTTTTCTGGGTGTTTCGTGTTGTCTTTTGGTAACTGGCTTTCTTGTGTTGGCTTTTTCTTTTGTGTGTTGTCATCTATTGAACTTTAATGCTTAATATCTAGATCTTTTGTACAGGGTTTTAGGGCCCCTCTAAAACCTATTTTCTTAATAAAAAACTATCAGCCATGTTTTCAGGAGTTAAAGGTACTTCATAAGTTTGTATGTCATAACAACCAAGCTTAATAGTTTCCACAATTTCTTCAGTAAAAGCATACATAAAAGTGTTTTTCAATTCATAAGTAGAGAGAATGTATTTTTTTAGGTTCCTCTTGTTTCTTTAGAAGGGATAAATCCAATACCTTGTATTCTCCAATAAATGTAGGATTAAAATCTAGAGTGCCCCAATCATCCTTCGAAAGAGAAGAAGGGTTTTTAGTCTTAGATTGTTCTTCCTTAGTTTCTGTTAAGCACATTCAAAATTTAAGAAAAGATTAGGTGCATCATCTTATTAAAGAGTATACATGGGATTATTATGAACAAAATACACCTTCCTATGAAGTATAGAAGGAACAACATGCATAACATGCATCCAAGGTCTCCCTAAAAGCAAGTTATAGTTCAATGGGGTAGGCATGAAATGCATAGAGATCTTTAGGATTACAAGACCAACCTTTATGGGTAATGTTATAATTCCCAAAGTATGCTTAGCAATGTTGTCAAATCCCCAAATAGGCACATAATCAAGTTGTATAGTTGAAAGATCAAATTGTATATCTTTTAACATGTCCATTCTACAAACATTTAGGCTTGAACCATTATCAATTAAAGTGCATTGTATAATTTTTCTATTAATGGATACAACAATCATAAGAGCATCATATATGTTCTAAATATCTAAAGGAGGAAGATCATCTCTAGTAAAGACAATAGGAGGAACAAATGGCACAATATACATACAATCCAAAAAGGAATTGATAGTATCTACATTAGGTGATGGAATTGGAAGAGTAGATAAAGCCTTTTGCAAAGCCTCGGGATAGGTCAATGAAGTTATCAACAATTCACAAAGAGAAATATTAGCATGAGTAGCTCATAATTGCTCCACCAAATCATACTCTTTGAAAGAAGTGTATGGTAATTAAGGTGCTTGAGGAAGCACAAGTTGAGATGGTGGCAAAGATATGGGAACAATAGGTTGACAATATTCTAAGTGCGATAACTATGAGATACAAATTCTTGATCAATGAAATAGTTCAAAGGGTTTGTAGGTTTATCTTTAACAATAAGCTTAGGATAACCCTTAATAGTCATCAAAGGCTTCCCATAGCATATAGGAGGTGCATCAATAGAATAAATAGTTATAGAGAAGGGTAACCATGCACTCAACTAATCATAAAAAAAATTTGAAGGAGATACAAAAGAGTGAGAAGGTAGGTCATGTGATGCCATATCCAAACACATCCCCCTTGCAAAGATAATCATTATCTAAAGGATCATCCCTAAGGTTATCATCAAAGTATTCATAAAAGCAATCAAACATATTGAATAAAAGCTACATGTAATAACCCCTTTTTTTGAAAGAAAAAATATGAGAAAAACACAAGCAGTATGAGATCTAACATCAATATCACAAGTGGAAATGACAAAGTTTGGGTTCACCAAAAATGTGTCAAAGTAAATGTGAATGAAGGAACTAACCCTAAATTCATCACACAACCACAAACACCTCAAAAGGATGGAGTCTAAAGAAAGAGATTCTTTCAAGCCAACCCTCAAAGGTGCCAAATATAAGTAGGTTAATGTGATCCAGGGGATAAAGGAGCATCAACCCAAATTAAAATTTAACATTGATGAAGGAAGGGAAAAAATTCCATTTGTCTTTGAGGCCTAAATTAATCACTTTCATATCTATGCAAGAAGGCTAATGTAAATAGATATATGTTGAATGAAATATTGAATTGACAAAGAGGAACAAAGGTACTTATCTTGAAATTTTGAACCTTAATTTTTGTGTGATGTGTTGTTGTTAGAAGTGAGCAAAATTGGATCTAGGTCTCAAATTGCAAGGCAAATAAAACCTAGAAATATTTCAATGATCTATCAAGGGTGAATTGGATCTTTAGGGGTGAAATGGGATCATCAAGGGTGTAGTGTGCCCCTGATGATAGTATCTAATGTTGATTCTAATTTTTGCAGTTCTACTAAACAATGAAAAGGGTACTTTGATTTGCAACTGGTTTTCCTTTCTGATATATGTTGATATCTAAATTTTGCAATCTTGAGTGGCTATGTAGGGGTTTGCCTTAGCCAACCCCCTATTTTGGTTGTTTCTACCTCTATGGATAGCTGATTTGAAATGTAATGTGTGTGATGCTTGTGTATGAGCTTTGAATGTGCCAATGCAAGGATACAAATCTTTAGATCTAAAACCCTAGTATGAAGTAATGTACTTGAGTGTGGATGAAATAACAATGCATAGATTTGAGGATAACATAGAAAGCATACTAAGCCCCCAAGGCTAAATTACTCTAAGCCATACTCATGATCAAAATTTTATACTCCAAAATTGAATCTTGAATGCTTGAATAGTAGAATATGAAGATGAATATAAAGAACTCTCTTACTTCAAAGGATGTTTTCGAGCCTCCTCGCTTCCACCTTGCAAATATGCTAAGACAAACTAGGATTTCCACATAAGAAATGATTTCTTGAATGTTCACATGCATAGTATGTCTCTGTATATGCTAAATGAAAAAATTGATGGTGCTTATAAAGGATTCATATTAATTTCCTCTCGCAAGTCGACTAGGCTCAAAGACCTAATTCCTGACCAAGCCTTGAGAATTTACCAACTGTTAGGACCCAAAATGGGACCAAATCATACTAAACCCCTAATGATCAAGTGCAGAAGCCCCCAATTGAGACTTCAAATAGGGCTCATAATCTAGAAATTAGGTTTAGATTCCAAGGGAATCTCATTTCTGTGCACTAAGGAGTTATGTTGATTAAATAGAAAGGAAAAAGGAGGACCTGTGTAAATAGAGATTACCTCAAGTTTTGCAATGTAGAATAGGAATATCAAGGAGGATTATTTAGGTCCTACCTAGATCCCATTTAAGAGGAGGATAGGCGAGAGACTTAAATGCCAATTTATCATTAAATTATATTAAATAGGTAGTAAATGGTCATAAATTGAAGTGCTTCCAATTTAAGATGGTAAATGATATAGTCCATTAAAGTTAGCCAATCTTGTGGGAGGAATGTACATATATTAACTCTGTCTATGAGATTTAATGTAGATTAACAATCTTGATAGATAAGATGATTATCACAACTTGATAAAATCGTCCTAAAAGATGTGCATGCATATCACCTAGGCTATCAAATTCTAATTGAAACTTTTTTAAACATTCAAAGAAGTTGAAAGGTCACTGTGCATTCATGTCCTCATTAGAAGTTAAACATGGACTTGATCCAAAATTGAAAGATGTTTTCAATTGATAAAGTATATGTTTAAATTGATTAAATATCTCATTTAATTTGATATGCTAACTTATTTATGATAATTAACACCAAACCCTAATTTTAGTACTAATTCTAACCCTAAATATCAATCCTAACTAGGTAGGCTTAACCTTTGAACCATGAGGAAGACCCTAAGCCTAAACATGATTCTAACCATATATAGTCCTCCCTTTAAATATATAAATTTAGATTGTACAATTACATAAAAGTTCTTGGAAAATGTGAATTGAAGTCATTGAAATAAAATCTATCAAAAACCCACACATGGGAAAAAGTTATACAAATATCAATGCCACAAGTAGCATAAATAAATTCTTTCGAGCATTAAGAATATGAGCTCTTGTACAACCGGAAACTATAACTAGTGCAAGATTTTTTAATTTGTACTAATATTTTAAAGAATGAAAATGGTATGCACAGTATGACATCAGATTCAATGATGTAGAGATATACCTTGCTTTCTTTTATAGTATCCTTCTAATATTTTTTGATGATTATTTTCTTCTTCTTCCCACAATCTGTTTTGTGCATATTTACTAACTATTTTTTTGTGTCCCATTACAAATTCATTTGCAAAATTTGAAAAAAATACAATCTAGATATGTTTCCCCTGAATTTAAGTGTAAATTATCCGATTAGTTGGAAATAATAAAATGAAACAATTCATTTCTTATTTATATGTGAACCTTAAAAATTAAATAAAAAGCCCAAAAGCCTGACCTAGGTTTCGATAGAAAGTACCCAATTATTTTTTATAGAAAGTGCCTAAATACTTTCTATCAAAAAACCCTGGGTAAATATTTTACCCATAGTTAATTGGGCCCTTTAATTTTGATCAAAACTACGGAAAAGGAGTTTCAAATGAAAAAAAAGGAAGGTACTTTCAATAAAAAGTACATTTTTATGAATGTGCCAAATTAAACATGTTTTGCGAAGGCCATAAGATTTATGTTGTTTTTGTGACTTTTGGGTTCAATTACCTTGATTAGATGGAACATTGAAGATATGCCATTTTGCATGACATAAGTACTCAAAATAAGGACTATGGATTTTATACATTTTGAACTTTTTAATTATACATTTTTTTTTACATTAATTGAATAAAGGTTTATTATCAGAAATAAATAAACCTATGTAATGAAAGTTCATGCAAAAATAGTAAGAGAATACAAATTCCAGAATATGAAAAAAATCTTTGTATTCGAGCCCTCTTTCTATTAGAAAAAGAAATTTGAAATTGGATAAATACAAAATACGTTACATGCATAAAAAATAACATATGTCAAAATTAGAGTTAGGTTACCTTTAAATGTCAATAAAATAAGAAATACTAAGGATAAAGACATCAAACCACCTCCATGGGCTCGATATGAATGTTAAAAAACTAATTTGAAAGAATCACATTGATATCTATATATTGTAGGAAAAAAGTTATGCATGTGAAAAATAATGTCACTCTTTAAAAAATAGGTTTTTGACAACATATCAATTTCCATGGGAGAAAAACTAATTGAATCAATTCAATTCAATACACACGCGCGCGCGCGCATGCACGCACGCACACACACACACACACACACACACAAAATAAATATCATTTGGAGATACATAGTTATGACATCATTATTAAAGTAGTTACAATCACTAACCAAGAGCATATAAGGTATCATTATTGCAAGTAAGTAATCATCACTATATGATATAATCAATTACTCTACATATCAAAGTATCACATTTCAAAGATTACTAAGAGCTAACATGTTCATAGAAGAGACTGATAGGACTTAACACTAAAATCTACAATGATAGAAAAGGATGAGTATTACATTCACAAAAAATGTAATGGTTGGTGAACTAGGTCTCTAAATGCATGAAATGTAGTGATGATATGATGTAAATATAGATAAATATAATGGATATAAATCACATCTATATATCCTAATCATAATAAAGCAAAATGTAAGATATGTCAAGTTCAATAAACTGTAATAAGGGGAAATAAGTGAGTGTTAGTCCATATGCATGTAAACTAGGATTCTTAGGCTTCTCTCTGTCATGAACCCCTAATAACATATAACTAATATAAATAAAATTATTATTTTAAATATAAAAATATTCAATTCTTTTTAAATATATAATTGTGACCCATCAAAGTCAAACCATTTACACAAATAGATTTACTACTTAAATACTTATAATAATAATAATATTTAATAATATAATAATAACGATATTAAATATAAAATAAAATATACTAATAATCATATTTTACAACTAACTTGCTGACTGAAAAATATGAGTGGAAGTGTTGCGACTCGATGAGCATGAATTGAACATATATAAATGGAAGGAAGGGCACGGATTAAAGGGGGATAGAAAAAGATGATGAATATAGTGCCCTGATAAGACTACGATGTGATCAGAACTTTGGATGCCACATCGACGAGGCAGTAAACATCCTCTGGACGTACATCTTGATTCCCTCATGAACACAAAACAAGTACAGTACCCGCCATTGGATGACTAAGGGTGGCGTGGAAAGACTCGTCGATTTCTAGAAGAATTACGACGAGCACAGACAGCAACTGAACGTATGACCAAATTAATAAGGGAGGATAGTAAGGATATTTCATGTCATGATTAAACACATAAACATGTTTATATATTAAAGTCAATGGTTATGTAATAAATATTCATTTTTAAAGTCCTTATTCAAATAAGCCAATGAACACAAACACACACACACACACACATATATATATAAGTAATCAAAGGAAGAGTGAATATAAGATTATGATCCAAGCACGTCTTGGTGGAGGTCATTTGTTATGAATGTCATGATCCAGGTATAATCTGGTGGAGGGCATTCCTTTGTTATACTATGATCCAAGTGCACTTGGTGGAGAACGATCCAAGCATAGCTTGGTGGAGGGCATTCATTGAGAATGTCGTAGAATGATCCAAGCCTAGCTTGGTGGAGGGCATCTCGCATGGATGTCATTATATGATCCAAGTTGTCTTGTTGGAGGGCATTCTAAGATGAATGCCGTATTTGATCTCGGCTATGCCGATGGAGAACATTCATTGTATATGATAATTCAATATTCTTAAGGATATGGAAACCTTAGCTAGGTTTATTGTGACCAAGTTAATCTTTTATGATTATTATGTATTCTAAGATAACCCTAATGGTGAGGACATTACACTCTCCTCACTCACATTAGAAGGATAATGATCCACTTGGCCCAATTTGTTTGGGCACAAGATGAATTCAAAAGTCATTCGTGGTTGATTGAAAATGACAATGTAATCACGGAAGATGAATGAAGTAACTAGGTCAAAATAACAAAAAATAATGACTTTTAGCATGTAGAGGAAAGTAGAAAACAAATAGTGAATCCTAATAAAAGATTTGGGAAGCACAAACTATAATTAACACGTAGAATGAATTTTGAGTGAAAGTAGAGGGATTTAATAAGTTGGGGTGACTTGCTCCCAAGACTTAGCTAGCTAGGGAGACCCACTCCTAGTAGCTTTAGATTTAACAATATGCAAACAATAGATATCTAAATGCTTAATTTATTTCTTTGGCCATGCATCCTCCACTTCTTTTTGTACATAAAAAAGGAAGGAACATGTTGGGTAGAAAAGGGGTTTCCTAGGTAAAACCCTAACTCTGGAGTTAACCATGAAATTAGAATTTAATTATAATGGAGATAAAAGTGCTCTATGAAGGTTAGTTGGTTTGTGATTGAATGTAAATGCCATAAGTTTGTCATGTTAAAGATCCATGTTTGAATCCCTCAAAGTGACATTATGTGGTCTTTGCAACTTGAGTTGACTACGTGGCTTCTAAATAGATTATGTTGAATGGGGAGGAGGTCCCCCTTGCTACCTACATATGGGTACTAACCCTTACAACTAGTAAGCTACCAAGACAAATTTTGTCTTAGGTAGTAGGGTACCATTTTCACGCTGAAATGCTTTATTTATCACAAACCTTCTTTATGTCAACTGTAGGAGGCGAAACATGCTAAAATTGGGCCTTGGTGAGGAAGAAATAACATATGGATGCATTTTATGATACTATACTTGCTTACCCTATCCATATCCTCTCTCTATCCTATCCAAATCTATCCCTTGATATTGATCAAAACTAAGGATATAAACTACAAAACATGTTTCAAAAAGTTTCTTAACATGTCCATTCTTGCTAACTACATGTCATTAAATACACCACGCCATCACTTTACTTTGTTGTTCCCATCCATTAGCTTAGAAAAATATGTTATCTAATCACCAAATAGTCTTTGGAAACCAAAAAAGATCTAAGTTCATAATAAGCCATTTTTCATCTTTCACCTATCCATTTGTGTCCACTAGATCATTCATCAATTCATAATGTCATAAAAATATCTTAAGAAAATTATCTCAATTTTTAAAAAAAACATTGCAAAAAATTCTAAAAGATCTAAAATTAGTGAGGAAGCCTAAGAGAATTCATAAAGCTATCTTTTGCAAAGACAAAAATTTCATTAGACAGAAAGATGAAAATGTAAAAACCATTAGCCTTAACAAAAAAATACAACAACAAACAAACTATCAACCTAATCTATAATCAAAATGTGAAATCAAGCAACATCAATTTCTACCATCATTTGTCTTAAACAAAGTGTAGTATGCTCGAAACTAGACAAGTTTTTCTTAGATATGGTTACTCATTTTTGAAATCAAGCATCTTGATCATAAAACAAATAATCAACATTAACAACAAGATCAATATGGTTGTTGACACATTTGGTCCAATGTGTCTTATATTTTATTGATTTATCTTTTATCACATTCCTATGTAGTTACAAATATCCACACGTGATTAGAGGAGTGGTGATGTGTAATGCCCCGCTCGGAGATCCTTGGAAACAAGGATCTCAAATCAAGCCAAGATATATATATATATTTTTTTACAAGTATGAATGCACATGACAACATCATACAGGGATCACAACGATCGCAACAAAAGACTTCAACACAATCCCGACAACCAACGAATCTCTGAATGCCACTACCCAACTGACACACCCAAACAAAAGCCAACAACCACCACAACAAGATGAGGGCACAAGAAATGACCACTCATCAACAAAACACCAAGCTGGGGTAAAATGCAGAATCCCGAAATTTGGCTAAGCCTGAAATCCTGAAGCCCTGAAAATTGGCTAAGTCTGGATTTCTGAAGCCCTGAAATTTCCTAGAATCCATAACTTATCTCTGAGAGGTCTGAAACCTATCTCAAACGATTTGTCGCATATATTAAAATATATCTTAAGTATAAGGAATAAACTTATATATATATATATATATATATATATATATATATATATATATATATATATATATATATATAATAATAATAATAATAAACTTATATTTGTCGCATATATATAATAAACTTATACTTAAACGATATATTTTAAACCCCGAAGGACTACAACAAAAACCCAAAAACTAAATTTCAAAAGAAACCTCCTGAATTCAAAATGGAACAACATAGGCTCGAAGAATGCCCAAAAGGGTATCCAAAACCACTCTCAAAAAGATCGGATCACGAAGAAAAGTGCTCGCTGATGGCACGCGCAAGTTTTTCACAAAAATCGTGCGACACTTCTCAAGAAGGCGTGTGATACTGGAAAAGTATCGCGCGACATTTCTCATAAAGTCGTGCGACACTCTTCCAGTGTCGTACGACACTTCTCCAGTAATGCGTGTGACACTTTATAGTATCGTATGACATTCTTTCTATGGGCGTGCGATACTTTATCAGTGTTGCACAATGCTGAACAAATGTCGCCCATAGAAAGTAAAAACACTTCCAGAACTCAAAAATGAGGAAAAACCAACAAAAGAACCTCCACACCAGGGAGTACCGGATCCACGAAGGCTCGAGGAATGAACACTCAAGAACAAGAACAACACAGCAAGGAGAACATCTATCCATCTAAACTACCGCAGCAAAGAACACACTGAAATAAACATCGCAGAGAACAAAAGCAACATCGCAATGTACAGAAATACATCTCAGGAACAAAACAACCAAACTAAGTACGTGGTTCCTCCCAACCGTCAATAGCATCATAAGACCATCGTGGGTCCTAGCCATCCCCCGCGCGTAACATCCCAAGCCACCGACCAAATCGTCAGTACTGTCGTAATAGGGACGTCACTACTAAAATATGCATAATAACAGCATAAGAAAATCTAACATGCTAGTGATAACGCATAAGATAATCCTACAGTAGATAACATCACCTATCACATGCTAAACAACAGTAAGCAACATATATACTTACTAAATCAAATAACATCATCTAATCATATGCTAACCATCATAATAAGGGAATGCGTCAAATAAAATAACATCATCTAAACATGATATACAAGCATCCCAATGAAAGCATAAATCACAAGAAAGCATACTCTGGAACCCGAAGTACCAAGTGAAGACATCTAGCAACGGTCGCGCTAGGACAAAAGATCGTCTCTGTACACCGATCCCTAGCAGTGGTAAAGGTAGCTACGCCTCCCAACCATGTGGAACCCATAGGTCCACACCCGCCGTGCTGATGGAGATAATGATCCAACCAAAAACACACAAAAGAACATCCATGGCTAACACTCACACCAGACAGTATGATGGCTGCAACCAAGAACCTAAGATAATGCAAGGAGTACAGGTCCTAGTCAGACACTCAAAAGGCTACTAAGTAGGGGCTGACATCATGGAGAGTCGCTTGGCATCGACAAGCCCAAGCTCGGATCGTGCGTTTCAACTCCTCAACGGAGGGCCCCACACACACATTTTATTATCTTAAGTTTTATTATCAGTCACACATTTTCTTTAATTATCACTTATTTAAAACTTCCTCTGCCAACCCTATGGGACTAAGGTCACCAGGCTGCGAGATAGAAGCCCCCTCCATATGCTACCCTACCCTACCCATGCTCATCCTATGACAAGTGCCCGTGGGCATGCATACTCCCATCCCAACCCCAATGATCATAACTTCCGGCAAATCCACAGAAGATCAGGCCTCGCAAGTCACCCAACAAATGTACGCGTACATACTCGTGTGTGGCGCACCACCATCACGAAGATCATAACACAAGGACAGGAATGAGAACACAATGCAAAGAAAACACCCAACTGAAGACAACACGGGAAGTATGGATTCTACAAGAATCCCAAAGCCAATAAAACCATACATCATTAAATCACTCAATCGGCCTCAATTCGAGAGTATGGATTCTACACGAATCCCAATGATGCAACAAGACTCAACATCATAAACTCACTCAACCGGCCTCAATCCGAGAGTATGGATTCTACACGAATCTTAGCGTTCACGAACAAAAGCAAAGGTCTAAACGAAACCATGATAGGTGTAAAATCACTCAACCGAACACAACGTCGGGAGTACGGATGCAACACGCATCCCAATGCAACATAAAAGTGCAATAGTGGTCTGACTGATATCCAAACGGATCATCCAAGTCCACGAACCACAATGTGCCAAGAAAACTCGAGAAAACAAGGCGGCACACAAAACGAGGTAAAAATCTCAAATTTTAAAAAATTTTCAAAACTAAAACCCATTTGGCCTTTGGGTTCAAAAACCCCACAAATCCAAAAATAAATGGAATCGGACACCGTATGCAAAAACGGCCAGCATAACGGCGTAAAATCCCAAACCCTCATCCCAAAAAATAGAGAAATGTTCATACCCGCCCAACCAGGTAGAACTAACATATAGAAACGGAGGGGAACACTAGTTCTCAGCCTCCAAACAAACGGTTACCGAAAACAGAAGCAGAAACGGAGCATAAATAATAAAACAGGAAAACCCTACCTCATAGCCAAAAAGGCAAAACGGGAATCTGAACCATAAAATAAATATCCTGTAGAAGTAGCTGAAAATCGCGGCAATCCAAGGTTTCCCCAAGCTAGATCCAACGAGCCCAACCTCGCGACGATCCCACGCCCGTAGCTCCCACAACGAACAAAACAGTAAATCCTCATGAAGAGGATTTTGGGTTTTACTCTCCAACTTTCCAATTCAAAAGTGAGAAGTGAGGAATTAAATTCCTTTTTGGATATTTATTCACTTTTCAGGTGAATAATCGATTAGGGCATTTAACCAGCCAATCCAGTTAAACCCTGAATCGCCCCAAACGAAAACAGGCTATTCTTATAAATAGGAATTCATCCTATGGCAAAGCTGCCAGAAATTAAAATAAATCAATTAAAAAGCCCGAAAATCCAAAAACACATAAATCTCTTCAACAACTTTCACGACAATGCGAACCTCAAAAATGCACAGACACGCTTATTGGTCTAATCACATAATACAAATGAGTTTCGGTTTAATAATCACCGAAAGGTTTAAATTAAACATTTAATTAAGGATACATCGACCATACAAAGGCGACATTGGTAAAATATGAACGGCTGAATCACTAAGTCCAAGTGCCACTGCCAGGGATATAAATCCTGCACACTAAACAACACGATCAAGTGCAATTGCATATAATAACATAGCCGAAGCAATAAATGTATTAAATGACCTAATTTAACCATTTATTTAATTATATTAAAATAATCTATTTACATCACTCACGTTCACAAAAGGCATAGCAACGCAGGAATGAAGTAGATAACCATAGCATTAAATCCATCACATAACAAAATCAGAGGTATGTCCAAATACCAGATAACCAGATAACATCATAAAACACACTGTCATCTCAAAATGACATCATCATGAAATATGATTAACTGAACAACATAGTAGTATAACATCTATGATACTGGAATCAAAGTGTAACATCTGACCCTCGGGTCCTCTCAAATGTAAACATAACATGAGTAACAAATATCTCTCTAATCAGAAATATAACAAGGTAAATGTCCGCGACACATAACCAAAATAATCCCCACATGAACAATCCATTTAATTACTTACGCATTAAATAAGGCACTTAAAACACATAAGCGAACACAGTCATAAACATGACTAACCACTGCTACAGGAGCCTAGTCTAGTGTAGCATGGTAAAAGTACACAGTGCAATCTTTGCACACATCTCAGGGTAATCATAAAACAACCTCATGATACCACATCGATCCTAGTAACCACTGGCACAAACCTCAGTGAACCAAAAAATCACATCATAATCTCATAGATCAGTCCAAAGCATAAATAAAGCAACTGATACAAAAATATAAATCCAAACACCTCGATGGTGTAGACCACTCAGGGTCACAATCATGATCCATCACAATAAAAGATCAGCAAGGTTGCATCCATCAGGACGACTTACAAAAGTCAAATGGGAGAGGCACTACATGATGGCTCATGACATTTTTTGTCATTTTTTGTTTGTGGGATATTTTCATGAAGTCTTGTGGCAAATGTGTTTCCGTTGTCTATGCTGACACATTTATTTGACATATATCCAATGCGAATCTATGGTCATAGGTCATTATAATTGTAAATGTTGCACATACCTCAACCCTTAATGCATAACTTTTAGGATGGACACAAATATTTCATATTTTTAATATAAGTATTTTCACAAAAGGAATAACATCATCACCTTGAGTTTCTATGACTTGGTGCAAAGATATCCTTTTACAACATACTAACACTCAATGATGATAAAAGTGCACAAATAAAAGCTCAAAGTCTTATCTATCTATCAATCAATTAATCTTCAAATTATCTTTTACTTTCAATTATGTCTCATCAATTGAGCGTGTCTACATTTAATATCAATCAAGCCTTATCAACTATCCACTAACAACTCCACTTTTTACTAACCATTCTTCTTTTTAATTATATTTCATCTTTCATCTAGTATTCTTCTTCATATTTTGATAGATTATTCATGCCTTTAATGCACAAACGATCTCTCCGAGGGCATCCCACCTCCATCTCACATTCCATTGAGCCGCACTAGCACATGATTCTAGACTAAGTTTTTATATGCCAAATCATCTCACAACTCATAAAAATGTTAGCAAGGTTTGAAATATAATTTTGAAAGAAAAGAGGATTCATATATGTAATCATAGAACTAATGTAGAACAAAGCTAGAATGCTAAAATTTACATTTATAGACCATAATAAAATCTTAAGAAATTAGTGATAATAATATTATATAGTGAATATATAATAAATTAAATATACAAAAAATGCATCTTTTAGATTTAGTATTAAATTTCAAATATACATTTTTCATCATTTTTTGGGTATTAAAATGATATAAATTAGAAGTAATTATGATAAAAAATTGCACAACAAACTAACAAAAGCTCTGGGAGAGCACGAGTCCCTACCTTGTGCAATCTAAAAATAAAATATATTTTTGGGTATTAAGTTTATCATCCAAAGATTTTCTTTTTACAAAGATTTCTATGAGTTAGTTGTCAAAATTTCAATACATGTTTATCACTTCTATCTTGTTAAAAAAAATTGCTAAAAGCTTATAAAGAAGAATATATGCAATTTTGTGTTCTATATTAAATACAATAATAAATAAGATTAGATTAAAAAGATATATTTTTTTTATATTCCAATAATTATGTATAATATAATCCTATAAACTTATTTATCTAATATTTTAAATCAAATAATCAAATTCAAATTTTTATTTAATTTAACAGTTAATTTACATCTATTTTAATAGTATTATTAAAAATAAAAAAGTAGTTATATCTTATCTTTTACCACTATAGATTTGACAACATTTTTAAAATTAAAATTTATGCTCGAGCACTTATAATATCAACAATGTCATGACCCCTTAAAAAATAGAACCCAAAAATAATAAATGATTTAAAATATTAAATTAATATATACAATATACTATTAAGATATAATTAAATAATACTATCACAATTAATTAATTATATATATGCGCGTGTGTGATATTATTATTAACACTTTTAAGAATAAGTATAAGATATTAGTGCATAAACATTAAAAATTTATTTAAGACTCGCTGACAATCATTAAATGTAATTAATGATCGTAGTTGATATTTTTCTTTATTTTCTTAGTTTGAAATTAAAAATAAATTCCACTAAAATTGCAAGGGACAAATAAAAAAATAGAAATTAGTGAACATAAATTAATTTAACAATAAATGCTTTGCTAAACTTTTAAACATGAATTTTTGGGATTTGCAAATTAATACACTAAAATTGTAAGGGACAAATTAAAAAATAGAAATTAGTGAACATAAATTAATTTTACAATAAATGCTTTGCTAAACTTTAAAACATGAATTTTTGGAATTTGCAAATTAATACAGGGGTCTAGTGGAAACATTAGTTCTCTCAAGGACTAATAAAAAAAAAATGAAAATGAAACTAGAATATATACATATAAATTGTGTTGATATTCTTGTGTAAGAAACACAAAACACATCAAAGTGGACAAACGAATAACAACACTGTGCTTGACACAAGACATATAAATAGGTATGAACATATTACAAAGTCTGATCTCCACTCTCAACATTATAGATTACAAAAATTTGGTATCATTAATAGTTATAATGTTCATCATAATTCAAATCATAGATTAAAAATAATAGAAAAATCAATAATAAAAAATCTAAACTTTTGAAGTGAAGATATAGATAGTTTGAAAATAATAATAAAATGGACATGAAAAAATCTTTCCACAAAGGCTCAACAAATGCTCACATTTGAAATAAAATATTCATATATTCAACCAAGGGCCACAACTTTTTTTTTCTTCAACATGTCATGCTTTGACCCCCGGTAATAAAAAAAGAGAGAAAAATCATCATGATGATTATTGTGAAAATCAACCTTTCACAAAGTGATTATGATGGAAAAACCTCCTCTTCCCCGACAATGTACAAGGACAATTCCTTACCATAACCCCAACTACAAATTATGAATTGATATTCTGCAACAGTCGCAACAAGAACTAAAAACGGTTTAAGGCACGTGCTTGGTGGCGATTTCAAAGCCTTGGTTTTCCTTTCTATCAGGAATCCAGGAATGGTTCGTCGGGTGCCACGTGTATTGGGTTAGATAAACCTGCACTGCCAATCTTGGGTTTGTTTTGTTGCGGAAGAGACCAATCATACCTATAAGGCAGTTTTCATGCAGAGGATTGCTTAAAGATACAACATTAAACAAAGGGACCAAGGGAACTTTCTGTGTTAACATTCGTTAGCTTGTTTCTTAGGTTTTTGTGTAAGGGTGGTACAATGAGTTCTCGCTTGTTCAGTGCTGCAGCCCGAACTACAAGGGCATTTGCTGCAGCTGCAGCATCCAAATCGATCAATGTTTTACCAGGTTGGTCAAACAATTTTTGTTTTACATTTTATTGCATTTTTCACTCTTGGGTTGTTTATTTTGTGAATGGTTGTCCTGAACCTGCAATGCCCATTTGTGAAATGCCTGCGCTTGATCATTGACCTGAACACCTTGATGGGCTGATGGACAACTCTAATGCAGGGTACAGTATAAGATATGCAACTTTGTTCTCATAAAGAACGAAGCCACTTTCTTTTGGTGGCTCGGTCACACACCATTCTTCCGGCCTTTTTTATAAAAGAAATACAGTCTAGATTAGATCACTTTCTCCTAGACCAAAAATCCCATTAGATGAACCCTTTGATATTAGAAAAAATAAGTCATAGGATCATGATTGGTTTAATTCGAAATGATGATGGTATAGATCACACATAATGATGGAATAGATCGCCTTCTGCTTTAGAGTCTAGGACAGTTACTATCCAAATTTGCAGAACCAGGAGGCACACTTCCTTCTCGATTGCTTGGTTATCGCTCTTGTCACTTCCTTCGTATCAGGATATTACATTAAGGAAGTTGTAGTTCATATATGGTTCATGTTGACCATATGGGACCATAGATAACCTCGTCGAAGTAAATGGACCCCTTCTCTCTGTCCGTAGATTGTGTGCAGCTTCTTTTCTAGTTGAAAAGATAGCCTACCTGCCAGTAGTAGATTCTTTTATAAAATACCATATTACAGCAATTATAAGTCGTATTTTTTAAAACTTTATATGAAAGTACTTTTGGGGAAATGTCCAGATCACTTTCCCCCACCCCTTGTAAAATGCAATGCATGATTCTTGCGGCCTTTCATAGAAGCAATAATTTTTATAAACTAGGGGTAGTGGGTTATATGTACAAGAGGGGGTTAGAAGTGATTGCAGTAGAAAAACTAATTATACATTTCTATTTCTGGTAAATTGTACAGCTAGTAGTTGATTCTTCCAAAGAGTGACTGTAAGAACCCGCTTTCAATTTCAGTCGTTTTTGGTAGTTGGGATATCTGTGGCACTTGATAGCAGACATAGCTTTTAAAAAATGGGATTCAATGAACGTTTATAGACAAATATTATAATATAGAAAATCTGCTCTTAGGAATGGATATGACTGAAAGATAGGGTTGGTGTATCACATGTATGTATCTAGGTTTTTGGGTGATCTTAATATTTGTAATAGAAGATAGATAGTCGTGATTAGGATTGATTGTCAGCCACTGGTACAATTAGTGTGTGTATATGTAATGTACTGGGATTTCGAAATTACTTTTTTAATGTGTAATAAAGGGGATGTTGGCTTTGCAGAAGCAAGATCTGTAGCAGGAGCAGTAGCAACCTCATGCAGAGGAAGGTTTTCATCACTTGCTGCCCTTAGTTCTTATGGGGAGCACCAGAATGCTTACAGGCAGTGGATATCTGGGGCATTGATGTTGCCGGCTGCAGGTAATTTTGTTTTTCAACTCCTAATGATTATATGTGATTATAATTTTAGTTTCAGTAGTTAATTCATATAATGGTTTATAATGGGCTGTTAATCTTGCATCGGTGCATGTATTACTTGTCTGTAAATTTGAATGGGCATTCCAGTCACTAAATTATTGTACATGGCAATAAAACTGAAAATAAATAAACACATCCCTAACAGAAATCAGCAAGTAATAATGAAAGTACACATCACCCAGAACAAATTCAAAGGTTTATTTTGGAGAAATCCACAGTACCTATGAGATCTAGAGTTTGCAACCTCTCAGACCTGTACGAGCACAATTTCCTCTCCTTCTCAAGTCCTTTGACCCTAAAAATGTATTCCAAAATGCTGTTCTGGTCACTATCACTTTTTACATTCATGGAAATTGTATTAAAATGGGGGAAAACTTTTAATCTCCAAAGATTGGTCCTCATCCTTCATTTCAGGTGACAACTGGCTTATTTAACACCTTGCAATCGCAGGGAAGACAGGAGCAAACTGAAAGACCAAAAGACTCCTTTTCTGGGCATATTTTGTAAGCTACGACATGACATTTTTTAGTCATTTATGCAATGGCTGTTTGCTTCTGTCCGTGTCTCTGACGTTAATGACAGAGAAGTAATGATTATGCCCCATCTGGAAACTCCTCAGATCAATACACTCATTTTGTTCAGGTAAAAAATGTAGCCTGCAGCAGCTGCCAATCTCCATCAGCTCCAAAACTTGATCTGCTCCATCTAGAAATTGATCATTTGTTAACTTAAGATCTATTCTATCGATTGATACGAGAAGCATTTAATTTTGTGAACAATCAGACTGTGTCTCCCAATGTGTGCATTGATATGGCTTAATGCAATTGGTCCATGATGAGGCTTCTGCCATGCACAGACGTGCCTATTATGTTTTAAAATTTAACATTGAAGCTTGTACATATTTTCCCCCTTTTTTTAATTATTCAGCTGGCACAGTCCATTGTTTTGTTCTTTTTTCCTGATGCAGTATGCTTTGGTGCTTGAGGGCTTTTTCCTGCATATTATTATAAGACAATCATTTATCTGTTTCTGTTTGACGCTTTTATCAGTATATCTTTTCTCTAGTTGTAAGTGGAGCTAATGCTGTTTGTATTAGACCATTCTTTTTTGAATTCCTTTTTAATTTTATCAGTGTGAGGTTGCTCTGTTCTGTCAGGGCCTACTTAATTTGCTACTTTTGAAGATAAAATGAATGCATTTGATCCCTACCTACCTTTTATGTGCTAACGTGTCCTTTTTCTTAGAATAATGGCTTCTACTATATTTTTGTTGGGCTAGGACAATGCTTCCCAGATCAATGCCTATTTAAGGTGCTATAAAGTCACAGTCAATAGAAAGAAAAACAGTGAATAGAAGCACAGAAGAACTGATTTGGGCATAAAATCCATCACATAATAGGTTCGTCACTCAAAGCAAATTTAATTATCCAGAATTGAACTGCATGAATCCATACATAGGAAAAAAATTATTATTAGAATGTTTGTAATAATTGAACATTCATCAAATAGTCACTCCTTTCACAGTAGCAAGTGTGACAAGAGAGGACCTCATCAAGAAGGTAAGTTGTCAGTTCGGTTTCAGTTCGGTTTCGGGTATGGATTGGGTTCGTCTGTACAAGAATATATATTTATATATGTGTGTGTACAAATATGCAGCAGCAAATAAGTTCATACACCACTATGCTAATTTTGAAGCGACATGGCAAACTACACAACCATATCAATGTTTTTCAGTTCAAAAGCAATAATGTCAACTTTAATATTCAGGCACCACAGCCAAATATCATCAAAAACCATCAAGTGAGTCATCATCATTCTGCTGTTACAAATTAGAAGCACAAAAAGTAATGCTATAGGCCCATTTAAGGCCAATGTTGTGATTGTGCCATATTGTGAGCTTCACACATTAATTGTCACTCTTGATGATTCAAAGAAAGCAGCTTTGGATCAGATAGGATGAAGATAAGAAAGTGTCATGTCCCCTATTCAAATAATTAAAAAAAATAAACTTTGTTAAGGCAAGCAGGCTCCAAAAAGGTGAAATTTCGGAAAAAGGGGCTAATCTTTGGAAACCAATGGACTAATAAATAAAAATTATTATTAAATTACATTTTATTAACCCCTCTTGGACGTGAGTTAGGGTTATGCCCTCTTTAAAAGGGGTTTGGAGGCATTTTTGGGCTCATTCTACATCTTTATTCTTGCTAATTTTTTTGTTGTTCTTCAGAGGCTGCCAAACCTGTGGAGAAGGAGACCCAAGAACGGGAGTTTGCAGGTTTCCAGGAAGGCTAAGGACGGGAGTTTGAAGCCATTCCATGTGCATGCTCATACAGAGTTTGCCTTTGTGCTGAATAGTGCCGATTTGGGTGTTTTCGGGGTTGTTTTTGGTTTGAGTTTGGGTTTTCAGTTGAGTGTTTCATATCAGTTTGGTTTGCTGCTGTATTTCAGACTTTATGATGTTAAAATAAAGCTGAATATATGTATTGGGTCGTGATTAAACTTCTGAGATAGTTTATGAGTGTTTTGTGGTGTTTCCGGACATTTTTGTGTTAATTTCGGGAGCCCGATTGAGCATAGTTTTGCCCTACATTTGTGAGCTGTTGTGTAAAAGCTATACAAATCTGGAAATGTCATTTTGTAAGCTGTTATGCTGCTGAAATTTCTGTAAAAATGTCCATTTTCAGATTTATTAATAATTTGTGAAGTTGTGAAGTTTTTGGCACTAATTTGGACATACTCGATTTGGGTTTTATTGGGAAATTGGCAGATCTTTGTAATATTGGTTGTTTGATTTTAAAGTTCTGATTTGAGGCTGGAAATATCATAAAAAATCAGTAAAGGGACATTTTAGTGGTATCAGAGCCGTGATCTTGCCAGCCTGAGGGTTTGTAGAAATTGCATGTCAGTTTTAACAACTACAAGATCTTGCATGTCAAGTTTTGATAACTACCCAGATCTTGCATGTCATATTTTATGATTGCATGCAACTAAGTGAAAGAGAAAAAAGATATTTGCAGCGAGAAAAGAACAAAGAAATTTTGATCAAACCCTCAGTTGAAAGCAAAAGTACAAAATCCAAGGAAGAAAAAAGTATGGCTGATCCAGATGAGATGGCAAAGAAATTCTTCCAAGACATCCAAAATACTCAGAAGCAAACAGTGGATGGTTTGGCGGAAACTAGAGAGGCTTTGCGAATATTGACAGAAAAATTACAAGGAATTGCATCTATTAATGAAAAAGGGAGCACTTCAGAGGAGCCAAGAAATGGGAGATCCACACCATCTAAATCAACCAAATCTATTTTCTTGCCTGCAGATGAGCCACCAGTACCAAATCCAGCCATTAATCTAGTGGAAGAGGTTACAGGTAATTTGATTACATTAAGAGCTACTTACAATGGCTTAGATGATGACTTTCGTAGTTCAGTTCCTTTTAGAGAATATGTGGATATAATGAACGCTTTGATGCCCAAGAAAGAGGACAGGAGGGAGCATGACACAAGTGGAAGAGAGCTCAAAAATAAAATAAGCAAGTTTACAGCACCTACTTTTGATGGAACAAATAAAATTTCAGCTAGAGCATGGCTACAAAAATTACAAACTTTCTTCACACTTAACCCCATGAAAGAGAGTGATGCTATTCAATTTGCAAGTCTACACTTGGAAGATGCAGCCTATGATTGGTGGTATCATGGAATGACTACTCAAGGTCACGATCAGGTAACTACATTTGAAGATTTCAGTCAAAGGGTGATAGATAGATTTGACCTCAAGGATGATGAAGAGTACTTTAAAGAATTGTCAAAGTTGAAGCAAACCAAATCAGTTAATGAGTATATAGAAGAATTTCAAAAAGTGGCTGTTATGGTACCTGATATGAGTGAAAAGAGGATCGTTTATCTTTTTCTTGATGGTTTAGAAGATTCTGTTAAGGGTTTGGTTAAGGCTTTCTCACCCTCAACCTTACAGGAAGCTATCAAAAGAAGCTTGCAACTTGAAACTTGCGTGCCTATGAAATCAATCACTAATCAAAAACCCCCAAATCTTTGGCAACACAAGGGAAATTTTCAGAAAAAGACTTTCCCAACACTACCACCAAAAGATGTGACAAATGTGGCAAAAAAGAAGGTAGATGAAGAGACTAGGAGTGAATTACGAAGGAAAAAACTTTGTTTTACTTGTAGAGAACCATGGATTCCAGGACACAGATGTTTGGGGAAAGGTCAAGTGCACTATATTGAAGTTGCTTCAGAATTTGATTCAGATGAGCATGAGGAATTTCATGATACTAAGGAGGAGGTAGAAGAAGAGAAAGTAGAAGAAATCAGCAAGGATGACACTTTAGCAGCATTATCAGGAGTCCCAAGATACCATCCCTTCCGAATTCGAGGGGTACTAGTAGGGCAAAGGTTGACTGTTCTTCTTGATAGTGGGGCAACTCACAATTTTATTGATGAGGGATTTGTCATGAAAAGAGGGCTTAAAGCAGAAGATTTTGAGGGATTCAATGTTACTGTAGCTGATGGATTCACTATGCCTTGCACACGGGTGGTGAAACAACTCAAGATGACCTTAGGAGATTATGAGTTATGTGATGACTTCTATGTGGTTGGTATTGGGGAGACAGATCTTGTATTGGGTGTTCAATGGTTGCACTCTATTGGAGGCTATTACATGAACCATCAAACTATGGAGTTTAAATTTCATTCCAATGGGAAAGAAGTCATATTGAGAGGGTTATCTAATGGAGCACCTAAGGCGGTCTCTGCAAAGAGGATGGAGAGGACTTTTCGAAGAGGACAAGTAACATGGGCAGCAGGAGTCATAATCCAACCAACAAGCTCTTCAAAGAATTAAGGTAATTTCCATTTTGAAATTCAAAATATTCTTGATAAGCATAGTATAGTTTTCAATGATTTGCCTCCAGGATTACCACCAGATAGAGGTTTTGAGCATGTTATATAGTTAGAACAGGGTGCCAAACCAGTTATAACAACCCCATACTGCCATCTAAGAGGTTATAAGGAAGAAATTGAAAAAACTATTAAAGAACTCCTGAACATGGGATTCATAAGGCCTAGCTCTAGTCCATTTGCATCATCTGTGGTACTTGTCAAGAAAAAGGATGGTACAATGAGAATGTGTATAGACTACAGGGCTCTAAACAAGAAGACCATAAAAAATAGGTATCCCATACCACGCATAGATGAACTCATTGATGAGTTACATGGTGCTGTATACTTCTCAAAAATTGACTTAAGATCAGGCTACCATCAAATCCGAATGAGGAGTGAAGATGTGGAAAAGACTGCTTTCAGATGTCACTATGGGCACTTTGAATTTCTTGTTATGCCATTTGGACTCACTAATGCACCTGCAACATTCCAATCTTGTATGAATAAGGTATTCAGTCAGCATCTTCGAAAATTTGTTTTGGTATTTTTTGATGATATCTTGATATACAGTAAAACATGGGAAGAGCATCTAAAGCACATAGACACTGTTTTGGAAATCTTGGAGCAGCAATCCTTCTATGCTAAGCTATCTAAATGTGAGTTTGGTTTGACAGAGATCCTATATTTGGGACATATTATAAGCTCTAAAGGAGTACAGGTTGATTAACAAAAAATCCAGGCAATTTTGGATTGGCCTCCACCCACTAATCTTACACAGTTGAGAGGTTTCTTCGGGTTGTGTAGCTACTATAGGAGATTTGCCAAGGGATTTTCTCAGCTTGCTGCCCCTTTGACTGATTTGACAAAGAAAGGAGCTTTTGTTTGGACAGAAGAGGCACAAAAAACATTTGATAAGCTTAAGGAGGTAATGAGTTCATGCCCTGTGCTTGCAATTCCAGATTTTTCTTTACCTTTTGTTGTTGAATGTGATGCTTCGAGAGAAGGTATAGGGGCTGTCCTAACTCAAAGGGGACATCCAATAGCATTTGAGAGTCGAAAATTAAATCAATCAGAGAAAGGGTACTCCATCTATGATAAGGAAATGTTGGCAATCATGCATGCACTTCATAAGTTTAGACAATATTTGGTATGTGGGAGATTCATTGTAAAGACAGACCATAATAGCCTCAGGTTCTTCTTGAACCAAAGGGATTTGAATGATCGTCAACAAAAATGGGTAAGCAAATTGCAAGCTTATGATTTTGATATTGAATACATGAAAGGAAAGAATAATGTGGTTGCTGATGCTCTCTCAAGAAAGCCCACTTTGTGTTCCTTATCATCTATCTCTGCTGATTGGAAAGTCTCCATAATTTTAGAGTATGCCAAAGATTCATTTGCCACTAAGATTTTGGATAAGTTAGTGGATGATAACAGGTACAAGGTTGTTGATGAATTGATTTATTACAAGAATAGGATCTTCTTAGTGCCAGGGTCAAAAACTAAGGAGAGGATATTGAGGGCCTTTCATGACACACCTTTGGCTGGTCACCAGGGATACTTCAAGACATACAGGCAAATTCGAGAGCGGTTTTCATGGAAGGGTATGAAGGAGGATGTCCTTAAACACATTAAGGAATGTATGGTATGCCAACAAAGCAAGAGTGAGCAAAATTTTCCTGCAGGGTTGTTGCAGCCACTTCCTATTCCCGAACAAAAATGGGAAAGTATTTCCATGGATTTCATCACTGGGTTGCCCAAGGTTCAAGGTAAGGATTGCATATATGTGGTGGTAGATAGACTAACTAAGTATGCACATTTCTTTCCTATCACATCTGATTTCAAGGCATCACAAGTGGCCGAATTGTTCTTCAAGGAAATTTTTAGATTACATGGTTTGCCTAGAAACATTGTTAGTGACCGGGACAGTAGATTCCTCAGCTCTTTTTGGAAGGAGCTCTTTCATTTGGCAGGAACTGAACTCACTCCCAGTACTAGCTATCTCCCTCAAACAGATGGACAAACAGAGATAGTTAATAAATGGATAGAAGGATATTTGAGGAACTATGTTTTAAATCAACAACATGCTTGGGTGAAATGGTTACACCTAGGGGAGTATTGTTACAATACATCTCATCACATGTCTATTGGTATGCCTCCTTTTCGTGCTCTTTATGGTTATGATGCCCTTTCCTTTGTTGATCTAATACTTTCCGATAGCAGAGTACCCGCAGCAAGTGATTTCATCAAGCAAAGCCAAGACATAATAAGGTCCCTCAAGGATAATCTACAACATGCACAAAACCAACAAAAGATATATGCTGACAGGAAAAGGATTGAAAGATCTTTTGAGGTGGGAGATTTGGTATTTGTTAGGTTGCAGCCATATAAGCAAAGCATCTTGAAGAGAAGTGGGGCAGAGAAACTCAAGCCAAGGTTCTATGGGCCTTATAAAATCATCAAGAAGGTAGGAGAGGTAGCTTATGAATTGGAGCTCCCACCAAACAGCAAAATACATAATATTTTTCATGTATTTTGCTTAAAGAAGGTTCTAGGCCAGCAAACCATAGTATCTACAGAATTACCACCTCTTGATGATGAAGGGAAATTAGTTTTGATACCAGAAGAGATTTTGGATACAAGAGAGAAAAGGTTGAGAAATAGGAGCATCATAGAGCATTTGGTCAAATGGAAAGGATTACCACTAGAGGATGCAACTTGGGAAGGAGCACATATTCTTGAGAATTCCAACCTTCATTGCTTGAGGACAAGCAATATTTGGGAGGGGAGGACTTGTCATGTCCCCTATTCAAATAATTAAAAAAAATAAACTTTGTTAAGGCAGGCAGGCTCCAAAAAGGTGAAATTTCGGAAAAAGGGGCTAATCTTTGGAAACCAATGGACTAATAAATAAAAATTATTATTAAATTATATTTTATTAACCCCTCTTGGACGTGAGTTAGGGTTATGCCCTCTTTAAAAGGGGTTTGGAGGCATTTTTGGGCTCATTCTACATCTTGATTCTTGCTAATTTTCTTGTTGTTCTTTAGAGGCTGCCAAACCTGTGGAGAAGGAGACCCAAGAACGGGAGTTTGCAGGTTTCCAGGAAGGCTAAGGACGGGAGTTTGAAGCCATTCCATGTGCATGCTCATACAGAGTTTGCCTTTGTGCTGAATAGTGCCGATTTGGGTGTTTTCGGGGTTGTTTTTGGTTTGAGTTTGGGTTTTCAGTTGAGTGTTTCATATCAGTTTGGTTTGCTGCTGTATTTCAGACTTTATGATGTTAAAATAGAGTTGAATATATGTATTGGGTCGTGATTAAACTTCTGAGATAGTTTATGAGTGTTTTGTGGTGTTTCCGGGCATTTTTGTGTTAATTTTGGGAGCCCGGTTGAGCATAGTTTTGCCCTACATTTGTGAGCTGTTGTGTAAAGGCTATACAAATCTGGAAATGTCATTTTGTAGGCTGTTATGTTGCTGAAATTTCTGTAAAAATGTCCATTTTCAGATTTATTAATAATTTGTGAAGTTGTGAAGTTTTTGGCACTAATTTGGACATACCCGATTTGGGTTTTATTGGGAAATTGGCAGATCTTTGTAATATTGGTTGTTTGATTTTAAAGTTCTGATTTGAGGCTGGAAATATCATAAAAAATCAGTAAAGAGACATTTCAGAAAGCAGGCTTTGGATCCAGATTTAACTGCAGTAAATATCTGTTTAGATTTTGTTCAATCAATAGTTTTCTATACACGTAAGCCCATATGCACAAATTATTGTGTATTTCTTACATTCCATAATAGATGTGTGACACTTTTATACATTCTGATTCTTCTCAAGTAGCATTTAGTTCAAATTAAATATGATTAGTAATTTGAGTCTAATCATTTGCTTGAGTCTAATTTATCATTAAAAACTTTTTTAAGAAGTAAACAAACAGGTGTTTCTTTTGACCGAATTCTCTGAAATTCTGTCCAGGTTCCACGTTGCTCAAAAGTCATCTGAATTTTGCCGGGGTTCCTTTGAGATGATTCCCAACAAAATTTGGTCTCTATGGCAGACTTTTGACAAAATCTGACAAGGACCAGACTTTTGAGAGAATTGAACCAGGGATTCCTAGAAGAAAATCTGGTAACTTAGTGAAGAAGTTAAAATTCCCTCAAAGATAAAAAAACAACCTTGGAGACACTAAGATAAAATTCCCTCAAAGATAAAAAAACAACCTTGGAGACACTCAATATATAAAACCCAATATAACTCTTGCCCTTCCGATGCTTCAAAACTTCCCCCCTTTTTGTAAGTGGATGTCATCCAAATCAAGCCCCTTGAAAATCCCTGCTCTTGCAAACACCTAGAGAGGCAACCAAGAACCAACCTCCTCAACCTTTTCAAATACAGCTAGGGTGAAACGCCTATGTTACAACATTGTAACCTATCAAAATCCGTGGCCTCAGCAAAATCACACTAAAATTTTGCTCAACATGGATGCACCACATCAGAAAGGACACAGGGTAGCTTAGAGGAGACCCTGCATTCATGGCAAAAGCATAGGGTAGACAACAGGAATAATCATGACCTTTAACTTCATTCATTTGGTACTTTGACTAGCTTGAAAAAAAAATCAAATCTTTTACCACTTTTATTTGGGCATTTTACAACTTTTAATATTATTGGGTTCCTTAGTATTTAATCACTGTGACCTTCTATTTTCCTTCTCTAGTGCGCTTGGTCCTGGGATCCAATATACAAACAGATTTGTCCCATATGACTAGCACTTAGTTTCTTTAGGATTTTATTATGAATTTCAAACTCTTATTGTGAAGGAGAGAAATGCAGAAGAAACCCGGTTGTAGACCACAGCACAAAATAGAAACATATAGTAGAGCAGAATGACCCAACTCTTCATCACGAGAAATTGGGTTCATGATTATACAAACACATCAATATTTACATTGTGAGACGACACTGTAAGAATTTGCCTAAGGCAATAATTCAACACCAAGATCAAGAAGCTCAATAGATAGCACAAGAGAGACAAATGAGAATCAATTGAGAATGGATATCAAATGATTGGATATCAGATAATTGGATATGAGATGAATACACACTAGAAGTGCCTGTATATAAAGGCAATTAGAATGACTAGGAGTCAGCAAAGAGATAATCATCACAACTAAGCACATGTCCACCAAGAGTGGATTATCCTCCATTGAGCACAGGAGTTTGTGCAATGATGAGAGGATAAGTTTATATAGGTGTATCTCATAAAGATGTTGTAGACACCATGTGCTCAAATAAGCTACTAACTCCTGTGTTGTCAACAAGACAACTCATATGACACTGCATATTCCTAAGTGTCTACATGACAACTAATATAAAAATGCATTATCCTAAGTAAACTTAAGTAAAGTGTAATAATAATTAATTATTTACACTAACACCCCACCTTAAGTGCAACTTAGGGGAATGCACTTAAGCCCACAAAGCTAAATGCAAGATGCAATGTGGGTCCCGACTACTAGGCCATGTTAGGTACCCATGTACAAATGCAATGCTCTACATAGAATGCTATGCGATGCAATGCAATCTCTTTGAAAATGGAGAAAGAGGAAAAACCTCATGGGAAAAACCTCCTCCAAAAAAAGAGATGAAGAAATACACGATGCATGCAAGGATGGAGCAATCAAGACCCCCCTAGTATGACATACATCATGCATGTACAAGCATATATCCCCCATAAAAAAAAAAATGATGCCATCCCCCCCATATTGAATAATCTCTTGCAAGGATGTCATGAAGACAAAAAAGTATCCAATGCCTACAAACGACATTTCTCCCTTTAGGAAGAAGATACACCAAATATAGGTGCAAGTATACTTCCCATTGTGGATAGGAAGATGGATGAGGAATCCATATGTAGTATGCTATGGATGCTGCCTCTAAAGTCTACTCATATGTTGACAAGTCCTTGATGAATGTAGATGCCACAAACCAATCTAGTGGATGCCCAAAAGAAGGTGGCAAACAAGGTAACATGTCCATGTATGAAAGTGAATCAACCTCCAAAGACAAGGAATCATCCTTATAGGAAGATATGGGAAGAGAAGCAATGTAGCCTCCCCTAATGATGAATGCACACCCATGAAAGAAGCTCCTTGATGACTGAAGAAGTTGCACCATGAAAACTAAATGATGTTCCTCCTTGTAGGAATAAGTGGTGCCATAGGTGTACTAGAGAATCTCCCCAACTAGTAGGAAGAATTCTCAAAAGATATGATGTTTGAGGAAACTGGAATACAATCTCCAAAGACTAATATGTCTCCTTTGAAGTAAAAGAGTCCTCCTCCAATGCTGAAAAGAAGTGTCCACAATCATGTCAGTCTCAAAAGAAAGATCAAGTGGTTGAGGGTCCCCTCGCAACAAGTGAAGAAGAATTCTCCTCAACAAAGAGAAGATGGATGTCATCAATAATGTCTCCCACATCTTCAATGTAAGACTCCACAAACAACACTTCAATGTCTAGAAGGAAGTCATCCCATGAAGCATGGTGTTTCCTGCTGCACTGGCTCAGGAGCATCTATGGCTAGAACTGGATCAGTAGAAGCAACAGGAGCATCAGGAGGTATGATCTGAACAAGAGTTGTAGGTACCACAACTAGAATGACTGGAGGTAGATTGTCCTCTGGTAATGGAGGGACTCATGGATCTCCATATGCTTCCCAAAGACACATCCAAATGCCATGAGGACTACTTGCCTTATTAAGATAAGCAAAAGATTCCTTACTCATACTGTTATACGTAAAGCGAAGAAGAAGAGAAAGATGTCCCCAATTAGTATTAGGTGGAAATATCTTTGAATATAGATAAGGAAACACTTCCTTATGTTCTCTTAGATGATCAATCATCAAAACACTCCATTTTTTATAGTTCCTTTTTGTCAATTTGAATCTTAAACCAAACTGACACTTTTCACATGACTCAATGAGATCAAATAATGTATGCAACCTCAAAATGCAAAAAAAATAAAATCAAAGAAACCCCCCCTAATGCATACCCCCCCTAATGCATGATTTGACACTTTATATTTGGTGCGATTACAATGACCACTTGCCAATTTAGGGCCTAAGTGGACTTCTGATTTTGATGGTTACAACAACAAATATGAAGCTATATCGGACTCAACAAGATAAGACACAAGACCTCTCAAGGATCTAATTAATTACAAGTGCCAATAGGCCAAAATGAGACCAAAATTTGAAATTACTATGTCTACTCAAAATTACTCCAAACTGATACTAGATCTGGAAAGTAGAGAAAAAATCATGCACTCAAAAAAAAAAGCACTTGAATATGTGTCCAGAAGAGCTTGAACTAAGCCTTTGAAGTTGCAAAAATTGGAATTTGCGATTTGCAAAAAAATTCAGGAACAAAGATGTCAAAAATCCTGCACCAATGTGTAGATCACAAAATTCTACCCTAAAACAAAAAAATTGCTCGGAAAAAGGACTTCGTATGAGAGAGATATTGCTGTTTGAAAATCACCTCTGTAATTATATTTCCTGAATTGCTGCTGTCGCACCTTCAAAAATCAAATGACTCTAGATTTCACCTCAGATGTCCGATTTTGATGAAACAAAAGTCGACTTGGGGGTTTTTTGACCTTCTGAATATGATACCAATATCTAATTTGTACTAGCAAGCTCCAATCTTGACTTGTAAAAAAAAAATCTCTCCAATGGCTATGCAATGAAGCTCCTGTAGCTCTGATATCATGTAAGAATTTGGTATAGCTCTGATACCATGTAAGAATTTGCCTAAGGCAATAATTCAACACCAAGATCAAGAAGCTCAGTAGATAGCACAAGAGAGACAAATGAGAATCAATTGAGAATGGATATCAGATGATTGGGTATCAGATAATTGGATATGAGATGAATACACACTAGAAGTGCCTGTATATAAAGGCAACTAGAATGACTAGGAGTCAGCAAAGAGATAAGCATCACAATTAAGCACATGTCTACCAAGAGTGGATTATCCTCCACTAAGCACAGCAGTTTGTGCGATGATGAGAGGATAAGTTTACATAGGTGTATCTCATAAAGAGATGTTGCAGACACCATGTGCTCAAATAAGTTGCTAACTCATGTGTTGTCAACAAGACAACTCATATGACTATGCATATTCCTAAGTGTTTACATGACAACTAATATAAAAATGCATTATCCTAAGTAAACTCAAGTAAAGTGTAATAATAATTAATTATTTACACTAATAGACACAAATATTGATACCATATACACAAGGCCAAACAACAAGAAGAGAACTGAAAATGATATACAAGACAATCACTTGCAGCCAACAAGATGATAACACACATTTTGAACCCGTCTGGAAATGAAACTTATAAAATCTTTCTTAGGTCATGCCATGCATGAAAAGCCATGGCACAAGGCCATGAATATGCTGCTGCAAACGCTTGCCTCTTTCAAATACCAGTCTGTTGAAGAAAATGATCTTCCCCATCCCAGAACTGCTTCCATCATTCAGTTGCAATAACCATGACTTTCTTCTCACATGTATTGACCTGTAATTGCCTCCCAAGAAATGAAGACCAGCTCTACTAAGTAGTATCAGCCTGTTATTGCAAGGTAATGACAAATATTAGGCCTCTGACATATATTGTAATGCATCATTTATATTCATAGTAGCTGCGGGTACCACCACTTGAAAAACCAGGTCAGCTCCAAAAGGAATGAGAATGTGGTCAAACCTGTTGACCTTGTCACACGAGTTAAGCCGAACAGAGAATGCCTCCAATTTGCATTGCAATGAAAAATATGTCTTCTTACCTACCTTTGTTGTTCCCCACTAAGAAGATTTTGTTCTTGCAAATCAAACTTAAAAGATTGAAACTTTGGCACATTATCAAGTTGAGCAACATGCTGATTTCAATCTTGGCATATGTTGTTTCCCAACATTATTATCACTTGTTTGAGATCTGTTAAAGGATTCCCATTATTCACAGTAGTAGGAACTGCAACTTCATCAGAAAGGAAAGCTTCATAAACAACATTGTCTTCATTATGCCCCTGGATAATGAGTGGCCAGCATACACCACTTTCACACGTGCTGATACTGTCCTCAGTATTGAATTCAGACCTCCAACCATTAACACAAAATTCACTACCATGAGACACCTCATCATTTACTCTAACAAGAAGTTTTGGTGCCCCTATTGAAGCACAATCTGCATGAACAAGATTATATGCCTTCCCTAAAATGATTAGGTTCTCTGTGCGCTCACATCATCACCATCTTTACAAATCATTGAAGGCAAGACCTTTGCCTCAGAAGTCTTATCACCAAGTGTAGCCGCAACCATGTCATTGTCATGCAAGCAAACATTGGCAGCTTCAGAAATAATAGGAGCAAAGTAGTTTCATACATCAAACAAGAAACTAGTTTTTTTGTTCATCCTTGATGTCATAAACATGTAAACACTATATAATTAGCTCCAAGAGTTGATTTGGTTGATTGTTCAATTGTGCATTTAGTTCCCCTTTGTCCATATGCTGCATTTCTTGTGGTATGGCTTGAACTATTCAAATTTTGCTTCCTTGGGAAGTTCATGTTTGTGAGTTATTGACACGTCTTTCTTCTTCACTACATTGAAACTTTCCTTTTCCTGGTCATCTTCTTGGTGACATTGCCATTTCTGTAATGTCCTCTTTCTGAAATAGAATTAAATTATAAATAATAATAAAATAAAATAAATAATAAATATAGTATATTTTAATTACAAGTGATGCAGGAGAATCTTGTGTGTATTTGGTTTGTCTTTTAATAAGGGTCATCTCAGTGCAAAGTTGCTACTTTTTTAAGGTTACTATTTTTAGTAAGTTGGTCGTTTGAGTCCAGAATGTTTTAATTTCTTCCATGGAGGTTTACTTTGGATATATCAGCTTGCCAATAAAGTTTCATGATAGGCGTTTGGGTTTGAACTTGGTCCCATTTTGAAAATGGGATATTGCAACAGTTTAGTCCTTGATTGCTCAATCATTTGCACTTTCTGGAAATTAATCTTTTCTATTGCATTTGATTTTTTAGCAATAGAACTGGTGAAGGGGTTTGGCTTCTTTCACATTTCTTTTACCCAAATATTTTCTGTTACGCTTGAGTGTTACAGTGGTTATGTGTTGGACAGTATTGCCATTTTCTGCCATGCATGTTTGCAAATGAAGTCTTTCAGCTTGTTTATAGATTGCTGTATAAGCTAATTTGTTATTTGCATATCCTTAGTAACCGCATGATGACTGCCTTTCATAGTGACCATTATCTTAAAGGATCTTTTCAACTTGTTCATTTCTTGATGAGTACATTGGTTTCATGCTGCTTTATGCTTTTGTTATGTTGGGCATTTTTTTCCTTTTATACTTTCTGTTGCTAGATTGAGGCTTAGTTTCATCGGCTGTGCTTGTAGTCTGTTATATTTTGATGTTTGAGACTTTTGGATAAATGTTTGCGACATTTCAATTTGGATATTAATATTGATAGACCATGGTTTTGATGTTTGAGACTATTGTTATAATGTGTTATACTGATTTATACTGCTGCTATTATCATTTATGTTATTATACTACTGTTGTGACTCGTGAATTGGTGATTTCTTTGTTGACATATCTCTCTTTAAGATAATGGAACATAGTTCTTGAAATGCGTCCCAGAAATGTGTCCCCTGCCACCTTGTCTCCGTTCTTGAAATGCCATGGAACATAGTTTTGAAGCAGTTATATATTTCCATGCCCTTGCTTGAATGACTAGTGTATTTTCAAGTTTGATCATGAATCTGAGGTGCAGTAGTAAAAAAAAAATAGTACATATAATATAATCTAAGATCAAGTTCTGGTGATATTTTTGAGCATCTATACAATTTTTTTCTATTGCAATAATTGAAGGTTGGCAAGGAAACATGTAACGTGAAACAATGGCTGGAGCAGTCAGTTTAATAGATTATCTTTAAACAAAAATGAGTATACTGTTTAATCATAGAGCCAACTATTTGGTATATGCATCAGTCATAAATATTTACCTATGCCTGACTTATGTAAAGAAATATTTAAGATGTAAAGGATACGCATCCTCACTTCACTACCGGATTGTCAAAATATGCTAGAGACTGAGATACGTTCTTTTCTATTCGTATCTACGTATGCCCAACTGATGCAAAAAAAAAAGATTGAACAACATATGCTAAAAGTTGAGAGAAGTTTCTTTCTGTATAAGAGTTTTATTTTTAATTTTTTCCATAATTCACATGACACTTTTTGACGTTTTATAATACTTTCCTTTCTTTTTCTCTGAATTTTAAGATCTTGTTCTTAATGCTTATAGAGCGTTTGGCATATTAATATTCACCTTTCTCTCCTGTCCTGCATAAAACTGTGCAACTAACCTCTAACAATAGCTAATGTGAATGTTGTTCCCATACTGAGAAATTTTTTTTAAACGCTTTTTATTTACTATTGGGTCATAGAATTTTATTCATGTTTGTTGTAAACAAGAATTTGCTATTTCTCCTCACAATGCATTCAAACTCTTCCTTTTTATTGCAGTTTACATGCTTCAAGATCCACCAGCCCAAGCAGCAGAGGTAACAACCTTTCTGAACCAAAACAAGGGTTAAAACACACTTGTTTTTATGCCTAAGTTCAAAGCAAAATCAAGGGTTTAATAATATTATTGGGAACACCAAATTTTTGGGGGAACCATAACTAGAATTAGAATCTTCTCTGGAAAAGTTTGAAGCTTGAATTTGTTAGATTTCTTACAAATGAAGGCATTATTGAATTGAACTTTAACATATCAACTGACTGGTATACAGCTTGAACGAACATTTATTGCCATCAAGCCTGATGGTGTACAGAGAGGGCTTGTAAGTAGCTTCTATCTTATAAAGCTACAATACTTTCAGTTGCTTGTGTGTTTACCTCACAGTAATTTTGTTTGCATCACAGATTTCAGAGATTGTTTCCCGCTTTGAGCGCAAGGGTTACAAACTTGTTGCTATTAAGCTGGTGGTTCCATCCAAGGACTTTGCTGAGAAACATTATTATGATTTGAAAGAGAGACCATTTTTCAATGGCTTATGCGAATTCCTTAGTTCTGGACCTGTTCTTGCAATGGTTTGTGTACTTCTGTTTAATATCTACTACTAAGTTTTTAGGGAAATGCACCTCTCAATTTATGGATGGGCCTTACTTTTGTTTGGGGTATTATGTCGCTCATATTAAACATGATATTATGTCTGTCATGAGTTTGAACATGCAACTCTGCAAGAAATTGCCAGTCTTTCATATTTGGTGCTGGTCATATTTGTGAGGATAGGAAGGTCAATGAGAGATTAAATAATGAGTTTGTTATGATATTTGGACTTGCATATATGATAGGGTTGCAATGAATCCCCTTTTGAACATAATTAATTTTAATCACTCTTTCAATTTTAATAATGACATGATTTCTGTAGGTATGGGAAGGTGAAGGAGTCATTAAATATGGGCGCAAACTTATAGGTGCAACTGATCCTCAGAAATCGGAGCCTGGGACTATTCGAGGTGACCTGGCCATAATTGTTGGAAGGTATATACTGGATATGTAGCTAGATCAAATCACAATTCTTTCTGTTTCTTAAAATATGTTAGAACAGGATCTGCAAAAAAAGGTGAATTCAACATCCCGAAATTTGATCTGCAGGAATATTATTCATGGAAGTGATGGTCCAGAGACAGCCAAGGATGAGATCAATCTATGGTTTAAGCCAGAAGAGCTAGTCAATTATACACATAACAGTGAAAATTGGCTTTATGGAAAGTGAAGAATAACTCGCATTTTTAAGCATGACAGCAAGAAGTGGTTTTCTGAAGAATAACCCACTTCCATTTTTCATTTCAAAATAAAGATGTCGTCGATAGCCATTCCTGGTCTGATCATGACCTTTGATTATGCCCTCACCACAGAGGTCCCGGTAAACTAGATGAGAGAGGAGGTTGTTTTTCTTGTTAACCTCTTCATTTTCTATGCGTGTTGGATCTTACTAATAATTGAAGTCATCTTTGAAGCTAACCATTATTTCTTAAGTTTGTTTGGAAGTTTTCTGTTTTGAATTTGACACAGATCTTTCCTTTGACAAATGCTAGGTTCCCCAATTTTATAAATTATGTTATGAAACATCATGCAAAATCTTCTTCGGTCCCCAATTTCACAGTGCCCTTAAAACACTGTATAGATTGTTTTTTCAATCCTCATCAAGTTGCACTTAATTTCACATCCTTTTTCTGCCTCCAAGCTTGGTTGGGAACTTATAAACACCCAACTGACTCAAGTCTATGTCAAAATAGAGCTACATGTGCTCTTGAGATAAAAATGCAAATTGATACTTTGAATGATCACGATGTGCTCTGGGAGTTTGGATTGTGATTTTTTGCCTTAGCAACTTTCTGCCAGCCTTTTTCTCTCCCATTATTAGTTCTTTCCTTTGTTTTCTTGAGGAATACGCATACGTGTGTAGTTGCCATGTTTCTGCATGTTTAGTTTGTTATTCAGTAGTTTGGAATGCCTACTTGATTTCATTATTAATAATTTCTAGGTCTTGTTTGGTTGTAAGGAGTATTGTTTGAACGAGGTGTTGAGTTTGTGTTGTTACCCGATGTGAGACACAGTAGAAGTTCGCCATAAATGAAGAGAGTTTAGAACATTCTGGTCCCAGATTAAAATTGAATTATTCTGTTTTAACGAAACTCCCCTTTTAATTCAAGCTACCTTGAAAGACATGATAGGTAACTCACTAACTTGATCAGCAGCCATGTAAGAATCGGTTGGTAAGTAAGCTGCTTTCTTCAAGACCTTGGTTCAATCTGCAGGTATACTTGTTGTAGATGGTCCTGGAGACTGCTGCTATGGATGGGAACGTTGTAAAATATTTTAGTGGATGTTGTGAGGATTTGGAATGCATTTCACCATGAGGCGGTCTCAGAGATTTTGTGGTAATGGTTATTTTCGAATAGAAAGCTCAGAAACTTTAAGAAGTAAATGGTAATTTTTCAAACCATAATAATTAAAAGACTAGCTGAAATGTTTCTTTCAACAACTACTAATGCTTAACAGTAAACATTTGTAGATCCGTAACTTTGTGGCAGGGATTTTCCAGAGATTTTCCAGAATACATCTACTCAAGAGAATTAAAATTGTTATTTTTAGACATAAATTTTTCATATTTTTCATTTGAAATTTGAAGATAATCTATCTTATGAAATATTTATACCATCGAATCTGAGTCCATGAAAATAAATCGTACAACCATATTTTGTAGAATTGCTTCTACTAATGCGGTTAATCCCTTGTATAGAAAAAAGGGTATAAAAAATGAAAATTTATGGTTCATTATTGCCCCAGGTTATCTCTGTATACCAAATTCTTTTGCTAAGGTTTTCTGGGTAATAGCTAAGACGACTCCTCAGAAAAACGAGTCATTTAAAGTCAATTTCAGCATCGAATTAAAAGACAATAAAAGTATTCTTATAACAAACATATTGCTGATTCTTGTTATTATTGTAACTGATGGCATGTGGGGTTGAGGAAGATGGCATTTAATCACACTTGTTCACATACAGTTTCACCATTTTCGTAACTTTTGTAAGTAGACGCCAGTCATACATCACAGTAAATTATTATTTCTTTAATTATAAAAGATTAGAAGGTAGTTTTAATTTAGAGAATTGTATGATTATTTTATTATATAAAATAATAATAAAAATAGCTTGTAAGATAGTACATGCACTTTTATTTTATTTTGATGAGTGAAACATGAGTTTGAGGTTCGCATTTGTACCAACTGGTTAAAGGAGTGTAAGATTATCATATAATTTTTTCAATATATTTACCTTATTTTTTATTGAATGCCTCACTAGATTCTAAAGACTTAAGATAAATACATGAGAGTTCTTAAAACAATAAGAATCTTTAACATACAAACAACTCTCTTGTTTACATGCAATGGTGAAAATTTTCAAGATGCAAATTTCTCACATTACGTTCTCTCTAGCAACTATCAAGATGGAGTCATTGGGGGAGGCTCTACCAACACAGGCGTTGTCGGAGGATGTTGTTGGTTTGCATCAAGATGCTCCTATAATGTCCACTAATGTTTTTGACCTTCGCTCAAACCTTTGTGCCTCAATTGGTTTGGGGTGTAAGGTAGATGTGTTGGGTGCTACTCCACCTCTGTGATTTAGGGGTGGTTGTTTTTCTTGGTATTGACTACTGGAGGAATGTTCGTTCAACATTCTTCTCAAAGATTTGGTGCTGGATATGATAAGACTATGGATGAGCATGTTAATTAAAAGTTTTCTTTTGCTACTTTAGCCAAATAAAGCTTTGTTCATGTTTCCAAGTCAACTGTTGTTGATCCTTCAGAGAAGATTCCTCAACCCCTTGTCTATGCCAAGACATCCAATGTGGTGTTGTGTGGTCTAGATGTGGAAAATGAAAATTTCTAATGATGTTGTGAGCTAGTTTATAAATTCAATGGTTTCTAACCTCTTCTAGACCTCCATAGTTGGGTAAGAGACATGTGGGGACCCTTAGTCCTTGGCAATATCACACATTTCTCTTCTGCAAAGGGGTCTTTGACAACTCTTTTTACTTCTAAAGAATGATAATTAGTCCTTAGCAAGTTGTGGGTTGGGGAGACCCACTACCTCTTGACCGAACGTTAGATCATTTCCTTTAATCCTCTTACTTAAGCACTTAGTATACCTCCAGTTTGGGTTTAATTCTCCTATCACCCCCTTCACTTTTGGGAGAGCTCTTGCTTTGATGTCATTGGCAAATCTATTGGCCATTTCATAAACCATGAACTATGAGTTCCTCTACCTTTGCAATTGATTGTTCTCTTTTGTAATGTAAAGATGTTGCCACTTGGTCAAAAGATGCATGTGAAGAACATTTGACTATTTCAGCTTTTGATTCTTCCTTTGATGAAGAGTTGCATGTTGAAGGGCAAATGAAACCCTTGCTACAAATTTGTGTGATGTTACAAATCTAGATGATGTTCCTATAGAAAATCAATCTATTTATGAGAATACACTTTTGCTCCTATTGGGGTGACCATCTTTGGCTATGATGACCCTTTGCCTACTACTCCTCTACTCCAATCTCCAGTAAAAGATGTACAACTCTTTCACACTTTGGCCCTTGTATTGGTGGTTGTCCAAAGAGAATTGCATAAGTTTTTCCTTGTAGTATCAAGAATTCTAAGGACATCACTTGGACAATTGTTAAACTCACATTCTTCTCCACAAGTGGTGAGTGAGTTGCTCTCCCACTCTTGAGGAGGGCTTCTAGCCTTTATGCTAGTGTGTTGGTTATATTTTTGTATTATGTATTTATCAACGCCTTTAGTTTTAGTGTGTTAGTGAGTCGGTGATGGCCTCAACCTATAAAGCTAACACCTTTGCTAATGTGTTATTGTCTCTGATGCCTTGGAGTTGTGGTAGTGTCAGGGTCGACCCCCTTGCTAGGCTATCAATTTTAATCAAAACAACAATCTTTTAGATATCATTTTCTAATGTGGCTGATGATGTCTTTGAGAACTCATCTTTTGTAAAACCCTTATGGAAATTCACAATAGTAAGGGTTTTTGAGTTGAGAGGGTGGGTTTAATCTTGAGAACTAATTAAATTATTGTGAGGATCGTGTGTAATGACATAATGGTAGGATTTAACCTCGATCCCTCCCACATGAAGCATGTGCTCCTCAATCACAAAAGTATCTTTTGGCATTGATGGGTAACCTATCAATTATAAATATTTTTGTATTTCATTTTTTCCCCACTAATCTATTGATTGCTTCATCAAGATCTCAATAGTAAGACATTTCAATAAATTTGTTAAAACACAAAACTGTAGTCATAGAACTCAATTAATTGTATTTTTTTAGTATGCAATTACACTTACCCAAATTATTACCAATAATTCCAAGATACTCTAGTATCTAAAATTGTAGAGTAAGGTACACACCATGTGTTATGTGATTCAGAGTATTTGCTCTAGGTTTTAGGCATAAGCAATATTGTATGAAACTAATGTCCATGTTCCAACACTTTTCCTTATCTTGAAACAAGTTAAATTTGAGGATAAATTGATCAATGGTGAAGTATAGGTACAAACCTTTTCCTTTATGTTGTTCAAATTTCATGTATATGTTTCTAATTATACTTTGGGTTTATGCTTGATATTAAAATAGGGTATAGTTTAATTTAAGCTAGTTTGATTCGTGATATTTGCTAGTTCTTGGTTTTATTATCGATCACTTGTTGATTATATTAAATTTAGTATTTGATTATTCAATAAAATATAAAATGGAATATTAGGACTAAATTGGATATTAAATAAATTATCTTATGATTACTATTTACATGTGGGAAAGGAGAGAGTTCTTCCTTGAAAAATAACAATCTTAATTAGGTTAGTTTTCAACATGTTTCTTGCAATGGCTCCTACTTTGTTGTCCATTTCAAACTTCCAAACTCCCTGTCGATTGACTTTGGGGTTATGTTGGTAGGAGTTTCTTCTTTGGGTGTTGTTGGGAGTCCTTCTCTAGAAGTTGTTGTTACCATTTGTCCCTTCGCTAATTGGCCAACTACTTTGCTGGGTTTTCGCCATGGGGCGTTGATTGCTTGGGATTTTGAGGTTTGGATGCTATGAGATTTTTGGTCCCCTCTGATCTTCTAGAGCCTTCTATTCTAGGTGTTGGCCTTGGGCTTGCGGTTTTTTCTACTCTTACTCTTCCTCTTGGACATCTTCTGGCAACCCATCTTAGGTTGGAGACTGTGTTTTCTCTCGCCTTTAGTCATCCTGGCCTTGGGATTATAAAGTTTGGGTTCTCCCTACCTCTAGTATTTTTGCTCCTAGGTTTGACAAGGATGGGGTTACCCCTCCACAATCTATTGCTACCATCTAATCGAAGTGATGAAGGGTACTTCCCTTATCAACACCAACACACAACAAAATATAGTAATAACAACAAATTGTACAAACCAATTAATTGCAACAACATGAAACTTACTTTCTATTATTTTCAGTAAACCATAATTACAATATTTAGATAACATGCACAAGCACATGGACATTTTTCATAATAATATATTGGAAGCTAGAGTCACCAAATACATACCCAAAATTGCCCTGGATAACCATGCGAGCCTTCATTATATATGAGAAAAAATAAATTGCTCTAGAAGATTTTAGAAATTGTAACTCTAAACTATGGTTGACCATCTTTAAATATTATTGTTTATCTTGATTCTAGAAATTTTACCTCTAAACTTTTAGGTTGACCATCTTTAAATATGATTATTTATCTATTTTTACATTAGAATAAGCCTCAAACAACTTTTACAACTCAAAAGAGTTTTTGAAAGAATTTTAGCTTTCTATTTTATGAAGGTTCCAGTGTCTTCTTACCAAGCAACACTTGTCGAACCAGCAAGTTCTCCCCTTGCTCGGGCTCATTCACCAAATCCACATTATCATGTACCACAACTCTTCTATCACTAACCTTTTGGGAACATTCAAAAAATCTATGACCTTCACCAAATTTGTAGAAAGTACCCTTAAATGTGTTAGGGTAAATAATTAATTATTTATTCTATTTACTTAAGCTTACTTAGGTTAATGCATATTTAGTTAATTGCTATAGTGATGAGTTGTTGACAACACGGGAGTTTGTTCCCTTCTAGCATGTTCCACCTTTTTGTGGAAGTGTGTTTAGTTGTCAACTTTATCTTCTACCACTTTCTAGCTTGTTCTACAAGCTTCCATGAAGCCTTTATATTCGGGCTCTCTCATTGTATTTTCTCAACACATTCCATTTTCATTGTAAATAAATTTTATTGTTTTGTAATATGTTCTCTCTAATGTCCGTTTAGGGTTTTTCTAAGCTCCACCTCTTCCTTTTTGGTTTCCCTTCGACAAGTTATTTGCACAGTCAATGATAGTTGGTGCACTCAGTAGGTGACATGTGGCACGGGTGCCACATGGCATCTGCCACGTCACCCTGCCAACTCAGTCACTTGCCACATGGCCTCTTTTTTTTTTGCCGCAACGGCAGCCAGGCCGTCAAATTTTTTTTTTCACGAAATGCTGACGTCAGCACTACATCAACATGCCTCTTGCACCTCTCTAGGGTCATTTTGGACCTACTTGTGATTTTTTGGCCATAACTTGAGCATATAGAGGTATTTTTCCGATCCGAAAGAAGTGCTAGAAAGCTGGTTTTGAGACAGACATTAGTGCAGGTATTTTCAAGTTTTGATGTAGTTTAGTTGCCCATTTTTTAGTTGAAGTCTAAAGTTTTGTTTTTGACTTCGATAAGCTTTTCTTTTGCGTCCCATCTCAATTTTTTAAAAACGTTATATTTTTGGAAAGATGGTTTTGTCATCTTTTCAGAAATGTGGTCTTTTTGTTTAGATTCTGACCCATGCTCTTTATATCATGTTTTTAGCATTTTTTCTCTATGGTGGATATCTTGGGTGTTTTAGGTTTGAGGATCGTTTTCTTGGCATAGAATCTTTTGTTTTAGGTTGTACTATCTTTTGTGTTAGCTCTTTTCCTGTTCTGATCATTGTAGACATCATTTGTAAGCACTTTTATGTACACGCACTAAGATAAAGTGCCACTCTTGCATTTAGGGTTCATGAACGTTGTTTTGAGAGAGTTGTACTTGTACTATTTTTTATAAAGCACCATGGGGGGATATTTGTTTGTTGTTTTAGGCCTTCTTCCTTTTGTTTTCCCATGTAGTGTCGGTGTGAGTGTGTCTTTATAAGTGTTTGTACCTCTTCCCTCTCTCGTTGTCCTTGGTTATGTTTGTAGAGGATTTTGGCCCACCTTCTCAGTTGCCTATCATCTCACCCTATCTACATTTTAAGGGGGGTTATGCTATTGTTCTAATGCATCCATGGTTTGATGGGTCGATAGTGTGAGCTATGTATTCAATGGTTGATCCTATATACGAGGCGATTGCAGTGACTGGCTACCTATGCATTTCGGTGAGATGGATCATCTACCATATAGACACGCTTGGTTCGTGTCTTCGTCTTCCATGGAGGTTCTTTAGATCAACAATTTTTTTTTTATGGCAAATTTTGTGGCTTCGTCATGCTTCAGTGATGCTCTTCATGATCTTTGTTCCTGTTTTAGGGGACATTCCCCTAGTTGGAGGCTTCTTCAGTTCTTCACTAGGTTCTTACCTCTTTTTGGGGGAGCGTTTTTCCCACATGGTTTTCTCTCTTTCCTCGTTTATAGAGGTTACATCTCTTTGCATTGTACACAGGTACCTAACATGGCCTTGTTACCGGGACCTATCCTGTATTTTATCTTAGTTTTTGTGAGCTTAAGGCATTCCCCTAAGTTGCACTTAAGGGGGTGTTAGAGTATATAATTAATTAATTATTAATTATTAATTTTATTTACTTAAGCTTACTTAGGTTAATGCATATTTAGTTAATTGTTGTAGTGATGAGTTGTTGACAACATGGGAGTTTGTTCCCTTCTAGCATGTTCTACCTTTTTGTGAAAGTGTGCTTAGTTGTCAACCTTATCTTCTACCGCTTTCTAGCTTGTTCTACAAGCTTCCATGAGGCCTTTATATTCGGGCTCTCTTATTGTATTTTCTCAACTTATTCCATTTTCATTGTAAATAAATTTTCTTGTTTTGTAATATGTTCTCTCTCATGTCCATTTAGAGTTTTTCCAAGCTCCACCTCTTCCTTTTTGGTTTCCCTTCAACAAGTTATTTGCATGTAGGTGATCTTGGTGAGCTGTGGAGTTGGATTTTATCAACTCCTACAAAATGCACCTCTATTTGTTCTCTTCCTTTGTTCAATATGTTTTGGTTCATCCTCAAAAATTTGTTTATCCTTCACCAAGTGTTCCTTCTTTTCCTTCCCACGAGAACTACATTGATGTCTTCTCTTTAAGTTATCTTCTACCCTCAGAGCATATTGATAAGCATCCTAAACCACATCAATATTCAACATACAAATCTCATCTTGAATATTGAATCTTAGGCCATTGATATATTTAGCCACCTTTCCTTAGAAAGTTCTCTATACCGAGAACAAATTTTAAACTTGTACAACTCCTTAGTTTAATCTTTCACAGTCATAACCTTTCGCTTCAAATTATGCAATCTTTTAAACAATTCAAGTTCATAATTAGCAGGAATGATCTAGCCTTCAATTTAGTTACCATCAATCCCCACCTAGTGATCTTCATTTCACCACCTTCTTCTCTATCTCTTTGCAATTCTTTCCACCATAAGGAAACATGTCCTTTCAACTTAGTTTGTACCAACCTCACTCTGACCGGATCACCAATATCCTCTAACTCAAAGTAGTCCTCCTACTCACCAATCCAATCAATCAGGTCTTCAGGATTCAACGTACTGGAGAAAGTAGAAACCTCCATCTTATGCTTCAATTTTAACTGAGATCCAGATCCATCCAATCAATCAGCTATATCTTCCACAAGTTTCTTAACCTGATCAACTTCATCTTCACCACTAGATCTAGCAGCCTCAATGTCTTCAAAATCTTCCTCATAACCATCTTCAGTACCCACATTCCTTGGTACACTAGCTATAGTTCTCATGATCTCAGCAACCATATCATTCTTCATTAGCTCCATCTCAGATATGAAATCTGGTCTAATCTTCTCTGTAATCCTCAACTCCACAACTTTACAAAGATTTGCAATAGCCCTATGATCCAATCTTCTCAAAGGCGACCTTTACCTCCTTGCCTCCCATGTCTCCACGTTGTATGACATTCCGGGGCAACTCATGCCCCTTCCCAACCCACTCCCCCATTATCACTTATTCTCCACCTCCAACATTTACAAGGCTATTGGACTTATGAGATGCAGTAGGGCGGCTGACGAGGAGCATTTTCAGGTTGAGCTCTTCAAGCTCAGTACCATGATCCTACGCCCTTATCTCTCTACACTCTTTAATAGAGTGGTTTGTTTTGATTTTTCAGACTCATGGTTGAGACACATTATTCACCTGATCCATAAGTCTGGGTTGGCCTCTGATCTCAAAAATTATAGGACTATCATGATTGAGCATACATTTGCCAAACTTTATGCTATAACATTGAATACTATCTTATCCAGTGAGCTTGACTAGAGGAATTGCAGGGCTAAGGGTCAAGTAGGATTTAGGACATACTACCAGACCATGGATCATATCTTTACACTGCAGGCTATTATTGAGGAGGCTTGGCACCGCTCAAAGAAAGTCTATTGTTGCTTTGTGGATTTTTGTTAGGCTTTTGATTCCATCCGTAGAGTGGCCCTTTTTTAAAGATTGAGAGATATTGATATTTTTGAGATCTTACTAATGGCTATCATGAGGTTATGTGAGACAGTGATTGGTAGACTCAAGACCATAGAGGGCCTCTCCGACCCTATCTAGAGCACCATTGGGGTGATGTAGGGCTGCCCCCTCTCACCCACCTTGTTCGGGATCTACATTGATGAGCTTGAGGCCTTTCTTAGTGACTCCTCACTTCTGGGTGATGGTTGTCATCTACACCAAGTATTGATTTCCATCCTTCTCTTTGTTGATGATGTGGTTCTTCTTGCCTCTTCTCTTGAGGGTCTTCAGAGGCTTTTGGAAAGACTTGCATCTTTTTGCGACATGAGACAACTGGTCATGAACCTTGAGAAGACTCGTGTTATGGTCTTCAATGGTCTGAGGACCCGACATCTCCATTTTCACTTCCAAGGTCAGGAAGTTGAGATTACATCATCTTATACATACTTTGGGGTTAAGTTTATTAGATCTCATTTTAGCTTGAGACCAGCCATTCAACCTTGGATTAGTAAAGGGTTGGGTTTCCTTGCCATGCTCGAGAGACAATGCTTTAGACACCACTTTTAGGACACATCATCTAAGCTATCCCTCATGGATTCCTTAGTAAGACCCACAACACTATATGGTTTGGTGGTTTGGGGTCCTTCCCTTTTAGACTCGGATTGGGCTATGATCGAGTGTACCTAGACTTTGCTCCTCCATCAAATTATTAGATGTCATAGATCTACCCCCCACAATATTATTTTGGGTGAGTTTGGAGCTCACCCATTCAGGCTTGCATCCATTTTTGACATGATCTGGTTTCTCCACTGTCTTCGTGGCTTTGTAGACTCAATTGAAGGCCAACACAGATACTCTTACTTAGCGTACTACTCCTCAGTTGCTATTGTAGACTCTGATCTAGCCACCAGAGCTCATTGTTGGTATGCTCAGGCTACTATCCTGTTGAGTTTAGTTGGGATTGACATTGACCGCCTCCCTCCCTACTAGTTCTCATTGGACGTTGCTGCTCATCTACTCCCCTCTCGATAGGAGCTGAATGAGCATGTTAGAATTGACATTTATAAGCAATATATCATATGGACCTGGTTGGATCTTCCAGGGGGACTACATCTGAGGATGGCTTTCTATGCCAAGCACTTCTTAGATATTTGGGATGGGATTATTGTACGCCTTGTGTACTTACACAAATATTGGACACATGCCCTACATATCTCCCTTGGCTCCTTCAGGGTGGGCTCGCACAGACTCTAGATCTAGGTCAATCACCATATTGTTAGAGAGGATCAAGTGTGTAGACTTTGTACCTTAGTAGAGACAAAATCTAAGATCCATTTCCTTTGTAGATGCCCTATATACTATGAAATTAGAGAGAGATTTTATTGTCTATTTAGAGATTGCAGATTCCTCTTAGATTTTTTTAGGTACATAGACTAGTGTTGCATTGCACTCTCTCTCTGTGAGTCCTTATAGCTTCGTCACCATACTTTACAACTATCATTTCCCAGGAGTCAAGTCCAAGCACAACTTATTATGACCTTCTTCTCACCCTTAGCTTCGACTCGGGGTGTGAAGTGACCATACATTTTCTCTAACACAGACCATTCTAGATCTATGAGACCCAATAGGGGATCTCTTCACCAGTGACACTCCTCTCACAGTACTCAACTTCATCACAGGGCCTCTGGTAGCCGCACAGATCAGTCGTTATTGAAATTTTTCCCTGTGAGGATAAATACCTAATATTTTCCATGATGTTTCTTGCTTTCTTCTTCTTTTGTTGTACTTGTTCTTTTTTCGACACCATTTGGTGCTCTGTTTGTCTGTTTTCTTCTTGGTGTAAGCTTCCAGTCCCATAAACTTACGTTGTGGTCTTTTGTTGGACATTAATTAAATTATATTATCTTATCTTATCTAAGATCTTCATAAACCCAAAGCAATAAATATGCAAGATCAATCAACACAAGATCAAATTATGCTCTAAATCCACAAAATCAACTAGCTCTGATACCACTTGATGTAGTACAAGGTAGGAGAATCCCTAAAGGAGATGTCCTAGCCCCTAGGAAATGACCAAACAATGAAATATAAATAATAACACAAAGATTTAGATCCACAACAATGTCATTCTCATGATAGAATCATAAGCTTTACATCCAACATGCCCAGCTGTAAGGCCTTCCAAGTTATGACCAAATCCAATATAAGTTACAATAACAATTTTGCAAGACCTCACAAGATCTAACCTTTAGCTAGCCTAGATCTAGAATCTAGTGAAAAACCCTAAGAAGAATCTAAACTCATGTTCGCAAGACACCCAACAACCTTCTTGTTTCCCAAGCCCACACTTAGCTACTAGCTCTTCTCAACTTCCCTCCTCTTAGCTACTCCATGTTGAATGAATCATCCCTCTAGACATCAAAAGACTCTCTACTTATACTAAACCAAGCTATAGGTCAGCCTAGCAAGTTATATTAAATAAACATTCATATTAAATAAACCCTCAAGCCACAAGTTAGCTTGCAATAGACGTTAAATACATGAAATAACTAAATACTTAGGAAAACCCCCAATTTACAATGCATAACTAACTCATATGACCAAATCAGAGTACACAAACTTAGACATAGGTCCATGTACCAATCATCTAAATCCAAGAGCACACACGCCAAATCCCATAGATCAAAGCTTGCAAAAACAATCTCCAAAATTTGCCAGTAAATCAAGAGCACATTACCATCAACCACCAAAAAGACTCTAACTCCAAGACTAGTACTCTAATCATTACACAGACTTAACACAAGGTTCCCCAATATGCCTTGAACATATCCCCAACCGAGCAAACCATATGTCCACAAATCTGAGCTCAAGGCCTCTGCATACAGGATTGTTGACTACCCTAGGATGCCCCTGCATCAAATTCCAAGATTTAGGTAAAAATAATAATAATGTAACTACACTTTTTCACCTTTCATTTTTAAACAATGCTACGTAATAGGCACATGAAAATATTGTACCTTATTTCATTCACAAACTAGATGATTGCCTTTGCCACTAGACTGAATTTTTAAGTATTTTATCTATAAGTCTTCTCCTAAAGACTATTTCTATTTCCTTTCCAACAACATTATAAAGAATAGGATTCACCAAACACAACTAGTGGTAAGACATCCTATATCCAAATCCTCCCAATCACCATCTATCATATTTGCAAGTTTCTTTGTCCTGTACCTACCACTGATGTGATCCTTATTGCACTAAGAAAACATGCACTCATAAGTTTATTTTTTCTATTATCCACCTTAAATGTTGTATTTGAAACCTTCACCATTGGATGCTACAAAAAAATCCTAACATAGTAGTTGGAAAAACAATTCTCTAATACCACTTTTTCATTGGGATAAACATTAATCCCACAATCATAGTAGTTGCAAAAAAATCTCTAAAACCACTTTTTGATTGGGACAAACATTAGTCCCACAATCTTATATAATATTGTAACACAAATTGGTTAGGAATTGTAAATATTAAAATTAAATTGAGCAATTGAATAACATACAAGGTACAAATTTGGATGGTAAACCTTGACAAGATGTCATGAAAACATACATGGAATAGTATCCTGCTCTTCAGAAATCCAGAGAAACAATTATAGTAAGGTAAATGTAGCATGCATTGAAATCATATTGGCAGTCTCTAATGGCTAGATTTCAATAGTTTAAGGAGTGTTCAACATCCTAGTTGGATGATCAAGAGCTCAATCTTTGATATTTTAAATATGCTTGATACTTTAGATGATTATTAAGTATCATGTTCTTTTTGCAAAGGAAAAAAGTTTTCGATGGGTTTGCTAATGTTGGAGTCAAGAAAACTAATATTGTTTGGTGGGAGACATGATTGAATCCCCATAGAAATAGAACTAATCATTAAATGTGATAGTCATTCTTGCTAAAATTTGAGCTTTTCTCGTAATCATGATTCTTTGCTCTTGGCTTGTATAACTTGTGAGGGTGAGATGTGCAATCTCCATCGTGGGAAAAAAAGAATAGTATTTCTTTATTCTCTTATATAATTACTATGTTCTCCTTAAGAATAACAAGTACTTCTTACTGATATTGAAAACTTTGGATGCACATGCAATGAAAAAGTAATTGATGATTTTTGGTACCCATGTAGTGCTAAAGTATTAAACAAATTGGGAAAGGTATGAAAAGAAGTATAGTAATACCATTATGCTATTACTTGACAAAATCCTAAAACACTATGAATGAGATTTTAAAGGCTGTCATTGTTGGAAAATAATATGAAGACCTATTTGGAATCACTATTAGAAACTAAAGGATTTATCAGAGCATAGTTGGAGTTATCAAGATAAGAAAAGGTATCGAGTAAAGATATGTGTCAAAGGACTATATCAAATGGTTTATGGAAGATTCATGGAGAATTTTTATGAAACCTTGATTAAGTAAAGAAATTGGAAAAGAATTAGGTTAAGAAATTTTATAAGGGTAATTAGTAAAAAGGAGGGAAGGAGGGAGGGGAGGGGGCAAAGGAGAGAGAGAGAGAGAAGGAAAGAGTACACAACAAAAATAAGATGACAGACCGGAAATGACCTATCAAGTAGTGAAGGAAGGCTAGTCTAGGTCAAATTTCTTGTTGTTTTATCCTTAATTTTTTTTCAACTAGATTGTCAAATCCTTTAACAAGATAGCCTTTAACATGACTTAGGAGTTCTAGCTTGAACTTATTGTAAATCCCTTAACCAGGTGAATATTGTATAAATGGGATAAAATATCCTAATGGATTAGTCTTTATAAGGACTTTTGATACTCCTAATAGGGTATTAGTCACTCCTACCAAGGTGAAGCCATTCATAAGACTACATTGATGCAATCCTTTAATCGAGCACCTTATTACCACAATGATGAGTTGTGGGTATCATCCTTACTATAGTTTTTCCCTTTGACCAAGGGTTTTTTGTGAGGGTAAAATATTATGTTATGAGTTTATGTGTTTCATGTTTATTGAGTGTTCATTACTTTATATTTTAGTAATTAACATTAATATACAAATTATTGGTAACACTATCAACTACGGTAGGAGTATCAATTAAAACATCTTAGAGGCTATCAATTGAAGTTAAGAAAGTTAAATAGAATTGATGTTTATGAGGTGCCAATTTCCCCCTCCCTCTCCCCCCCCCCCCCCCTCTTAGTACCTTACTTGTATCTTTCCAATAAATGGTATCAAAACTTTTGGTTATGTGAAAGGAAATTTTAACATCTTGGAGTAGGTTTGGGATAATGAAAGGTTATAGGTATCAGAAATAGTTGGAGTAAGCTGTAGAGGATGTTCTTTAGTAGATACATGATTTGAGGACTAGACTAAGAATTGCATTTGTGAAAAGTAAGGAACTAGTTGAAAAATTATAGATGATCCTTGATGACCTAGGTAGAATATCGGAAGAAGTTGATGCTTCTATCACTGGCCTATTGAAAAAGAACAATGAACTACTCAAAGAAATCAACCAAATGAAGAGGGGACATGATAATCAAGCCCTAAGAGTGATAGAAGTTTTGGAAAGAATGAGACTGCTAAAGATTCAAAAAGAAAATCTCAAGACAGAGAAAAGAGAAGCCAAAGAAATATTTATAGGTAAGGATGTATTCTAAGAAAGACAACAAAAAGAGATTCATGCATGAATTAATTAATAGAAAAAAATAGTGAAAGAAGCCAACAATTGTAAGAAAGAATTCGAAGCCTAAAACAAGAAAATGAAATACATTAGAATAACTGAGAGTTGGGGGAGTCAGGTGAATAAGTTATCTAAGGTCTAGATGTATAAATAAAACTTTTCACAGCTTAGTGAACCCATAAAATATTTATACTCATGCATGCATGCATAAGATTATGCAATCACTTAAAACTTGTAGGTTAATGTCAAATCAACTTGTAGAAATGTAAAGCATGAAACATAATAGATTCATCAACACACTTGACACAATGATTTATGTGGAAACCCAATTTGGGAAAAATCACTAGTAACATGCTGCTCTTTTCACTCTTCTAAAATGATGCCCTGTGAAAGGCCAACCATGTTAACGGTTACAATACACACTCTTGAATGTGACCTTGTTAAATGATTTCAATCACCCTATTAGAAGTGAGCCTTGTTAGAGGACTTTAGACCATTCACTTGGAATGCCACCTAGTTAAAGGATTCACAAATGACTGTTAGGTCAACCTTAATCCAAAGGATTTACCCTAGACTGATACAATTGTTAGAGAGTAACAATAAGGCTTTGTTCTGATACAACTTACAACTTCATTTGTAGATTACAGATCACTGTTTAGTTCTCAATTCTACTTGGCCTTCATACTTTGGAGCTTTGATAACTTGTGCACCTTTCAAGCATTCATCTCCTTAAGTCTTCTTGCTTAACATGCCATTGTCGACTCTTCTCTTAGGTCACTTGATGAAGCAAAACCCTGACTCCTTGTCTCCCTTAGGTTCTTGCACATGACAACCTTGTTTCATGACCAACCATTCCTATAAATAGGAAATTAAGATATTTTTCCATTCATTCTCCATCATCTAATTTAGGGTTTCGATGGATTAGGTAGGATACAATTTGTCTACCCCATATCTCAAATCTCTTCTAGAAACTTCTCCTAGAATCCACTTTGAATTCACCAAAAAATGGTTTACCTTGAATTCTGTGCCACTAGCTCATCAACCTTATCTTCCACCTAGTTCACATAATCCAAGAAAAAATCTTCTCAACTCAGATTCATCAAATTCACGATCTTTGAAATAAGGCAAGAGCTTAGCATTATCAAGCTTCTGATGCTCGATACATACTACCCTTACTCGGCATGAACTAAAGTTTATTGGTGCTCAACATCAACTAAACTTTACTCAACATCCACTATTCTACTCAGCATACACTAGAATGAACTTTTACTTAGCTCCAACTGATTTTTTGCTTAGCTTGCTCTAACTTTTCTCAACACCTACTACATACTACCCACTTGGTCAAGCTTGGCAGAAAAACTTTGTATTACTTGTTCTTCTAAACTTTCTTAGTGTAACCAACCTTTATAACCTTAAGTTGATTACCAATACATCATGTCATCATTGTCTTAACTGATCCTTGTACTTCATTACATAATCATAACTCAACCTTTCTTCTAGGTGTTATTGTTACATCTTTTGATCATATCCTCTTCATTAATCATATAAGTGATAGTATTTAAATCTTATAAGTAGTTGTCTTACCAAAAAATATTAGGTTTGACATCAGTGACAAAACAATGATTGAAGCATACAATCTCCTTCTTTGATTAGCTTCTTCAATCTCTTCTCAATAATCTCCTTTGGCATTGATGACAAACCAAACTGATGAACAAAATCACCCAAATGGTAAACACATTTGTTCAACCAAAATGACTAGGTTAAAATAGTAAGACAATACCAAAAAGAAAATAATTTTTTGTATTGAAATCTCTCCCTCTATCAACAACATCCATCTTTTGAGTAGGTTACAAAACTCTTTCTTATAGCTCCCTCTAAGTTTCTTCTTACTACTCCCTCTTACTAGGCAGTTGTGGATTTCTCCCTCTTTCTTACATTTTACTTTCTTCCTCTGATCAACAAATCTTTCTCAATAACTCTTGATCAACAATTTTTCCTTCATTCTGATCAGTGAATCTCTCCTAGCAATTATCTCTTGATATCTCCCACTTGATCAGTCAATCTCTCCCTCTTTGACAACAATGCCAAAGACTTATCATCTTAACATGATAGATATAGGCTTTTTACTTTCTTCACTTTCTCCCTCTGTCACCTTTCTTGTGACTAATTTGAAGTTTCAGTTCCTTGATTACTTTAGGTAGCTCCTAAAGTAAGATCCACTACACCAATTTGTAACATATGAAATTCAACTTATTTGATGCAAGGCATTCCTCTTGTTACTTAGCTAGCCTTTGATAGGGGTATCACCCCTAGTTTACCTCTTAGATACTCACGAGCATCCTTAAGTAATGTTTTTGTGAAGATAACATCAATTTGTTCCTTTGTGTTGACATATTCCATCTTCACTTCTTAATCTTGAACTAACTCTCTCAGGTAGTGATACTTGATTGTAATGTGCTTAGTCTTTCTGTGCATCACAAGATTCTTTGATATATTGATACCACCTGTATTATCATAATAAAGTATCATTGGTTCTGTGATCTCTTCCTTTGTACATTTGAGTAGTTGTTTGATCCATACAATATTTTTATAATTTACAGCAACAACAACATATTCAGCTTCAACAGTAGATTGTGAAGTACAATTTTCTTTCCTGCTAGCCCATGTAACTAGTCTCTTGCCTAAGAAAAATGCTCCTCTATTGGTGCTCTTTCTGTCATTAATATTTCCAGCCCAATGAACATCAATGTAGGCTCTCAATTCAATTTTTTCATTCTTCTTGTAGTATAAACCACACTCTTCTATTCCTTTCAGATATCTCATTATTCTCTTCATAGCCATTAAATGATTCTCCCTTGGATTAACAAAAATCTAGCAACTATCCCTACAAATAATGCAACATTAGGTCTACTATGTACTACATATTGCAATTTACCAATGATAGACCTATACAATGTTTGATTCACCTCAGCTGAATCATCATCCTTTGACAACTTGTGTCCCGTCACCATAGGTGTACTTACTAGTTTGGAATCCTCCAATCCAAAAGTTTTTAATATTTTCTTAATATACTTTGATTAAATGATGTATATACCATATTTCATCTGATATACTTGCAAACCCACAAAGAATTTGATTTCTCCAAACATAGACATCTCAAATTCTTACTTTACCTGATTTACAAAATCATTACATAAAGCATCTTAACCTCCAAATATGATATCATCAACAAAAATTTTAGATAACAAAATACCTTTGCCTTTCTCTATCTTCATATATAGATTGCTACTATCACCAGTCCTTTCAAATCCAATCTTCACAAGATAATTATGAAGTCTCTCATACCATGCTCTTGGTGCTTGTTTCAAACCATATAGAGCCTTTTGTAGTCTACATATCATGTTTTTATTGTTAACATCAACATAACCTTCTAGCTATTCTATGTAAACTTCTTCCTCTAATATACCATTCAAAAATGTAGATTTAACATCCATTTAATAAACTTTGAAACCTTTGTATGTAGAATAAGTAAGTAAAGTTCTTACTCCTAATCTAGAAATAGGGAAAAATGTCTCTCCATAGTCAATTTCTTCTTCTTGCGCATATCCCTTGCAAACTAGTCTTTCTCTGATACTTGTGACTTCACCATTTTCATCTAGCTTGTTTCTAAATTATCACTTGGTACCAATCACATTTTTGTCTTTTGGTCTAGGAACTAGACTCCATGTTTTGTTCTTCTCTATTTGTTCAATCTCTTCTTCCATGACTTTACTCTAGTCATCATCTTCTAATGCATCTCTCACTTATTTGGGTTCCTTCATGCTTAAAAAACATGTATTACTTCTCATTTTTTTTTCATCATTGGTCTAGCATCTTTATCTCCAATGACTTGAGTGGTAGGATGATGTCTTTTGACATATTTAGATAATCTTGGTTCAGCTCTGGTTTCTTCATTTTGTCTTTCAACTTTTGAGTCATTGTGTACATCTTTGTTGGGTAACGCAACATCTCTTTCATGTACACTAATCATAGAATCAAAATGTGCATCTACTTCATTCTATAACTTGACATCTAAATGTAGCTCGGTTCTTGAATGCAACTTGACATTCAAAGGGTGTGGCTCGGTAGTCACTGAAACTTGCTGTTCATTTGTAGCTTGTTTTACAACATCTTCTTCAACAGGCATACCTTCATAAAAGTATACAAATGATTTATATTCTTCTTTTCTTTCATAAGTTCAACCTCATACACTTCTATATATTCATCAAAGTTCACATTTGCACTTTCCACAATTTTGTTAGTGTTTGTATTTAAGCACTTATAAGCTTTACTTCTTGTGGAGTATTTTAGGAATATACTTTCTTCACTTTTTGCATCAAGTTTACCATTCCTAACATCTTTAAGAATGCAACATTTACTTCCAAATACCTTAAAATGTTTTACATTGGGTGAGTATCCATACCATAGTTCAAAATTTGTTGAATGAGTACATTTCTTGATTTGCACATGGTTCAAGGTATATACAACTATACTTATAACTTCTCTCTAGTATTTCAAGGAAAAATTCTTCTTCAGCATGAGTGTTCTAGCACAATCTATTATAGATCTGTTCCTCCTTTTAGCTATTTCATTTTATGGAGGTGTTCTAGGGGCAAATGTTTGTCTTTTAATTCCTCTATTATTATATAACATCTCAAACTCATTTGATGTGAATTCTCCTCATCTGTCAGATCTCAAACACTTCAGACTTTTATCTATTTCATTTTCAACTCTTGCTAAATACCACTTAAACATTTGAAAAATATTATATTTCTATTTCAGAAACATAACTGTCATCATCCTAGAATAATCATTAATAAATAACATAATGTACTTATCTCCTTTGTAGCTTTGCACATCAATTGGTCCACACAAGTTAGTATGAACAATCTCTAGTATTCCTTTAGAGGTATAAGTTTTACTCATAAAACTTGACTTTGTCATTTTGCCTAACTGACATTGTTTGCACATTACATTATTAGGCTTTTTCAACTTAGGAAAACCTCTAACTTTCTTTATGTTATTGATATTAACCAAGTTATCAAAATTAACATGACATAACTTCTTGTGCCATAGCCATACATCATCAATTTTACAACAAGACAAGTAGCATCCTCTATATCAAGATATAATAGATTACTTCTAGTTTGATCACCCTTTCCAATCAGTTTCTCATTTGTGTCATATATTTTAGCAAACTTGTTTTCAAACTCAACCTTACATTCCAAATTATTCAGTTGTGACACACTAAACAAATTATAGTTAAATCCTTCAACATAGTAAGCATTGTCACATCAAATCTTATCTATGAGTTTGATAGAACCTTTTCCTTTTATCAAACATAGTGCATCATTACCAAATCTTACACTATTTCCATCATAACAATTCATGTTAATGAACTTACTTTTGTCTCGAGTCATGTGATGTGAACACCCACTATTAATGATCCATCTATCATTCTTGTTCATATAAGTCACAAGTGCAGTTGTCTCATCTTCATCAAATTTGTCCTTCATTGCAACATATGCCACTTCATCATCATGTTCATCAGAATCATCCTTTTTTTACTCTTTAGCAATGTAGCAAGACTTCTTGCCTTTATCTTTGTAATTATTGTTGTCTTCATCTCTTCTACTCTTGTACTTGTCACCACCTTTGTAGCTTTTGTTCTCTAGACATCTAGCAGCAATATGACTAGCGCCATTGCAATTGAAACAAATGATGGGTAACTTACTTCTGAACTTGTCTTTACCTTTGGGGAATCTTCTTTCTAGTAGTGCTTTAGGTTGCTCAACATCCTCTTCATCTGTATCACTATCACTAGACACATACTTTTTCTCTTTCTTTTTCTTCTTCTCATCAAGTTCCTTTAATAATACCTTAGCTTTGAAACCAGATTCAATCTTTTTAGGTTTGCAATTGTCAAAGTTAGATAAATCAAAAGTAGTGAGTCTACCTACCAGATCTTCAAGTGATAGTTTATTCCTTGGAATACATCTCGGTTCTTGAATTGCAAAAACTCTAATAGCATATATAGGAAATAATGTCCTTAAAAATTTTCTTAGTACAATATCATCATCTATATTACCAGTAGCTCCTCTTATTGCATTAACAACTTCTTTTATCCTTTCAACATATTGAGTAATATTCTCACCTTCTTCCATTCTCATATCATCAAACTTACCTCTGAGACTTTTAGCTTTGGCTCTTAGAATATTTGCATCTTCTCCATAGATAATGGTCAAGGCATCCCACATTTTCTTTGCACTGTCAAGGTTCTTTTTTGTTCTTCATATTTTCAGCAGTTGGGGAACCAATAGGATCAACATGCTCCACAGATATGGTAGATTGTGCATGATCTCTAAGTCCTCTAAGGTGTAGCTTCATGAAACTTTTCCATGTAGGAAAGTTATCTCTATTGAGCTTGGGTACTTTTCTTTTTGACATTTTGATCTTTGTGCTTCTAGTAACTTCAAACTAGTCCTCTTAAGTAGATGGCTTTGATACCAATTTTTGGAATACTTTAGAATAACTCAAGGGGTGAATCAATTATCCAAGGTCCAGATGTATAAATAAATTTTTTCATAGCTTAGTGAACCCATAAACTATTTATACTAATGCATGCATCCATAAGATTATGCAATCAATTAAAACTTGTAGCTTACTAAAAAATCAACTTGCAGAAATATAAAGCATAAAACATAATAGATTCATCAACACACTTGACACAATGATTCAGGTGGAAACCCAATTTGAGAAAAATCACTAGTAACATGCTACTCTTTTCACTCTTTTAAAGTGATGCCCTGTGAAAGGCCAACCCTATTAAAGGTTACAATACACACTGTTAAATGTGACCCTATTAAAGGATTTCAATCACCCTATTAGGAGTGAGCCTCATTAGAGGACTTTAGACCATTCACTTGGAATTTCACCCAATTAAAGGATTTGTAAATGACTATTAGGTCAACCTTAATCCAAATGATTTACCCTAGACTGATACAATTGTTGGAGAGTAACAATAAGGCTTTGATCTAATACAACTTACAACTTCATTTGTAGATTACAAATTACTGTTCAGTCCTCAATTATGCTTGGCCTTCATACTTTGTAGCTCTGATAACTTGTTCACCCTTCAAGCATTCATCTCCTTAAGCCTTCATGATTAACATGCCATTGTAGACTCTTCTCTTAGGTCACCTGATGAAGAAAAACCCTTGACTCCTTGTCTCCCTTAGGTTCTCGCACATGACAACCTTGCTTCATGACCAACCATTCCTATAAATAGGAAATTAAGATATTTTTCCACTCATTCTCCATCGTCCAATTTAGGGTTTGGATGGATTAGGTAGGATACAATGTATCTATCCCATATCTCATATCTCTTCTAGAAACTTCTCTTAAAATCCACTTTGAATTCACCTAAAAATAGTTTACCTTGAATTTTGAGCCACTATCTCATCAACTTTATCTTCCACTTGGTTCACATAATCCAAGGATACAAACTTGTCAACTTAGATTCATCGAATTCATGATCTTTTAAATAATGCAATAACTTGGCATTGTCAAGCTTCTGATACTTGACACATATTGCATTGCTTGACATCCACTGTGAAATTACTTGGCATGAACTAAAGTTTACAAGTGCTCGACATCAACATCCACTATTCTGCTCAACATACATGAATGAATTTTTACTCAGCTCCAACTAATTTTCTGCTCAGGTTGCTCTAACTTTTCTTGGCACCTACTATCCACTCGATTTAGCTTGGCAAATAAACTTTATATAACTTGTTCTTCTAAACTTTCTGAGTGTAACCAATGTTTGTAACCTTAAGTAGATTACTAATACATCATGTCATCACTATCTTAACTAATCCTTGTACTTCATTACTTAATCATAACTCAACCTTTCCTCTAGGTGCTATTGTTATGTTCTTTTGATCAAATCCTCTTCATTAATCAAATAAGTGATAGTACTTAAATCCTATAAGCAGTTGTCTTACCAGCAAATATCAAGTTTGACATTAGTGACAAAAAAATGATTGAAGCATACAATCTCCCTCTTTCAAAAATCTCCTTCTTTGATTAGCTTCTTCAATCTATTCTCAACATGTAGACCTAAGGAATCATTTGAAAGTTGAAAAGGAAGTCAACACTTAATAGGAGACTCGCACAATTTGAAGAAAGTGTGCACGAGCTTGGTGAATAATTGAAGAACCATAGAAAATAAGGCAACATTATCGGCCTATGATATATTGATAACAATGTAATGGAGAAAGGAGAATCCTCAAAATCTAGACAATAGACATCAAAAGAGTCAAGTGATGCAAAAGATAAGACATTCTATGGATCTACTTGTTACAATTTTGGAGAATATTGACATACTGCAAATGTTTGTAGGAGAAAACATGTAAGAAACAAAAAATTCAATGGTTATTGTTATAATTGTAACAAGTTTGACCACAAAGCCTATGAGTGTAGATGTAACACTAGTCATGGAACATCTAAGAGAACTTTCTATGAGTATTGTTAGAAATACAATCACTACAGATATAAAGCTAAAGAATATAGAACTTGTACACTGACAACTAGAAAACTAGTATACTATTGGAAGAAGGAAGATAATGATCTTGCCAAATATTATCATGTGGAAAATTAGGGAATCTCACTACTGAATGCAGGAAAGGGGTATGGTGCAGGAGCACCTAGGAAATATGCCAAGTTTCCTAAATCGTTTTTGGCTTGTAGTGGTCTTGGTTAGACCACATGAATAAGGGATATGTGATAAAGCCCCAAGTGTGTGAGTTGTGTTTGTAAATAGGTTTTTGTTGTGTTTGAGTTTCCAAGTTGCTTCTATGTTGGCAAAATTGCTTAAATTGCTTGTTAGAGCCTAGAATGGTCAAACACTGACCAAGACCCCAGGAGGATGGGAAACATGGAAAATATGTTAAAAGTTGTAATTACATGGAAATAGGTTCATTTAACCATGTTTGAGGTCATGGAGCCATTAAATGCACAATAGTGCAAAAGTTGCACTTGGCAACTTTGCAACTTTGCAAAGTTGCTTGACAACATTGACAAAAAGTGCTAAAACTTTATAAGGGCTTCAAGAATCAGTTGGAAACCTATGGGATCTATTGATTCACGTGGGTAAGAGGTATTTAAGACCAATCCAAGTTAGTTTGAGGGTTGGCATATGCTTTTGTACGAATTTTGGCATTGGAATGAAGAGCAAACTGAGCATTTTTGATGACAGTTTTCTGATTTCACCCTTCATCCACACCTTTAATGGATTGATAGGGTTTCTGTTTTCATGTGATTTTATAGTGTATGGAATTTAGATTCTTTGAGGTTTGTTGTTTTTTCTAAGAGGCCCTAGGCGAGTTTGCATACCCGGCTAGGCAATGAAATCAGCAAATAAGTGTTTGAAAGGGGCATAGAATGGGGTGTTGGGTGCAATACAAATTCATGGAAGGAAAGAGTGGTGAGTGAAGGAAGTTAATTCCAGGAGTTCAGTCATTTAGAGTCCATTTGAGTGGTGGAAGGAAGAACTCTCTATATTCCTGTTCATACAAACAAGAAACCCTTGTAAATAGACATATTTTTGGAAATCCCTTGTACGGATGACCTGGGTGTTGTAGACCTAAAAAATCTTCAAGGGGAGCCAAAAGGGTATCCAAATCATAAATTTTTTTGAGTACTTCTTAAGGGTTTGAGGAGATATAAGCCAAAAATCAGTTTTGGAGGCCTAATTTTGTTATTAGTCTTGGTAGCCCTCTTAACTATGCAATCTTCAAATCGATTGGAAACCCAATACTCCAATTCACTTAGTGATCCTAAAAACTATTGAATGAGACCTAATACAAGCCTTGGAATTCAATATAGCCAAGAATGCACTCCTGGAAGCCAGTTGTCAAGAATGGTGCAATGAGAGCACTAGGGAGACCCCATGGTGAAATAGAGTTTTGAGTTGATTGGTGAGGATTAGTGTAATAAGGGAATAGAGAGAAGATTCCCTTGGAGTAGGGTATAGGATAAATACCCTAAGAGGCTAGGAGAAAGCCTAAAGTGAGTTCTAGTAGTTGAGGCTAGAACCTTGTTCAAGATCCTCCCCATCAGGGTAAAAGCACAAGCCTATGTTGCCTTTTATAAAGAAAAAGGATGTGAGAATACAAACTATTCATCTTTAATGATATAAAAATTGTATTTTTGTTTAGAATTTGAAGATGATGTAAACTAATAAAATGTGCGAAATTGGATGAATTTTATTCCTATAATTTTTTTATTTTTATTTATAAATTCGAAGTCCCTTTTTCAACTACAATAAATATAGGGTGTAGTTCCCGTCAAACAAATATATGTAAATCATCTTTTTTTGCTCTAATTTGAAAATATGTTGAACATGACATGTATAGATAGGGTACAAAAAAATAAATATTAGTTTTTGATGTATATTTTATTTGTTATAAGTACTTGAGGTCGACCTTATCAGAAACCAACAATTTTTTCTTTCCGTAAAAACTTCCCTATCAAATCTACACCTTTTTGAGAAACAAAACATATATTCTTGAAGAGGACTCTCTCCTCGGGCTAAATATAAATTTATTTATTTTGATATGATTTACTATTTTTTAGGGAGCATCTTCTCAAGCATTGAAATACCTACAAGTATAATATTTTGAAATTATAACATATTATAATTAATCAAAACATTGTGAAATTTATATAATGTTGATATTGATTCTGAGATCTATAAAAGGGTATGTTACATTTTTGAAAAAAAAAAGTTTTGATGGAGAAATGAGATTTGACCAAAACAAGTTTAGAGGTCTTAAGGTGACACAAATATGTGCTTTTACACAAATGCATGACCTTGGAGATCACTTGGGCTACCATGCAATATATGTTTGAATTTTGAACATTCTGCCTATAACTCGAGATATTAGTTTGCTACCAATAATGTTCAAGATGTGAAAGGAAAGAAGATTATAAATAAGGAACAAGTTAGAGAAGAAATGAAGATATGCAACATGAATGGAGGACCGTATGTCAGATGGCATAAGGAATTCATTTTTCAACTAAGCAAGTAACTTCTTGGGGATATAGGTTTACATTTAAACACTAAACAAAGTCCCTTAAAATAAGTTTAGAACATAAACACTTAAAAGAGCATGTAAAGATGCAATAATGATAAGGAAATAAGAGATAGTTGATAAATTTTTTGAAGTGTAAGTATGGAACTGCTATTGGTAAACAAGTTTATGATTGGTATAGAAGTTACTATGGACCTGCAATAAGTTATTTGGTATAATAGTCATTAGACACTTTACAACTATATATAGCGATGCCTATTATAAAGTAATCACATCAAGAAAGACAATTGTGAAAGAACCAGTCTATAGAGAATATCACAACATATTTTGCATATTTATTCTACAAAAGGATATGTTGTATTGAACAAGATGTGAACCCTAGTTACATGAAATACTTTGATAAATGACTGGAACTTATCAAAGAAAATCATGAAAAATAGAAGTGTGCTAATTAGCATATCATAAGAAGATGAACCTAAATATAAGCTATGCTCTTTGAAATCTACAAATGTAAATAGATTTGGAGCATTATCATGAATACTGGTAAGTAAAATGATATTAACCAAAGACATTAAATCATTCATCTAGAGCCAAAAAATTGAAATTGGCGATGAATAAATAAATGCAACATATAAAGAACTATACAAGAGAGAAGGATTATCAAGTGATGAGTTTGAGAATCCAGAGATAAAAGGACTAACTCACATTGTTCATATATTAAAGAACTTTGAAGCAAACTGGATCAAATGTGTGTTGAGTAGAATACACAAAGAATATATATGGATGGAAGGAGAAAGACTAGTGGAGATCACAAAAGAGATTATTAATATAGTTACAAGTTTATCAACAAATGGATGCAAATGTGCAATGGAGCTAGACCCCAAAATATAAACTGGAGGATTGACCAAATATATAGAAGACCAAAAGACTTCCTTTGTGATCAGTATATTAGATAATGAGTCAAAATTTTTATCTATGATTATTAGTTATAAATTTTATCAAGCAGAACAACTGGAGAAGATACTAGGCAGAGCTATACAAGTTACTTATGATATTGTCACATAGGAAAACAAATTTGATTTAGTGCAAATGCTAAGAGTATTGTCATGTATTCCTTAAGGATATTTTAAGTACATTTGGAGAGATTATTGAGTTCTTATGTGTTGCATTCTTGACTTGGTTTGTCATTGATATCAACATATCATCTTTCTGGATAGTACATGAAGAGTTGCAAAGGCCGTTTTTATTAGTGCTTTTTATGGATGCATAATTGTGTTCAATGGAGTTAATAGTATGTTATTAGAAATGTATTTATGATATATCTATGTTTTCAAAAAGATTTATGAATATTTGTGTGAGTTATAGAAGTTTTTCATAGGATTGTTTGTAGGCCAGTGCAAAGAATGATATGTTGAAGATTGAGTTATATGTTTTCAATGAGGTTAAAGATTGTTCAGAAGGCTTAGATTTTGGTTAGATACATGCTTGTGGTTACATGTTCGAGGTAGAGGAATATGAGGATTATTCTAAGGTGGCCACTGAAGTGAAACATGTTCTATGTTCACTGTCAAGCCAACTATGTTATGTAATTAATGTAATTTATATTGTAGCATGTGGAACTTAATTATAACATCTTATGATGGTCCTATGTTATTCATTTTACATTGGGGAAACCTCAAGGATGACTCAATTAGTTCCTTTGGGACTTGGTATAAAGGAAAGATTTTTTCCTTGGTCATAAGTCATCATATGTGCTTTAATGTATGATCATTATTGTATACAAGTTTTGGATACGAATTTGATGAAATCATAGAAGAGGATGATGTTGAGGACTTAAAAGGAATTGCATTGAAAAGATAAGTTTTTTGTTGTAGTTAATTCATTTCTTGGATATGTTATCTTGAATTTTTTAATGAGACTAGTTTTGAATCAATTTGGATAGTGGGTTTAGTTAACTTCTTATCATTTCCTAACATGGTTGAAACAAATCCTAAAAGGGTTGGAATCTTCTAATAGAGATTGAAAGTCTCCTAACAATGACTCATATGTACTTATTGTATTAAATTATCTCCTAACAAGGTCACATCCTTTCACAAGGAATATTTTATATTAGTACATCATCTTGTGGGAATCATTCCTAGTGAGGTTTTTCCTCTGATCAAAGGTTTCCCTAGTTAACATTACTTGTGCCATTTATCATAGTTATTGTTGAATTTGATGAAAGGTCAACCCCATAGCTCCCAAGAATCACCTGCATGTAAACACCTATCATAGAAAGAAAGAAGCAAAAGCTATGGAGGCTAGAATTTCCAAATCCACAAATGAGACATTCTTGATGAGAAAAAAAGATAAATTGATATTATAAAAAATGAATGAATGAATTACAAAGAGATCAATCCTTATAAAAGGAGATCAAAAATCTAAAAGGTAACTAACCTAGGTTGCGTGATAATAATTAATAAAAGAATTAATTATCATATGGTTAGAGTTTAGCTTAAGTAATGTAGAGATAATAAATGATTTAATAATTAAATTAATAAGAAAATACTTTATTACTCTAACACCCCCCCTTAAAATAAACTTAGGGAGTAGCTAGAAACCTAGAAACTAAAACTAAAAGGAAATTTGTGTCCCAACAACAAGGCCTGATGAGGTACCAAAGTAGAACCAAATCTACAAAAAGTGGAGAAACAGAGAAAACCACATGGAAATATCCCTACTCCAAAAAGAGATAGAAATAATGCTAAAAAGAACAAGTGAAGGACTGAAGAAGCCTCCAAACTAGGGAATTTCCCAAAAGATAGGAACAAAATATGATCATGAAGAATACCATTGAAGCATGAAGCTGCAAACACTGCCAAACTAATGATCTAAAGAACCTCCACTATATAGAACATGACTAGGTAGTGAAGATTAAGTCTGAAGAGTTGATCAATCAAAGATGGAAGGTATCATCATGGCCTCCAAAAATAGGAATGAAAGAATGTCTATATAGTAAATGATCCATCTGATTGAAATGCTTAGGTATCGAACCACTGCAATTGCCTTGTACATAGGATCAAATGCTAAATACATAGCTCACTACATCGAACCAAGAAAGTAATATAACCAACATAACCCCCTATAATGCTGAGAGGTAAGACATGAACACTAAAATTGAATGCAATATCTCCTATAGAAAAAAGATCCAGGAACATCGAGAGTGCAATTGAAACATCATGAGGCTAATGTCATAGAAGGAACACTCACTTGAAAAAGGAAGATGGCGAATATGGCCAACATAAAACCCCCCAAGGAACTTTATAATGTAGTGTAAGTACAATAAAATACAACGATGTGCAAGATCTGAAAATGCAATAGAGTGACACTTTATCTCACTGTGTTTTTAAAAATACTACAAAAGGATGTCAACAAAGATCAAAAGAGACATCAGGCTAATGCAATAGATAGTACAATCCGTAATGAATCATCCAAAGCAATGAAATTGTTCCCCAAACTTGAAACAACCAAGATATCTACTAGAATGCAAAAATGCAAAAAAATGAATAGAGTGTGTCTAGAGAAGAATAGGGGAAAAAACCCTCATCACAAAAAAGAAATCGGCAAGACCTTTTCAATGATATAAAGAATTTCCAAATCAGTGATCGGATGCTCAAGATGTGTCTCCCAAAGTGCAAATAGAACATCTAACTTTGACAGCAAAAACAACCATAAAAAAGAATGAAAAATGAAAATAACCTACACCATTGGAACGAGCTCAAAAACAACATTTTGGTAATATCTCATTCGCAAAAGATGGAGTTTGGATGAGAAATTTATGACTAAAAAATAATAGGTAGGTCAAAAAAGAGCTGAAAGGGCAAAAAAATAAAGCCTTGGGATTTGTACCAAAATACATAAGGAAACGTGCCCATCAGCACTAGAAATTACCTTGAGATTCATGCCAAACCACATTGGTCTATGTTCCAAAAATCTCAATTTTTGTACCAAAGAATCTCATTTCTTGTGCCAAAAAATCTCAATTTCTGTGCCAAAATCTCTATTTTTGTGCCAAAATCTCTATTTTTGTGCCAAAATCTCTATTTTTGTACCAAAAATCTCATTTTGAGCTAGAAAATCTCAATTTTGTGTCAAAAAACCTTGATTTCTGTGCCAAAAATCACAAGATTGATGACTTGGGAAATGTGCCAAATCTGGGAGCAATATTTTTTGGCATCACAATTCTACTGTGTCCAAATTGGATAAATTTTATACGAAAATAGGGGCTTTGGGGTGCTCTGAGCTTAATGGTGAGGTCTGTTTGGGCTTAAAGTGCATCAAAAAATGGTGACCCTCGGAGATCCAATACAAAAAAAAACTTTAAAAAATGAAACCCTCTAAAAAAAACAAAGATCTGAAATCCAAGCCAAAATTCACATCAACAGAATAGAGGCATGAAGATCTAGAGCTCTAATACCATGTTGAAGTTGATGAAAGATCAATCCCATAGCTTGCAAGAACCACCTGCATGCAAACACCTATCACAAAAAGAGAAACAAAAGCTATGGAGGTTGCAATTCCCACATCCATAGATAAGACATTCTTGATGAGAAAACAAGATAAATTGCTATTATCAAAAGTGAATGAATGAATTACAAAGAGATCAGTCCTTATAAAATGAGAGAAAAACCCTAACTGGTAACTAACCTAAGTTGGATGATAATAATTAATAAAAGAATTAATTATTATATGGCCAAAGTTTGTCTTAAGTAATCTAGAGATAATAAGTGACCTAATAATTAAATCAATATGATTTAATTAATAAGAAAATACTTTATTACTCTAATAGTTATCATCTTGTGGTTGTTGTATCTTTTTGTTATATGTTTTAGATTTGATAAAGTTGATTCAAGTTGTTTAAATGGAATAAATGATTCACACCCCACCCCCTATCATTTATCTTGGTGGAATTTACTTTCTAAAGCTTGGTATTAGAGCATCAATTCCTTGAAGATTATTTTTAATAGCTTAAGAAATCAATGGATACATTCAGGAATGAAAGTTTGAAGTTCAATGGAGTGAACTATGGCAATTGGAAAGACAAGTTGAAGGCTCATCTATTATGCATGGGACTTGATTATTGGACACTTACAAGGGAAAGAAGGATAGTGATTAAGGAGAATGATTTAGAGAATTTCTCACATGAGTAGAAAGATCTATTCATGTACAACATGTATGCTAGAGAAGATTTTCTATTATCTCTTCCAAAATTAGAGTATGTTGAGGTAAAAGGTTTACAACTTGCACACGTTAAGTTACAAATTCTATTTGAAGGTGATACATTTGCAAAGAAATCTATATTTTAGAATTGGAAGAATGTGTTTATTAGTGCTAAGATGCAAGAAGTGTTGGAATTCTTTAGAATAAGTAAGTGGCGGGGTGGGGGTTGAATTAGTTATCCAAGGTCCAGATGTACAAATAAATTTTTTCACAACTTAGTGAACCCATATCCATAAAACATAGTCATGCATGCATCCATTAGATCATACAATCACTTAAACTTTGTAGGTTACTATCAAATCAACTTTGCATAAATGTAAGCATGAAACATAACAGATTCAATAACTCATTTGACACAATGATTTTATGTGGAAACCCAATTTGGGAAAAACCATCATTAACATGCTATTCATTCTCACTCTTCTAAAGTGATTCCCTATGAAAGGCCAACCCTATTAAAGATTACAATACACACTATTAAATGTGATCTGGTTAGAAGATTTCAATCAACCTTTTAGGTGTGAGCCTTGTTAGAGGACTTTAAATCATCCACTTGGAATTTCAGTTGGTTAAAGGATTTACAAATTATTGTTAGGTCAACCTTAATCCAAAGGATTTACCTTAGACTAGTAAAATGATTAGAAACTAATAGTAAGGCTTGATCTGATAACAAATTACAACTCACTTGCAGATTATAGATCTTTTTTTTAGTCCTCTATTCTGCTTGGATTTCACACACTTCAGCTCTAATAGCTTGTACACCCTTCAATCGTTCACACTCTTAAGCCTTCTTTCTTTGCTTGCTAATAGTAGTCTCTTTTGTTTGATCTCTAAATGAAGCAATGTCATAGGCCTCTTGCCTAACTTAGATTCTTGAACATTAACCAAACTTTCTTTTGACAAGCCATCTCTATAAATAGAAAATTAAGATCTTTTGTCGTTCATCCTCTATCATCCATATTAGGATTAGGTAGGATTCAATGAATCTACCCATCTTCTCATTTTAGTCCCTTCTATAAACTTCTCGTTCAATCATCTTTGAATTCACCTCAAATGGTTTACCATGAATTCTATGCCACCATCTCATCATAGTTATATTCCACATGCTTCACAAAATTCAAGAAAACAAAATAGTTGGATTAGATTTGTCAAATCCATAATTTAGCATGTATATTGTGATTCGACATCAATATGTTGTCATTGAGCTTACATATTGTTCTTCCACTCATCTTCAACTAGATCACTTGGAAAACATTAAAGTTTACTAGTACTCGGCATCAACGAAGCTTTACTTAGCTTACACTATATCACTCAACATACACTAAACTTTGACTTTGCTTGGGTCCAACTAATTTTCTGCTTGGCTTGCACTAAATTTTATTGGTACCTACTGTCTACTTGGTCAAGCTTGTAGACTCAATTCTTCTTATTTGTTCTTGTAGACTTTTTTAGTGTATCCAACCTTTGCAACCTTAAGTAAAGAACCAATGCACTATATCATCACTGTCTTAACTGATCTTTGCGCTCCATTCTACACATCATAACTCAACCTTTTCTCTAGGTGCTTTTGTGATCTCATTTTATCAAATCCTCTTCATTAATCAAACAAATTATATTACTTAAATCAACTAAGCAATTGTCTTACCAACAAGTAGCAGGTTTGACATCAGTGACAAAATAATGATTGAAACACATTCTCATACTTGTATCAATCTATTTTCAACAAGAAGATGAAATAATTAGAGGATGTTTTGCTATGATATTTGAGATTTTTCTAGGGTTAAGAGTTGGAAGGGACTTGTCACTGAAGATGATGTTGTGTGGAAGATTCTAAAATCTTTTCCACTTTCTTATAAGAATATGGTAGAAACTATTAAAGAGATTATTCCTATTTCACCTAACTTTACAAAAGAAACTTTACTTGGGAACTTATAGGCATCTGAATAGAGATTGAAATTGGAAAAAGGAGAAATTAGAATAGAAATAATTTTAGGTGTATAGAAAGACAAAGCTAAGTTAACAAGGAGTGTGAGCACAAGTGGAGATTATGCTAGAGAATGGATGATTAAACTAGAAGAAGACAAAAAAATTGATGAAGGACTTTCATCACTTGTGAAATGATAACCTAAAGGTAGGAGAGCTTGTGTTTGTTAGACTTGCAAAGAACAAAATCTAGGAACCCTTATAAGTCAAAGTTTACAAAAGATTGCTTCTTCGTTGAAAAAGATGATGAATTTACTTTTAAGGTGATAAATTTATTAGATAGTGATGATGAACTTGGATTTGTTTCTATTACAGAAGAAAGTCTTGAGAAAGAAGAGCTAAAAGAGGAAAAAGACTTTGTGTCACATTTTGAAAATAAAAAGTATGATTTGATTATAAACAATGATTTCTCTCATCATATGACATGACATATGAATAAATTTTTTGAGTTTGATAGTATGATGGAGGAGTAGTTAGAGTTGGAAATAATGCATCTTTCCCTATTAAAGGAAAAAATCCATTACTCTTGATGAGAAAACTAACACTAGGGATGTCTATTTTGTTGATGGTTTGAAACATAATATATTGAGTGTTGGACAACTTATGGATTGTTAGATAACTAAGATGTGGGGTGAATCAATTATATCCATGAGATCTAATAGATTTCCACAATCCATGCTAATGTTTTCAAATTTTTGGAGTTGATTGTGTATAGTTTTTTTTACATCAACTTTTTGGATCATACTACATGATCCATCATCAAGATGCTAGAGAGAAAAGAATATAAGAAAGTATAATGTAGATCTATAGAAAATAAAAAAGTAGAAAACCTGGTGGATCTATATTCTACTTTTTTATGTTCTTTGCTCTCTAGCATCCTAATGATGGATCATGTAGTATGATCCAAAACGTTGATGTAAAAAAAACTATACACAATCAAATCCAGAAATTTGAAAACATTAGTTATATCCAGTTACTCTATAGGCCTTTAAAGAAATTTAGTACCAATTCAAACTTCATAATATTCACAACAATAACTTACTAACCACATTCAACTTCTCGAATCAAATTTATACTAACTTTACTTCAAATTTTTATCTCACTATTGCTTACTTTACCAAGTATTGTGTTATAAATTGGCTTTTACCAAGTTGTAACATTAAAAAAAAACATGAAAATAACCTCTTGAACATATAAGAATTCACACATTTTACACATGTCTTTAACATGAAAACTGTGTAATGTGAAAAACTACCTAGGAACCTGCAACCCAAAAATTTCACTCTTCTAAAATGAGCTCTACTAGGAGCCAACCTTGTTAAAGATTTACATGCAAATTTTTAGTGTGACCCAGTTAAAGGATTTTAACCAAAGATCATCTAGACCTTATCACTCCTTGTCATTACTAAAGAGTGACATTCTCTAAAAGACTTATAAACATCACTAATCAATGTTACCATATAAGATTTCAAAGACTTGTTAGATCCACTTGGTTAAGAGATTTATCTACTACAATAGTAAGAAATTAAAAGTTAAATGATCTTCTAGGTTTAACACTACCTTATTTTTTCAAATATCTACTTTGTGTTAACCTCATAATGGTTTTTGACACTTGAGTGCCAATAACACTTACCTACTCTGTATTGGAGCTGAGTACACCATGCATGCCGAGCCACAACAAATGCTGAGTGATCTTCATGTGCCAAGTAGTTTTCAGATGCCGAGTGAAGATCGGATACCGAGTGAAGTGTAAGTGCCGAGTAACACAAGTGCCGAGTGTTAACAAGTGCCGAGTAACATAAGGTGCCAAGTGATACAATTTTTCTTAGGTGCTGAGCTATCTAGGAAACAACATGTGCCGAGTATCAGCAATACTTCAGGAGCTGAGTAACTCAGCATATTAGCATAAGAGTTTGTAATTGCACAAACTATAATGCAAACAATTTTTACAGCCAACATAAGGTAAATCTCAAAGGATTTAATGATGAGATCGAATCTTTTATTTTTCCTATGCAATCTTCATGCAGCCAATAAGAAAAATGATGAAGGCATGCAACCAATAGAAGAAATGTAAATAATAAGTGGAAAATGGAGATTGAACATGGATCATAGATCCATACCTAACCCTAAATCCTCAAATATCTTTATAAGGAAGACAAAATTTCATTATAAATATATGAGTGGACATACAAGGGTGCACAAAGAATTCTATTGTCAGAAGCGAGGATTATCAGATCATAAAAGGATCAAGATTAGAGAAAGCAGAAAAGGTGCCTGCATTCAGCAATCAAGGATTGTAATCTATCAGGTTCATTGTATCTAATACTCTCTAGCAATTGTATTAGAATGAAAATCCTATGGTGATAGGTTAGCTTAACAGCTATTTCGTAGATCCTTTTAAATAGGTGATTAAATCCTTTAATAGGGTGACACTTCATGTTAAGTGTTTGAAGAGCCTCTAACCAAGTCACTACTAATACAGTGTAAAGCCTTTAACAGGGCAGACCATTCGAAGTGGTTGAACAATATTGCTGTAGTAATTTTTGTGGGTATCATCCCCACCCCAATTTTACCTTCTTATTGCTGGAGGGTTTCTAGGTTATCAAATTTCAGTGTTATGAGTTGTTGATGCATGTGTTTAATTTCATGATTACTTGATGTATTTACATGCATGCAATTTACTTTCAGTTAAAAGTTTTGTTGGCTAAAGTGTGATACTTATGATTCACCCCCCCTCTCATAAGTACTCTTTCCATATTTGAATATTCCAACAATTGGTATTAGAGCTAATCTAGGTTCTCACAAGGAAAAGCCTAACAGCTTGGAGGAAAAGATCTACAGATGGAAGCTTTCAAACTTGGAAAGATCATTGAAAATCAGGTGATAGATGTGCAACTTGCTCTGTATAGCTTGGAGGAATTTAGAAATAAGTTGAGAAACTCATTAAAAAAAAGGAAGGATCTAGCCATAGTTGAAAATGATATACACTATAAGGAGATTGATACCACCAACATATTTTCCAATGGGGATACAAAAGAGTTTGATGCAACAATAGCAGAACTGATGGAGAAAAACAAAGTTCAAGCAGATGAGATAAGATCTCTCAAGATGGAACATGAGTCACAAGCCCTAATGATATGTGAAATCACTGAACACAAGAAAAGAGCAGTTGAAGATAAAGTGATGATGGAAAATGACATGAAAAATGACAAAAGAAATCTTGCAAACAGATTTGAAGAAAAATGTACTGAATTGACAAGGATCTCAAACATGTAGATGGATACACTTGCCCAAATGATGAACCTTCATCATGAACTCAATGTAAAAGATACTGAGATCTCTACTTTAAAGATGCAAAATGAACAAATGCAGAATGAATTGAACAGAGAAAAAGAGGTAGCAGAGAATCTCAACAAATCAAGTGAAGCCATCAAGTATTTTGAACAGTTGCTGAAATCCCCAAAATCTGCCCATGATACATCAGGACTAGGATACAATAGCACTGAAGTTGGGGAATCATCAATGCATGCTGAACAAAGAAGTGACAAAGGTAAGAATTCAAAACCCACTTGTCATCACTCTAATAAGAAGGGGCATACGGCTAATGTGTGCAGGAGTAGAAGATTCATTCAATCAAACACATCCAAAAATAAAATTTTCTGTCACAAGTGCAACATGCAAGGACATATAACACAAAATTGCAAATCCAATGTCACAAGGACTCAGAGATTTGATGGACATTGTTATCATTGCAAAAAGTATGGACATAGGGCATTTGAATGCAGAACAAAACCTATGTGGACATCAAATCAACCAGCAAAAATAGAGGGGAATGAAAGTCATTATCATTGGGATTACAACACTAGGTACAATTGTCATTATTGCCAAGAATATGGACATATACATCATAACTGCATAAGAACACATTTCAAAGGGAACTACAAAAGATGGTTGAATCAAACTACATGTTTCAGTTGTTTGAAAATTAGTCATATCAGCAGAAACTGTCCTACAAGATCAAAGGCACCCAAGACTAAAGAAAACAAAGGAAAACAAAATATTGATGTCGAAAAGATAAGGGTCCAAATGAACAAGACTTGGAAAAAGAAAGATGAGTGCAACACATCAAGTGAAGGGATCACTTCACCCAATGGGTCAAGTGATCACACTTCATCAAACTAAGCATGAGAAGTACACAAGAATGATATACAAAGCTATATCACACATCAGTCCCAAGACAAAGAAGCTAAGCAAAGTATAAACCTACATGAAATAAGATGTCAAGACAAAAACTAAATGTTGTTGCCGAGCTGTCTTTGGATACTGAGTTAAACTCCAACAGATGCCGAGCTCCCAAAAGTGATCGAACTGATAACTGATGTCGAGTTGGATAACTCCAATAGAAGTCGAGTAAAGTGGAAATATAGTGAAAGCCGAGTTAGGTTAAAATTTCTTCAGAAGCTGAGTTGGCAGATGCGCATTTAATGCGAGGGAAATAGGGTATATTATCATGATTTCAATCAGTTTTACTCATCGTGATCAAGAAGCAAAGAAGAAGAAAGAGAGCTGGGAAACTTCATAGCAAGAATCCAGGGTATCAAGCAGATTGCAACCACATTCAACATATTTTTCATCGATCTTGAGGTATTTTCATTTGTGCCGAGCTACGTAGTTTCGTATCCTTTTGTTGTGAAAACCCTAGTTTGTATAAATGGCGTCAAGTTCAAAGAAAACTGAGGAAAAAGAGTCTTTTGAAGTGCAGTTAGTTTCAAATGAGGTTAAGCAACCTAATTTTTGTCCTATTTCTGAAGTTGCCTACAAAAATGACCTAGCCAGAGCTCTCTCCCAAATTCCCCCAAAAGTTGTAATGGTTCAAGATGTGAGAAAATGTTACAATTGTAAGATAGGTGCTCTAGGAGACATGGAAATAAGACAAGCCTATGAGAAACTGTGCGTAGATGGAGTCTTGAAAAATGAATTCAAAATCGTTGAAAGAAAGGGTTTGACCCGAGTTTTAAGCTTTCCCACCAGAATGGGTTAGACTTGTACTGAGAAAAATTCATGGTGGAAATTTGTGGTTAGAAGATATTCCCATCAAATTGACCAAAGAAATCATACATAGAGTAACAGGGTACCCAACCCTAGATCGGTACAAAACCCTGAGAAGTGAATCAAAGGAGGTTATTGAAAAGAATACTGGTGCACAGAGGAAAAAAAGAGGAATGACAATTCACACCATACATGATCCTCTAGTTGAGTTTGCTATTAGAGTCATTTCCCATAAATTCTATCAATCTAGTAGACTCAACAGTGTACCATGTATTGCAGTAGATGTAGGGTACAAACTGGTGAAAAAAGATGATACTTATGATCTTGCAGAACTGCAACTACAACAGATCAATGAAAACCTAGCTGCCATAAGAAGAACAAAGGGCACTCAATGCAAATTTGGAGCAATCCTAGTTTGCATATTCTTTTATGTTCAGAATGAGTTTCCTTCTTTTGGCAAAGTGGCATGGAGGAATGATAGAACCATCATTGCCCAAATCAATGAATATATAGAGAAAATGGGAGAAAGTTTTGATACCTTAATGACAAGCTATTTTGAAGATTTCAAGAAATCCATGAAGCAAAGATCAAGGATACTAACTTCCTTAGTATAAAAACATACTAATGATATATGTTTCTTAGTTGACATTGATTTTACGTATATTCAAGTAGTTATACCAAGGGTAAGATGGCTAAGGCCATTTGGATATGAAATTAATATTGATGAGGCATCTACAGCAATAACTGCATTATTGGCAGAAGAAACAGATAAAAGTGCTCCACATTTTGGCACTTATGATGTGGTAAGATCAAAGATAAACATGGAACTAAAAACTGCTTCCACATTGAAAAAGAAAGACAAATTATTAAAGAAGATTAAGAAGAAATTTGGTAAAGAAATTGAGGCTGAAGCAAAAGAAGAAGAAGATGACAGTGATGATGAAGATGAGCAAGAACAAGGGCCAATAGAATTAACAAAAGATCTTGGAGAAGACAAGGAGGAAGGTGCAGAGGAAGAAGAAGCCAAGGAAGCACCAATTGAAGCTGAGCCAAAGAAGAGAAAGGCAACAGAACAACCTCCAGCTAAGCCCAAATCAAAGAAAGCTACCACACCATCACCTCAAAAGCCAACAACATGAGCTGCAACAAGGGCCTCCACTCAAAAGGCTAAAGAAGAAGTTACAAAGAAGAAACAAATCAAAGAAACACAGGAAGAGCCGAGGAAAAGAAGAAGATATGTGGCTCAACCTGACACTGATGAAGAAGACCAATCTGAAAAGGTAAGCCATTCTTCAATTGATACCTTATGTAAAAAGATTGGAAATGGTGACTTAAGAAATTTAAATAAAGTTGATTTCAGTAAATTTAATAAAGAAGAACATAACAGTATAGAAGAAACAGTTTATGGAATGATGGCATAGTTCAAGTACACTCCACTTGAACTAGATGGTCAATTGCCAAAAGAACTGTCAAAAATTGTAGAAGACAGATGTCATTTCTGTTTGAAAACGGAGAAGGAGATGAGGGAATCAACCCTAGCAAGTGTATTGCCAGATTTGACTAAGGAACAAATAAAGAATGTAGTCAAAAGGCACAATAATAGGTTTACACCTAAATACAGGGCATTCTTCATACTCTAAAACAGGATGGAAGAAATTGTTCAAAGAACAATGAAATCATGGAAGAACTTGTACAAAATGATTGAAGATTTTCTTGAAGAAGAATACAAGGAAGAAGCTATTGTACCAATAGAGGAGAGGAGGAAAAGGAAAGAAGATGAAGAAAAGAAAGATGGAGAGGAGGAAAAGACACAAAATATAGGATATATGGCAACAGCTGAGCAAGAGTAGCAACCAAATCAGAGTGTGCAAGCTACACAATTGCCACCCCCTAGCCCTCCTCAAGCATCCATCTCACCTGCAGACACTGTAACTATTACTGATGTTCCTGATACTTCTGGTTAGAATATCAATCCATTAACTACAGAAGATCTTAAAAGAATTCTTGACCAATCAACTCAACAAGCAATATTATGTACAGATCCAGTATTGGTCAGTATAGATGAATTGCAAAAACTAGTAGAAAATACAGTCAAAGATAAGGTGAATCCACAAGAACCACCTTCTATCATCTCTACAACTACTAGTAGTCAATTTCAAATGCCAAAAAGCATAGTTGATGCTGCAAGACAGAAGCCAAGTGCAGCTGTAGAAAAAGGAGAACAAACATGACAGACTATAACATCTAATCCTACAACACAAACACAAGGTGCACTTCCCAAGATTACAATAATTGATCATGGTAGATAGAAGGAGGAGGAAACAGTGAAAACCCCTAAAGAATAGGAGGCAAAACAAACATTGATAAATTTGCCTACCTCGGAAACTCTTTCACACCAGCCATTGCAAATATCTGTATCATCATCTAGTACTACCAGAGTTGCAAGGGTACTTCACTATGGAGAACCTAAATTAGATGAGGAGATAGTCATACCGAGCTATGACTCAAAATCAATAACTATTGATCAAATCAATGAGGTGCAAGAAGCACTGAATAGGAGGAAAAGAAAGGAAATACTCAGGAAGGAGTATAAACAAAAGCAAACACTATATGAGATTAAGGACATCTTTATGGATGCCTTTAGTTTGTAATCACCAGATGAGTCAAAGCATATCATGGAGAAACTAATAGATATTGTTGACCAGGTGACAAATGAAGACCTAGAAACAAATGCAAAACTTATGGAATGGTCAGAGAGAAAATTTCAAGGGAAAGTGAATGAGAAAATATCAAGTCAAATTGCACTTTCACAAGTTGAATTGGCAAAGCTTATTGACAAAGTGAAAAAGGTACTTGAAAATATATTCTCATTGTACAAAAAGTTGTGTGATTTTTCATACTTCACACAAGAAACAAGCTAGAAGATGTTGAGCTTGGAAAGAAATTTAAACATTTCAAGCATGCAATTACCAAATGATCCAACTCAAAGTGAGAAGCATTTTGCTCAATTTCTTCACACTCATAAAGAAATAGCTATATTAACAATAGATGAGGCTAATATCAAGGCCAAATTAATACAGCTCCAATCCTCCATTACCCCACATTTAGAGATACTCCATAAAGAGCAAGTATATGCTGAAACTGTTCTCAAGAAAGACCCAAATCTTTCTACATCAGATGGACTTATTCATCTTGCTGCTAAGACTGCCATCCAGCATAAGTCACTAGAAATTGCTTTGAACAATTGGGATGTAGCTCTCAAGATGATTATGGAGGTAAACAACACATTTTTGGCTAAATATGGTCTTAACCCTTAAACATTCTTTGACATAAGTGTCAAAAAGGGGGAGAAAATAGACATAATAGGGGGAGATATAGATATTATAAGATGAATTAATGGGGGAGAAAAGATACAAAGGAGGAGCTTGATATACAGATAAGGCACAATCAAATCAGGGGGAGTTATAAATTTTTTGAGGTATATATTGTAAGATTGTAAGTTACAAATTTTGATCAAGTTTTCTTTAAACTCTTTATATACCAATCAGATTAGTAAATGTACTTATAAGGTCAGTTAAGTGTTTTTGTCACTCATGTCAAAGGGGGAGATTGTTAACCTCATAATGGTTTTTGACACTTGAGTGCCAATAACACTTACCTACTCTGTATTGGAGCCAAGTACACCATGCATGCCAAGCCACAACAAATGCCGAGTGATCTTCATGTGCCGAGTAGTTTTCAGATGCCGAGTGAAGATTAGATACTGAGTGAAGATCAAATACCGAGTGAAGTGTAAGTGCCAAGTAACACAAGTGCCAAGTGTTAACAAGTGCCGAGTGTTAACAAGTGTCGAGTAACATAAGGTGCCGAGTGATACAGTTTTGCTTAGGTGCCGAGCTATCTAGAAAATAGCATGTGCCAAGTATCAGCAATACTTTAGGAGCCGAGTAACTCAGTATATCAACATAAGAGTTTGTAATTGCACAAACTATGATGCAAACAGTTTTTACGGCCAACATAAGGTAAATCTTGAAGGATTTAATGATGAGATCAAATCTTTTATTTTTCCTATGCAATCTTCATGCAACCAATAAGAAAAATGATGAAGGCATGCAACCAATAGAAGAAATGCAAATAATAAGTAGAAAATGGAGATTGAACATGGATCGTAGATCCATACCTAACCCTAAATCCTCAAATTTCTTTATAAGGAAGAATTTTTTTTATTGTAAATATATGAGTGGACATACAAGGGTGCACAAGGAATTCTATTGTCAGAAGCGAGGATTATCAGATCACAAAAGGATCAAGATCAGAGAAAGTGGAAAAGGTGCTTGCATTCAGCAATCAAGGATTGTAATCTATCAGGTTCATTGTATCTAATACTCTCTAGCAATTGTATTAGAATGAAAATCCTATGGTGATAGGTTAGCTTAATAGCTATTTCATAGATCCTTTTAAATAGGTGATTAAGTCCTTTAACAGGGTGACACTTCATGTTAAGTGTTTGAAAAGCCTCTAACTAGGTCACTACTAATACAGTGTAAAGCCTTTAATAGGGAAAACCATCAGAAGTGGTTGAACAATATTGCTGCAGTAATTTTTGTGGGTATCATCCCCACCCCAATTTTACCTTCTTATTCCTGGAGGATTTCTGGGTTATCAAATTTTAGTGTTATGAGTTGTTGATGCATGTGTTTAATTTCATGATTACTTGATGTATTTACATGCATGCAATTTACTTTCAGTTAAAAGTTTTATTGGCTAAAGTGTGATACATATGATTCACCCCCCCCTCTCATAAGTACTCTTTCCATATTTGAATATTCCAACACTTTGCTTGGTTTCTTCCTCCCGATCTCATTACTAATTGATTCACACACTTTCAATTTCACTTTTCACTTCCTCTGCCTGATCTTTTCATATATGTACTACTTGATTCATCTTGTATCTTCTTGATTGTTCTTCAACAACTCTTGCACAATTAACACATCATCAAAAACTAAAAATAGTCTTGTTCATCTCCTTAAATAGATAAATTTTCCATTCCATATCCTTCCATATTTTTTTCCTTAATCACAATCATAGATCTTAGAGTCAATGAATTTAGTCACTAGGAAAATAGAAAATCCTTGAACTTTGTGCTCATCTTTATCTTTCTTAATCTCGTTCATCATATCTTCATTATATTTCTTTAGTCATAGATCTTGTAATTAACTTTTACTTTATCCTTTGATCTTCTAGAACATTCTTAATTTTCATCAAAAGACCACCTCATATTAATCGTTTCTTTTGTTCTTCACTCGATGAACATTGCAACTTTTCTCGAGAAATACATCACTTAGTTAATACTAAAATTACCCAGTTAACACTATAATTTTAACTCTTCTTTGCCAAGTGCTCAATGAAAATTGTAATCACTCAGTTAATACTATATCCCTTCTTTCACATAGTTGATTGGTATATCTTGCATAGCTCAGTAAATACATGAACTTAATCACAATATTATGTGATTACAAAACAACCAAACCAAAATTACACTATCATAGTCCAACTCATTCAAGTACCCATTGAATACTAACACTTATCAACTCTTTCATGACACTTTCTTCAAATCTACTTCATAAACCAAATGATATGACACTCTAATGAATTAGCATAATGTCTAACCAACTAAGGCTTGATATCAATGACACAATAAAAACTAATATGACTCTTTTACATACAATAAAAACATTACCAGTTAGGGCTAACAATGGATAAGGAATATCTATTGTAATTCATAGAGAACACTTGTATAATCAAGGATAAATATGGTAAGTTGATTGGTACAAGTACATGGACATGAAGTAATTTTTTTTCAATTGAATCCTATTGAGATGACATGTTTGGTAGTAACATTTGATGACAATTGGTTAAGGTATAAGAGATTTTGTCACATTGACTTTGATAATGTTGTCAAAATAAGCACTAAAAATGTAGTTAGAGATTTTCCTAAGAATGTGGAATTGGATAACATGGTTTGTAAGGAATGTCTGATGGCTAGATAGAAGAGGATTTTGTTTCCAAGAAAGATGTTGACTGCTTTAGTTAAGTTGGAGATTTTGCACACATAGTTTAGTAGTCCTACAAGAACTGAGGCATTCTATGGTGAAAGGTTCTTTATGCTTTTTATTGATGATTTTACAAGGATGATGTGGGTAGCATTTTTTAGAGATAAGTCTAAAGCTTTTGAAAAGTTCAAGTTATTCAAGAATAGAATAGAGATTGAATTGAGATTGAAGATAAAGTGTTTAAGATTAGATAGAGGAGGATAATTCATTTCAAATGAACTTAACATCTTTTGTGAGGATAACTTCAGATTAGACAGAGATAACTTAGCCCCTAAGACACCACAACAAAATGGAATAGTAGAAAGGAGAAACATATTTGTTAGTGAGACAACTAGAGAAATGATGTTTGAGAATAATGTGTCACATATATTTTGGAGAGAAGTAGTGAACACCATAGTATACACAATGAACATAGTACAGATCAAGAACGAACTGTGGTTTGTATATATACCTACTATGAAATATTTTAGAATCTTTAGGAGTAAGTCTTATATTAAAAGAGAAGATAACATTGGAAAATTTGATTCTACAAGTGACAAGGGAATGTTTCTTGGATGTTCTTTAGAAAGAAAGACATATAGATGTTTTAATCAGAGATTGAAAACTATTGTTGAAAGAAATAATGTGAAATTAGATGAGAATTTTAGAATTTAGGGGAAAATACTTTATTATGATTAAGATGAAAATGCTAATCCAAGGTAGGTAACAATAAAAATGTTGAACACGAATTATTTTATGAGACTGTCAATGACTTGTAGGTAGAAGAACCTAGACCTAAACCTAGATCATAAATTAGAATAGAGTAAGGAACACCTAGATATGTTGCAACACATCACCATGTGTATAAAATAATTGGAACTACAAACAAAGAGAGTGATGATAAGAAATAAGGTAAGTAAAGAATTATGTTTGATATCTCAAGTTGAACCGAAGATTGCAGATGGAGCTTGTAAAGATGAATCTTGGATAAAATATATGAAAGAGGAATTTGAGAAGATTGAAAAGAATAAAACATGGAACTTAGTCCCTAGATCTAAAGATATGAATGTTATTGGCACAACGTGGGTATTGAGAAATGAAATTAATGAGCAAGAAGTGGTAATAAATAAAGAAAGGTTAGTATGCAAAGGTTATTCGCAATAAGAAGGAATTGATTTTGAGGAAACATTTTCCCTTGCTGTTAGACTTGAAGCACTGAGAATGTTTTTGTCATATGTAGCTAATAAGAATTTTAAGGTTTATCAGATGGATGTTAGTAAACTTTTATTAATGAAGAACTTGAGAAAGAAGTTTATATTGAAAAAATTGATGTATTTACCCTAAGATAAGGTAAAGACATGGTTTGCAGATTGAAGAAAGAATTGTATGGATTGAAGCAAGCACCTAGAGCTTGGTATGCAAGATTGGATAAGAATTTACATAATTTGAGATTTATGAAAGGAAATGCATATAGTAACATGTACTTAAGAAAGAATGAAATTGGTTTACTAATTATTATAGTATTTGTTGATGATATTAGTTTTAGAGGAAATGATGAAGCTAGTATGAAATTTCCAGAAGAAATGAAGAATTAATTTTAGATGAGTATGATTGGTGAGATGAAGTGTTTATTGGGATTGTAAATAAATTAGAATAATGATGGCATTTTCATATCACAGACTAAATATCTTAAGGATTTTTTGGAAAATTTTGGTTTGGAGAATTGTAAACTAGTTGGGACACCTATGGTTGTAGTTATAAATTATCAAGTAAGGATGAGTATCCCAGTGCAATACAAACAAGATAAAGATCTATGATAGGAGGACTGCAATATTTGATTCATACAATAAAATATAGAGCTAATAAAGTTAGAATTGTTGCAAGATTCCAAGTAGATCCCAAAGAGACAAATTTAGCATAAATAAAGAGGATATTTACATATTTGAATTGTACATCAAATTATGGCTTATAATATGATAGATTGCATAAATTTACTTTATGTGCATCTATTGATGCAAACTAGGAGGAAATGTTGATGAAAATAAAAGTACAAGTCATGGTGTATTCTATTTGGGAGGAAGACTAGTTTCATGGCTAAGTAAGAAACAAAAGTGCATATCACAATCTTTAGCAAAACAGAGTATGTTTTTGATTAAGTAAAATAGGTTTTGAAGGGTGCCTAAAACCATGTACAAGTCTAAATATTTTCAATAAGTGCATATAAAAAAAGTACATCAAACCAACATGAAACTGGTCACCCCCCAAATAGAGGGTAACCAAGGTGAATAAAAATCCAATCACCAGCTGAAAGTAAAGACCCAACAAGGAGGTAGACCTAGATACATCACATTTTTCCCTTTGATTTACAGCCTCCCTTGCATGATCAAAGATTCATTTCTAAAGGAGGAGTAGATGGCCTAGTTTTCTTTCTTTTTACCACAATCCAACCATCCTCCACCTTATCTACCTCAATAATCCAATCCCCTGAAGTAATAGAAAAATGAAGCCTAGGGGAATCTAAAACAACAAAAATCTCCCTAGAAGAGCCCATAGCCATCTAGCCCCCACTGAACCAAGAGGAAAGTCTGATATAGGGGTGGGGGTAGGAGAGGGTACAGGATCTTGGTCCCCAACAGGACTAGGAGGGACATCCAGTAGAGGGGTAAGAGAAGGAATAGGGAGAATAAACTCCTCTACTGAAAGTTCATCAATAGAGGAATCATTCGCAGAGACAACCACTAAATCTAGAGGCGCATCCATGAACTTAACCATCATGTAGTGTTCAGAAGAGGCCCCTGACCACCAAGAAGGTGGTCACCTTGATTTAGACTTTCTAGCAGCACAATGAGCAGCAATCTGACTTGTCGTATGACATTTTCTATAGCAAAAAGGGATACCTTCATATTCAAAAGTTAGGGTCCAAGAGCCTCACAAGGATTCCAAACAAACCTTCTTAGGGAGGCCCTTAGAAATATCCATCTCAACAAGAAATTGAGCATACATCGAATGGAGAATATCCAAAGTGTCTGAGTCCACCTACAAAAAGTCGCCAATGGCATCCCCAATAGATTCATAAATAGAATCTAGCCAGAGATGCATTAGGAGATTTAGGATCCAAACCCAGATAAGAACCTTGTTAAAGGATTTAGTAAGCGGATCGAAATCATATGCCGTAGTTTGGCCATAAGTGGAAATATGTCCTCCCATGAGAAATTGGTATTGCACAAAATAGTCTTCCTATCTTCAACAAATTTAAACTTTAATATGAAAAATCCTTTAGCCATCGAAAAGATGTGTACTTCATGAGCTAGGATGGGTTCCCAATGGTTAGAAATCCAAGCATGAAGATTAGAAAGAGAGGGCCAAAAACCTTGAAATAAAAAAAAGTAGCAAAGGTAGAGAGGTCATCTGCTATACCAAAAATATCATTGACTATATCAAAGTCCAAAATTACCCTTTTAAGGTTTGAAACACTTATAGTGGAAACTTCACAGGGATGAGAAGGTCTAGAATGAGTAGCTCAAATAGCACCATGAAGACTCCCCTCAAATGCAGCCACATCAGCATAAGAGGTAGGCCTACCCCTTGAAGGCATAGGAACTGACCTAGAACCAACAAGCGTAGAAGACATATTAGACCACTTCCACACCTTGAAACAGTAACCAACAAGCAAAAAAATCTACAACCAATGGCCACTACAAGGGCAAAGAGGCAACAAAAATCAGGCACAATAATTTCTCCCAGTTATTACTCCCAATGTCCAGAAATTCCAGAAATCGGGCACAATAAGGGGTGAAGTCTTTGTGGGCACCAAGGTAGCAGATGATAAGGGCCCTACGAACCCTACACACAATAGCCAGGAATGAATAGGAGCAGGAGCAGAAGCAAGGGCATGGAGTCGATGGCCACAGCTAGGGCAACAACAAGAGTAATTTTTGCCTTAATGTTTGCACTACGCAACCACACTTTTTTTTTATCAAGGAAAAATAGAGTATGTTGTAGCAACAAACAATTTTAATTAGATTATTTTGATGAAGAAAATGTTACAAGACATTGGCATTAATTTTTAGAACGTATTATCATTCATTACAATAACAAAAGTACAATTAATATGTCAAATAATCTTGATGTAGGAACATCTTGGGCTGTTGCCAATTTTGCATCCCCAAAAGGATATTTGCTTTGTTTTCTATTTTCCAGTTATATGTCTAACAATTTGATACAAAGAACACCTATTTTTCCATTCTAGATTCTACAGGCTTGGCTTATTATCATGGACCTATCTTGGATCATCATCCTATATTCATGGAATTTAATGTTGCACTTGGTTGGAGTTATGTTTCATATCTTCTTGGATGTTGATTTCCTATGTGGTTCATCTAATGTTTGGCATTTATTTCAACGAGGTTCTATATTTGAGAGTTAGCTTACATGCTCTTAGATCTAGATGGCTACATGACACGTGGACTTATATATAAGGCAACATAAGTTATTATATTGTATTATGTATTTGGTCATTAATTCATTGAGGATCACTCTTATATTGTATAATATGTTTCCTATTATTGGAGATTGTGAACTCAAAGTTGACTTGTGTGCCTTGATGGCTATATATGTAACATAATTGAGTCTTGTAAGATAGGAAGGAAGATAGTATGATGAATAGATAAAGGGGATAGATTGAGAGATTATTGTTTTGCTTATAATTTGGAATATATTGATCATAACTAGGAAGACCTCACATCCTGGCATGTATATGTTTCAATTCATGTAATTCAAGATTGTTGTTAATAAAAGGAGTTTTTTTTCAATTATATCTTGTTATACTTCTATTGTGTTGTGTTTTTCTTGAGGTTTGGTCAACTACTTTGGGGATACACCAGTCTTGTAATACATCAAATATAGTGTTTAACTAAAAGTCTACATAGTTGATTACTAAAAATAAATTAAATAAAAATGAGTTCCACACATACACATATATTATATACACTCACTCATATAAACTTATTACTTTTGACTTTCCCATTTACCAAAAATAATCATGTAGCTTCTAAGTTGTTGTGGGTTATTATAAACTATGAAAGATCTTTACTGTTTGGCTTGTTCATATTAATGACACTACCCAAGTTATATGAGCATGACACATGATAATGGTAGGGATCAACATAAATTAATTAATAATTCAATGAGCAATGACAAATATTATGAGAAAACTAGCTTTAATGAGAAAATCCCGAGAAGAGTTGGATGATGGTGTGGGTTTAGAGAGAAGAATGGAGTATGCAAATATAGACAATCTTCCATATCTCAAAGTAGTAGAAAAATAAGTGTGTCAATTGCACCCTCCATTCCCAATAATTATTAGAAAAGAAGATATGGTGGCATGAGATTAATGGGTTTTTTATTCCACAAAATACCCATATGCTTATGAATTTATAGTCCATGGGAGAGATCCTAACAAGGGAACTAAATCTTACAAATACAAGGTGTGAAGAAAAATGAACAAGAAGTGTTAAATACAAAGATCAACACAATAGAAAGGATATAAGCTCTTCAAAAGAAAGGGAAAACTTACATTGCAAGAGAAGATAAGTGAGAGTTTAAAGAATAATTATTTCTACACCATCAGACAACTATCTAAGATATGCTATCCTCAACCTCCCTAATGCAAGAAACTCTTCCAAGGAAACCATCAACATAGTAGTCAAACTATTGAAGAAGCTAAGAAGAGTATACAATAATTTTGTTTAAAACTTAAGTAAAAGAAGTAGGAACAAAGTGGACTCTAGGGCTAAAGGACTACAAGTAAAAAAATCGGGGTAGCTATAGTAGGAGCAAGACTTGGGAAAGAAATAGAATCCCAAGTCTAATCAAAACCATTTACAAAAACCAAAATAATAGCAAGGGTTTCATCTTCATAGAAAAAACTAGTGAATTCTCAGAAGAAGAATTAGAAAGAGAATGAAAAGTGTGGACTATAAATGATCATCAATGATACCCACTAAGTAGTATTACTTTAATAAATAGAAGAATGCAATTTATAGCCATTTGTCTAGTAGATAAGCAATGTTAGGAATAGAAAGAAAGGTCTTCATAATCCAATGCTTGATTTCATTGCCTCTCCCTGACCATGAGCACTATATCCCTCAAAAGGAGAGAATAGATATCTATCTCAACCAAAATATGGGTGAAAGTAGTATGACCTATTATAATCATAACTTCATCCATAATTAGTAAATGAATGAGAAATTTTTAAATGGATTTATGGTAAAACATCTCCTAGAAATGAACTAGGAGATTAGGGAGGCAAACCCACACTAAGAACACATAGAGTGGTTCAATAAAGGGGCAAAGGAGATTATCTAGGGCTTAGTAGAAATGGAGTGATTTATGAAATCCAATGAAATATTCAAAATAAAATCATGGTCTTTAGCAAAAAAAAAATGTAGTAATAAAGTCCCTTAGAACAAGGGTATAACTAAACATTACCAAAACTAAGGGTCACGAAGAACTAGTATCCAACAATGCAAATCTAGAAGAGAGTGATAGAGGCCCACAAATCTATAGACCAAGCCATAAATTTGGTAGAAGCACCTTTATAATTCAAGAGCATCCTAGCTATAAGAGAAATCTTGCATCACCCAAAAATATTATTTAATTTGTCAATAAAGGCTATCACAATGCAAAGAACTAATGAAGGAGCATCCCGGGTGTAAGAGCAATCTTGCATCACCAAAAATATATTGTTTTCAGTCTTTTCTATTTTAATAAGGACTAGTAGACATGGTGCTTACTATTTATGGGAACTTGCTATTTTTAGTAATTTTTTCATATGAGCTTAGAATGTTCTCATTTTCTACATGAAGGTTCATTTTAGAGTTATAGACCTACCATAAAAATCACATAGTCATAGATTAAGTATCAGAGAAGTTATTGCAGATTTTTGGTGGAAATATTTTGTAGGAAAAAAATTAGGCTTACCATTGTAGGCCTTAGATTTCTCTGATGAGGTCCAAAAACTTGATCGAAAGGTGCTTGCATCATTTCAAGTCTGTACATCATGAGATGGCATTTCTAAAAAGTGGTTATAATAGCCAATCAGAGCAACTGTTCGAGAGTTATGGACTTTCAAAGTTGGGCTACCCAAAATATCTAAAATAATTGTCAAAGATGTATTTGGCCAACTCTATATGTTTTTTTGAGTCTGCTGGTCCTAGGTGTTAATTTTCAATGTCTAGAACCTTCTCGGGTAGCATAAAATTGCCTATTTAAGAAAGGCCCGAACATTGTCTAGGATAGCTCTAGATAGTAGTCCTCAGCTGAGTCTTGCAAATTACTATAATGAAGGCACCCATGCAGGTTAGCATATTATACTTGTGAATTTTGTAATTTCACATTTGCGGTGCAAATATGAAATCCATACTTTGTTCTTGCATTTGCTGTTGTTTCTTTGTTTCTGTTATGGTTTATGGTATTAAGGGGAGCACTCTTCAACAATTACTATTTTTGAAAATTTTCAATTTTTATCAAGTTATTAGATGGAGCTCAAAATTTTCTAGTTTCTTCCTTGGAGGTTCACTTTGGTTATATCAGACTACCAATAAAGTTTAGTTGAAAGATCAAGTCTAGTTTTGAGGATATTGAATTTTATTTATTTTGGTAGAAGAGCAAGCAAACTTTGAACTTGGTTTTAAAGGCTCTAAAAGGGGTAAAAACCTTGGTTGAACAACACTTCATAAGTCATTTATGTAGAGTAATTTGTGTCACCTCTGAATTAGGATTGTAATAGCCCATCAAGTCAATGAGAGAATAGTTATGGTCTCTGAAAGTTTCACGACTTGAATATATAATTGAAATTCCTTCATAAAATCATTTGAGTTTTGAAAGTTCTTTGAGGCTTATTTGAATGTAAGAAATAATAAATAATAATATTTATAGGATGATTGGCCTCAAAGTTTAGTGGTCATTTAAAAAAAAATTTCTAGGCTGGTTAAATTTTTGCTAATAATGAAGGCTTATAGGGTTATCTACAGAGTTTTGGGAATGTAAATGGTGGCTCTAGCTTGTAGAATATTGTAATCCAATTTTATTGGAGGTAATAAATTAAAATTTTCTTGTTCTTATGGAACACTTATTTATTTCCTATAGTTTGTTGTTATTTCTCTATTATGTTGTTTGTGTCTATGTTGATGGGACATGTTTCTATTGTGGAGAAGGTCATGGAGCCTATTAGTGTACCCAACATCAAGTGAGAAAAAATATAATACCAAAAAAAATGCACAAGTTGCACAAGTAGATGAAGATATCATGTCACATTCTAAAGATGTTTAAAGATGAGAAGTATGTATTATCATATAATCATTTTTGAATGATGAGATTGAACCTAAGAAAAGAAAAGGGTAAGTGTAATGGTAAAGTATGCAATATCATTGTTGATAGTGGTGGAAAAAAAAGAATCTCATTTTAGAGGAAATGGTCAATAACTTGAAGTTATAGAGAAAGAATCACCTAAATCGCTACCAGATTGCTTGATTGCAAAAGGATCATAAGACTTTTTTAAATAAACAATATATGGTAAAGTTCAAGATTGGATATTAGCATGATGAGGTGTTGTGTGATATTATGCCTACAAATGTTTTTCATTTATTATAAGAGAGACCATAGCAATTTGATCATCATACAATACAAGATGGATATGCAAATACCTATTATTTGACAAAAGATGAAGTCCATCACAAATTGAAGTAAAAAATAAAGGAAAAGGTTATAGTAATGCCAAAATATATTTAGTTGATGCGAGAAACTTCCTAGAAAGGATGAGGCATGAGCATATGTGTTTTTCTTTAATTATAAAAGTTGATAAATAGAACATAGAAGATGAACTTGAAGAATGTATAGATTTTTTGGACGAGTTTTATGATATCGTATCTAATAATGTACATGATGGATTGTCATTAGTGAAAAAGATCAGCCACCAAATGGATTTAATTTTGACAATAAATTAATCAAATGCACTAAGTACACTAATCTGACTCATGAATGAGGCACTAAATAATTTGAGTACATTTGTCATTATTCATTTGGATAATAGTTTTATTTTCAACAATACATTAGAGAAGCATATAATGTTGGAATTATTTAAAATAACTAAGAGGAGGGGGAGGGGGGGGGGGGGGGTTGAATCAGTTATCCAAGGTCCATATATACAAATAAATCTTTTTACAATTTAGTGAACCCATATCCATAAATCATTTTCATCATGCATGCATCCATTAGACCATACAATAACTTGAATTTTGTAGGTTACTATCAAATCAAATTTGCAAAAATGTAAGCATGAAGCATAACTGATTCAATAACACATTTGACACAATGATTTAACATGGAAACCAAATTTGGGAAAAACCAATAGTAACATACTACTCATTCTCACTCTTTTGAAGTGATGTCTTGTGAAAGGCTGACCTTGTTAAAGGCTACAATGCACACTATTAAATGTGACCTTTTTAGAGGATTTCAATCACCCTATTAGGAGTGAGCCTTTTTAGAGGACTTTAGATCATTCACTTGGAATACCACCCAGTTAGAGGATTTACAAATGACTATTAGGTCAAACTTAGTCCAAAAGATTTAACCTAGATTGGTACAATGATTAGAAAGTAACAGTAAGGCTTGATCTGATAACAAATTACAACTCCATTTTATAGATTATAGATCTCTATTTTAGTCCTCCATTCTACTTAGCTTTCACACACTTCAGCTTTGATAGCTTGTACACACTTCAAGCATCCATACCCTTAAGCCTTCTTTCTTTTCTTGCCAATAGTAGTCTCTTCTCTTAGGTCACTGAATGAAGCAATACCCTAGAATCCTTGTCTTCCTTAGGTTCTCTCATATGACAACCTTTGCTTCGAACCAACCATCTCTATAAATAGAAAATTTAGGATCTTTTGACATTCATCATCCATCATCCATTTTAGGTTTAAGGTTAGATTGTTGACAATTGGTTAATTGTGATATGTAATTGTTTTCATTTATGGTAAATCATGATTTACTTGTTGGTGGGAAGCCTCGAAAATAAAGTTACTTAGTGTTTGGTAATTAGAAAATTGCCTATGTATAGAATTTGGTTTACAATAGTGTATTTTTTTGTTTTTTATTAGATAAATAGGTTTTACAAGGATCTTGAAACTCAAGAGTTAAAACATAAAAGACTGAAAGTAAGCATTAGGCCTAGCAAAATAAACAATGGCCAAAGAAAAGGCCAAATAGAAAAGACAAGACAAGCGAAATAGTCAAAAGCCAGAACAAAAAGCTAGCCAAAAAGGAAATAGACAAGAACTAATCCTCGATCTTTCTTTCTAGCTCCTACATGACCTGGGCAACCTCCTGGGCCATGTGGTTCTCCTCGGCCTCCTATTGGTGAGTCATGTGTTCTTCCTAGTCCAGAGTAGAAAAAGTGATACTAATGGTATTATCATCATCAGATTTGGCTTTGCCTGTGCCTTTTCCATCCACATCCCCTTGCATGCCTCTATCTTTAAGCCAAATTGTTTAAGATAGAATGTTGTTATTAATCAAGTTGAGTAGTGAGATTGTCTGGCTTGACAGATTGTGATTGTAATTTTCTAGGTTGTGGATCCTCCTTTCTGCTAGGCTATGCCTATCATCATAATCTATCCCTTTCTCTAGACCCTTTAGATTCTTGGATCCTTCCATTTGACCCACCTTCTCCTTAACCTCCTCCAGCTCATGAAAAAGCCACTTGATTGACCTGTAATTGTCTATCATGCTGTTGCAGGCATTGTTCAAGAGGTTCATCCCAGCTTCCCTAGCATTATCAGAGATTGCCACAATCGCAGGGTCAATGAGCTCTTCAAGATGCTATTCCTCCTGGCTATCCACCAAGATTTGGGGGGTTACATAAATTACATCTGCTTGGCAGAATCTATCCTCTTTTTATAAGGTTATCCTGAGTGAGAATTTTGTTCTGTAAGGCCAGCCAATAAAATATATTGATTTTAGGAGTGAGGCTTGGGATCCAAGCTTTCGACCAAGAAGGCTTCTCTTTTAAGCTCCAAAGAGCCATATACCCAAAAACAATAGAGTAGTTTCCATTGGAGTTGTCCCCCCAGATCATTTTATCCCTCTTGTTGCTGAGAACCATTGAATTTAACATTAACATGATTGGATTTAGATCATCAAAGATTATAGATAGATCTATCCAACCCTGGTTGTTCCTATAGTTACAGACTTTCAACCCAAAAAGTTGAATACAATGGTTTGCACAAACATCATAGATATGATTGTTCATAAGGGGGCCTTGATTAAGCCAACTATCAGACCAAAATTGGATATCCTCCCCATTTTTCAATTTCCAAGATACTTTTGCCTTTGCCAGGTCCCTGTCTTTTAGAAAAAAATTCTAGATAGCTGATCCTCTAGGAATGTCGTTGCTAAAAAGGGTGAACTGAATAGAAGGCCTCTTAATGTACTTATTGACCAAGATGTCTCTCCATTCCCCAATGCTGTTGAAGATACACCATAATTTCTTTTCCAAAAGAGCCTTATTAAGATGAGTAAGCTTCCTTATGCCAAGACCTCCATAATTCTTAGGGAGAAAGACTTTGTCCTAGGCAACTAGTGGGTATCTTTTTTTCCCTTCAACTCTTGACCATAAGAAATCCCTCTAAATTTTCTCCATCCTCTCCATGAATTCAACTAGAATCACAAAGAGGCTTAAAGCATATTCTGAAGGGTGTATTGTTTTGTTTGCAACATGTTGTAGATATCATATTATTATAAGAAAAGTTACATGGAGATAGTAGACATGTTGATAATGACATGTATAACTTTAAAAGTTTGTACAAACTGTACAAAATAGAGATAATCATGTTTTGATTATGCATGACAACAGAATTGAAGGAAAGAATTATTTTATTTATAAAATAATTACTTGTCCAATTAGGGCCGACATCCTATATGTTTACTGTAACTTGGAAAAGTGAATTATGGTTTTAGTCAACTCAACAATAAAGGCATGGTATTTATGCAAAGGACTTCTTGTGATAAGAAGTGTGCATTCTTGGTGTATTGTATAAGCAAAGTGCTATCTTGTAAGATTGCAAAGTGAGAAAATTTTTGTGAAAGTGATATATGCAAAGTTTTATCTGGTGATCTGAGATTGAGATGAAGATCAAAGATTATTCAAGGAAGGAAAATAATAGTAGATTATTTGTTGAGTAGTGAGCTCTTCTTCTAGTTGAAATTACATGTTTGGATAGTGGGCTCTTCTTGCATACATTGTACTACAACTCCTAATAGGGATTCAAAGTCTCCTAATAGGGACTTCTTATACTAAATTTGTCCATTGACTCCTAACAGGGTCCATCCTCTAACAAGGAACATATATATCAATATATTATCTAGTGGGTATCATCCCCACTGGAGTTTTCCCTTGTCTAGGGTTTCTCTAGTTAACAAAATATGGTGCTATGAGTTATCTTTGTGCATTGCTATTGTTACTATTCAACATTACATTATTGATTTGTTATGCATTTTTAAAGTAAGAAATAATATCTAGTTGACAACTAAAGTTTGTAGATTACTAATTCACCCCTGCTCTCAGTAATCCCTATTTTTAATAATTGGTATTGGAGCACAGTTACTTTGAAGAGGCTTAATAGCTTAAGTAAGATCCCTATGGCTACAAAATAGTTGATGAAGAACCTTGAAGAAGCTCTTGAACAAATTAATCTCCTTACTAAAGAAAGAGATAAGATGAAAGATAGATATGAAGACTCCAAAGTATACATCAATCAATTGAAGGAAAATATTGAACATCTAAAATCCAAGCTTGAATCTACTGAATCTAGAACTAGTGATGATCACTATTCAAAGTTGAAGATAGAGTACAAGATCTTGAAGCATGAATTAAAGATTAAAAATCTAAAGTTGACTTTGAGAAGTGATTCTAGAAAAGTTGAATCCAATTTGAAGACTAAAAATGTAGATCTCAAAGAAAGTCTAGTAAAGAAAACATCTGAGTTTGAAACATTGAAAGAAGATCATGAAGAACTTCATAAGTTCAATACTATTGTGAAAGGTGAATTGACATAGTGCAAATAGAAGCTTGAGAAACTTTATTCTACTAGAGAAAATCTTGATGATTCAATGTTAATATAGAGACCTACTTATGATAAGACTGGTCTTGGTTATCTAATTAACATGTTTGTGAAGAAACCTAAGATTAGATTAGATCCAAAAGAAAAAGACAAATTTGATGATAAGATTGAATCCAGTTAATCCTTTGAGAAACTTAAATAAATTGAGCAAAACAAGGAAGTTGAAATCTTGGATGAACCCAAGCAAGTGGAAACTCCTAAGGCAACCAGGTATGAATTTAAAGGTAAGCACTTTTTATCTAATGAAATAGGTCATATGAAAAGAGATTACATTTAATCATGTTAAGGACTTTTATTGTCATAATTGTCATGGTATGGGTCATATTGCAATTGATTGTAGGAAACCTAAGTATGACAATGATAGGAGAAATAGTAGAATGTCTAGATATACTAACCCTATAGATAGAAGAAGATCTAATAAAAGATCATTGAGAGAAAGAAGATATTATGAAGATAGAAGACAGATCATGTGTTATAAGTGTAACAACTTAGGACAGATTGCTCAAAATTGTCATGCACCTGATGATCAACAAAATCCTAGAAGTAGAGCACTTGTATGTCAATTATGCAATAACTTCAGACACACAACAAGTATTACATAATGCATAGAAACTTCATAGATAGAAGAAATAACGGAAGAAACTTTGGGAATAGAAGGAATGATATAAGGAATCATGAAAGGAAATCCAGATCTAACAATGAAGAACAAAGAAACATTGTGAGTGAACTTCGAGAAGAACTTAATGAAGCATTCATGAAAGGAATAGATATCTCAAAAGAAAATTTAAAAGATGATGATACAAAAAGATCAAAGCCAATTTTTGAGTTTGATTCAATTAATTTAAATTAAGCCTATTTACAACATCATAATTTAAGTACTTTAGTTAGAGACTAAATTAGAGGTTGCAAAGTTGGGAAAAGGTGTATCTAGTTATGTGTAGATGGTACCTAAGCTTGCCTATGATTTGGAGCTCATCTAAACAAGTTGTGAAGAAATTTAGAGTTATTAGTATTACAGTAAAGGCTAATTCTGTAAAAAAAGATGAAAAGTATGTTTTTGTAGAGAATTTCACAATGCAAAGTCTTGAGGATGATTATCATGATGGAAGGAGGCTACAATAAACCTTAGGCAACATTTGAAGATGGGATAGATGATTTTGAGCAGTTATTTGATTACATAACATAATTGATAGCTTTTTCATATTTGCAAAGTATGCAATTAATGCATGTTCAAGTTGAGGGATAAATGGAGTATAGAATTTATTTTACTTCATTGTGAACATATTTGAAGCAAAGAGCATTTAGAAGTGACTTGTCAAAGTGATTTCAAAGAAAACCCTATTTTCAAAAAGAGCTATTTTATCATTTTTCCACAAATTTATTCGGTAAAAGATATTATTGATAAGAATTATGGATATGTCTGTAGTACATAGTTTTGAGAATGAGGATAGACCCAAGTTTAAGATAGTTTTCATAAAACCTAATGAAGGAAACTCTAACTCTACATTGTCTATCACTCTGAACAATGTAGTTTACCTTGAAGACATATAAAGTTATTTGAATTGCAAGTTTGAATCGATTGGTAGTGAATATATGAATAAAGATATGGATTTGGTCTTTAACCACGACATGACTATGAAGCCCATATTTGAACATTTAAAGGAATTAGAATTGCTTAAGTATAATTTCTACCATGAATTAAATATAGATGAATGGAGTCAAATCATATTGAGTAGGATACATGATGGCAAATTGTGGATGCAAGATAATATAGTAGACATCTTGACTGACCTTATTCATGAGGTAACTGGTCTTAACAAACAAGGCAATGTAACCATAGGTAAGAAGATGGTTAAGAAATAATTGGAAAGTTACACTAAGGTAGTATACAATGGGAAGCTATGGTAATTAGCTCCATCAAGCAAGATGATGTGAGATTTCTTATTAGAATTATTGCTTATTCAGTTTGTGCAAGTTCTAAGATAGGTGAACTTTCAGCATGATTTATTTATGTAGCTTATAAGATATGTGTTGAGAAAGAGAAAGTAAATTTGAGAGAAATACTAAGAATGCAACTCTTGGAAAACCTTGAAAAGATTAAGAGAACAAAGAATAGTGTGTTTAGATTCCAATCATTGATAAATCACATATTCTTTCATGTACTTAAGAGATTTCCCTACTTATAAGTAACATATATAATGAGTAGTGATAGATGCACTATGGAGAAGATTACAAAGGTATGTAGAAGGCACCCTGCAGACAAGATATTGGACAGTGGAAACCTAATTATGAAAACTTTTCAAAATGAGATGAAACAAAGATTTAGGATTTCACCAATAATCACAAATAGATTCAAGAAGGATATATGTATTCTAATTGATATAGATCACACTTACATTCAAGTAGTGGAACCTCAGGAGATATTTTTGGATTCCTTGAGCTATGAGTTGAATGATGATGTTGTAATTAGTTACATTGATTTGTTGTTAAATTCTAAAAAAGACAAAGTAGAATAAAAATTTGGCATATATAATGAGATTACATAGCATGTTCATCAAGCAACCTTGGAGAAAGCATCTCACAAGAAGGTTGATTCAATCATGAAAAAGGTACTATTTGAGGCTGGAATGATAGAGAGTGAATATGAGGCCATGACACAAACAATGAAATAAGGTGTACTAAACATACAACCCTTGTTAGTATCTATTGTTGAGACATCTTCAGGACAAAGCATTCCATATGCGATAGTGTCTGATGTTCAACCCAGTGATGAAAAGAGAAAATTAGAAAGATTGGTGGAAGTAGTATCTTTAAAGACTAAGAGAGTAAACTAGATGGCCACAAAGACTTGGTAAGAGGCAGAAAACATTGTTGAAAATTGAGTCAAGTGATGAAGATGATGAAGAAAAAGAAACCAAGCAAGTAGAAAAGGTGACTCCACCTAAGCTAGCATTAGGAAAATCTCGGCAACCTTGGAAGCAAAAGATTAAGAAGATAAATGAAATGATTACAAATGAGGGAAACTTTGTTCAGATGAAATTTTTTTATGATCTATATAATAATTTTGAGAAGTACCAGATTAATATATATCTACTATGAGGCATATCATTGCAAATGATCCAAGTATGAAGGATATCAAAGGACTAGTGAACTAGAAAGTCTATGAGAGACTCATAAAGAAGAAGATTCCAACAAAAGAAGAAGACCCTAAAATTTGGAAGTCTATGCTAAGGACCATTTGCAAGACTAATGATGAAGATGAAATTAAGAGATTGTTGAACAACCTCACACCATACTTGAAGAATAAGTTGAGACCATTCTTATTGATGGTTGGTGAGAAGGATAAGTTGAGAAAGGGGACAACAATAACTATCAGTAAGATGTTGTTAGAGTCATAGGCAACATCTCCTCCAACTCCTTGAATCTTGAAAGTATCAGTAAGTGGTAACACTATGAAGATTGGTCAAACCAATCTAACTCTCAACATTGATGATAGCAATTTGTTTGGTGGTTCTAAACCAAATGTACTAGATACCAAAAATATTGAGGATAAGTAGAAACAAATTGAGGAAGAAAAGAGGCTATTGGAAGAAGAAAAGAAGAAGATAGAGGAAGACAAGAAAAAAAAGGAAGATGAAGAAAATAGAAGAATTATAGAAGAAGAAAGGAAAAGGAAAACTAAGGAAGAAGAAAAGAAAAGATTGGAAGAGAAGAAAGAAAGAAAGCGAAGAGAAAAGAAAGAAGAAGAAGAGAGGAAAACTAAAGAAGTAGCAAAGAAATAGAGGGAGGATGACACTAAACCATCTAGTTCATCTAATCCTCTCTCTGTTGCAAGTTTGGATATTGATGATGATGATCGAACTGATCTAATCTCATCCTTATCCAAAAGCATACAGAAGAATACAATATTTAAGAGTTTACAAATAACATTAATGGAAGTGACAGACAAACTGCACAACACTTTGGCAGTTCAACATACTAAGTTAGATCCCAAATAAAGAGCACAAGCAATGCTAAAGTCATTCGATGAAGAGTTCACAAACCTGTTGAATGTTGTGGAGGTGAAGGCTCAAATTTCCTATGATGCTAACTTGTTTAGCACCATCTGCTAGAATATCAATAATGTTTTAGTCAATCTTGATACATGCATACAAGAACTTCAAAAATGTCAACAAGAAGGGAAATCATTGTATGTTAAGTGTACCTTATCATACAAACTGAATAAAGACATTGATAGTCAGATAGAGACAAATATGAATGAGCTAGAGGCTTTGTCCAACCAAATCCAAACATCCATCTTGTAAGGTAGATGATTTTGAGAGTCAAGATGCCAGTGTTCACAATGAGATCAAGAAACTAGAACTTCAAAAAGAGCAGGTTATGAAGAGAACATCTAATTTTAGAGAATCTATTTCTTTGAAGTTATCTTTTTTTGGGAAGCAATTAGATGAATGTGTCAAGGCCAAAGGCACATATGCAAACTTTTTGTATTCAGATATCAATGCACTTGAGATTGCATCATATGCATTATGTGTGATTCTCACATCATTTGAGTCTACCAAGGAGACATGGGAAAAAGGTATGGATAGTCTGAAGACTATTTTTGATGATTATATGAAAATTATTTCAGCATAAGGAAGGACAATAGTTTTAGCAATTATGGATAGTTTCTAGATAGAATCTTGACATTTTGACATTTTTCATTGATGTCAAAGGGGGAGAGATTCATGTGAAACTTGTATGCATGAGATTGTTGGGAGAGATACACGTGGAGATTGTAAAAGTGTAAAGTATATTGCAACGGGGAGCATATGTGTAAAGTTGAACAAGTTGTAATAGATGTAAGATGTTATTTTTTTTTTTTTTGTCACTTAGCCAGTTTTCCCTATTTTGTTGCCATCAATGCCAAAGGGGGAGATTGTTGAAAATTGGCTGATTCTGATATGTAATTGTTGTCATTTATATAAACACATGATGTACTTGTTGATAGGAAGCCTTAGAAATAAATATACTTAGTGTTTGGTAATCAGAAAATTGTCTAAGTATAGAATTTGGTTTACAATAGTGTATTGTTTTGTTTATAACATGTTACAGAAATCATACTATGAGAAAAAAAGTTACGTAGAGATAGTATACATGTTGTTGATGATGTCTATAACCTCCAAAGTTTGTACAGATTGTACAAAATTGAGATAATCATATCTTGTTGATGCATGATAGCAGAATTGAAGGAAAGAATTATTTTGTTTACAAAACAATTACTTGTCCAATTAGGGCCAACATCCTAGATTTTTACTCTAACTTGGAAAAGTGAATTGTGGTCTTAGCTGACCCAACAATATTTTATGTAAAGGCATGGTATTTAAGCAAAGGACTTCTTGCAATAAGAAGTGTGCAATCTTGGTGTATTGTATAAGCGAAGTGATATCTTGTAAGATTGCAAAGTGAGAAAGCTTTTGTGAAAGCGATATATGTGAAGTTTCATCTGGTGATCTAAGATTGAATTGAAGATCAAAGATTAGTCAAGGAAGGAAAATAATAGTAGATTAATTGTTGAGTAGTGAGCTCTTCTTGTAGTTGAAATTGCATGTTTGGGTGCTGGGCTCTTCTTGCATACAATATACTAAAACTCCTAACAGGGTTGGAATCTCCTAACAGGGATTCTTATAATTAATTTTTTCACTGAATCCTAATAGGGTCCATCCTCTAACAAGGAAAATATATATCAATATATTATCTAGTGGGTATCATCCCCACCGAGGTTTTCCCTTGGCCAAGGTTTCCCTAGTTAGATAAATATGGTGTTATGAGTTATCTTTGTGTGTTGATATTGCTACTATTAAAAATTCCTTTATTGATTTTTTATGCATGGTTTAAAGTAAGAAATAATATCCAATTGGTGACTAAAGTTTGTAGATTACTAATTTACCTCCCTCTTAGTAATCCCTATTTCTAATATAGATTAGGTAGGATTCAATGAATCTACCCATCTTTTCATTTTATTCCCTTCTAGAAACTTCTCTTTCAATCCTCTTTGAATTTGTCTCAAAATAGTTCATCTTGAATTCTATGCCACAAACTCATCCACACGATTCACACAATCCAAGAAATCAAACTTGTTGGCTTAGATTCATAGAATTCACGATCTTTCTCATAATTTTGATACTCAACATTGACTTTTTTCTGATTCTCAACACATATTGTATTTCTCAACATACACTATGAAAACACTTGGTATGAACCAAAGTTTACTGGTGCTCAACATCAATTAAACTTTACTCGGCTTACACTGTCTTACTTGGCATATACTAAGATTTTGATTTGCTCAGCTCCAACTAATTTTTTGCTCAGCTTACACTAACTTTACTCGACACCTACTGTGTAGATTTTTAAGCTTGGAAGACACAATTCATTTAACTTGTTCTTCTGAACTTAATCAGTGTATCCATCCTTTACAACCTTAAGTAGATTATCAATGCACTATAATATCACTGTCTTAACTGATCCTTGTACTCCTTTTCCATATCATAACTCAAACTTTCCTCTAGGTGCTATTGTTACCTCATTTGATCAAATCCTCTTCATCAATCAAACAAATGATAGTAGTCAAATCATCTAAGAAATTGTCTTACCAGTAAGTAGCAGGTTTGACATTAGTGACAAAAAAATGATTGAAACACATATTCATACTTGTATCAATCTGTTATCAACAATCTCCCTCTTTGGCATTGATGGCAAACCAAACTTAATTAGTACAACCAACAAAATACCAAAGAGAAAATAATTCCTAGTATTAAAATCTCTCCCTCTATTAGTAACTTTCATCTTCTGAATAGGTTACAAAATTCTATTTTTATCAACAAAAAATCAATCAATTCATCCTTATGACTCCCTTTGGATCACTTCTTATATCTCCCTTGACATTATCTCCCTCTAACTAGGTATTCCACATTTCTTCTATATCTTCTTTCTCCCTTTTTGGATTGCTGGATTGCTCCCTTTATTTCTATTTGTCTCCCTTTATTTCTACTTTTCTCCCTTTAAGATTTCTCCCTCTTTGACAACAATGCCAAAGACTTGTCATCTTAATATGCATATATGAATAGTTTCAATTTCTCCCTCATCCACCTAGCTTGTGACTGATTTATAGTTCCAACTCTTTGATTAATTTAAACAACTCCTAAAGTAAGATCCATTGCATCAATGTGTAACATATGTTAATCATCTTGTTTAATGTAGGGAACTTCTCATGCTTCTTAAATAGCATTAGATAGGGGTATCACCCCTAGTTTACCTCTTAGATACTCATGAGCATCCTTAGGTAATGCTTTTGTGAAGATATCAGCTATTTTCTCTTATGTGCAAACATATTCCATCTTCACCTCTTTATCTTGAAAAAACTCTCTCAAGTAATGATATTTGATTGCAATGTGCTTAGAATTTATATGCATCACCAGATTCTTTGATATATTTATAGCACTTCTATTATCATAATAAAGTATCACAGGTTCAATGATTTCCTCCTTCATACCTTTGAGTAGTTGTTTGATCCATACAATATTTGTGCAATTTACTACAACAACAACATATTCAGCTTCAATAGTAGATTGAGATATGTAGTTTTGTTTTTTACTTGTCCATGTGACCAACCTTTTTCCTAAGAAAAATGCTCCTCCACTATTGCTCTTTCTATCATCAATATCTCTAGCTCAATCAACATTAGTGTAGGCTCTCAATTTTGATCCTTTCAAATATCTCATTATTATCTTAACAACCATCAAATGATTCTCCCTAGGATTAGTAGAGAATCTTGTAACTATCCCAATAGATAATCCAATATCAGGTCTGTTGTGTGCTACATATTGTAATTTGTCAATCATAGACTTGTACAATGTTTGATTTGCCTCAACTGAATCATCATCCTTTGACAATTTATGTCTTATTACCATAGCTGTACTTATTGTCTTGGAATCTTACAATCTAAAAGTTTTTAGTATCTCCTTTACATATTTTGATTGGGTGATGTATATACCCTATTTCATCTGATGTGCTTGCAAACCCATAAAGAACTTGATCTCTTCAAACATAGACATCTCAATTCCTTTCTTTATTTAATTTGCAAAAGCCTTACATAAAGTATCTTAACTTTCAAAAATGATATAATCAACAAAAATTTCTGATAGTAAAATACCTTTGTCTTTCTCTATCTTCAAGTACAGATTATCGTTATCATCAATCCTCTCAAATCCTGTCTTCACAATATAATTATGAAGCCTTTCATACCATGCTCTTGGTGCTTTCTTTAAACCATATAAAGTTTTGTGTAGTCTACATACCATATTTTTGTTGTTAGCATTAACAAATCCTTCTAACTATTCTATATAAACCTCTTCCTCCAATATACCATTTAGAAATGTAGACTTAACCTCCATTTAATAAAATTTAAAACCTTTGTATGGAGAGTAAGCAAGAAAAGTTCTTACTCCTTCCAATATTACAACAAGAGCGAATGTTTCTCCATAGTCTATCCCTTCTTCTTGTGCATATCCTTTAAAAACTAATCTTGCCTTATGTTGGCATTTTGAAACAAAATGGTTTCAAATTACCTTGATGAGAATAAGATACATTTATGGGCAGATACTTACCATTTTTTTCATACCCTTTCAGACTCCAAGCCAACTATAAGGCTAGACCCTTCTTCTACTTTAGGCTCCACAAAACCTAGGCAGGTGTACCTTAGATTCACTTCTATGGTACCAGTGCTAAAACATATTCTTGAATCTTGACAAAGTAGATAAAAACCCCAAAACTTCTAACACTTACGTAGAGATCTTAGACATGGAATAGCTAATAACATGGTCAAAGAAATTGCTAAGCTAAGTGAGGGCATCCTTTGCAGTTCATTCAACATTAAAGGGAAATATATTTGATTAATGATGTTGATTTCAAAAAACTCCAAATATGCATCAGTAAGAACAAGTTGATCTTGTAGCTGATCAGTGCCTTATCCATTGGGAAATTCCAAAAATTAAATATCTACAATTGTGATACCAATGACATATTCCATGCATCACGATATCAGATCTATCTTATCACCTTGTGAATTAGACATTAGCATTCATAAAGACCTCATTCTCATGAAGTGTCCTTCTCAAAATAGCCAACAACCCTGTCAAATGCATCGAGCATTTACTTGGCCCTTTGTTCCAACAATAAATATATAAGATGTACAAGCTTAAGGGGATGTAAATGGGTATTAGTTCTTTATCCTTAAACCACATAAGATTGAAGATTATAGAGATAGGAGATGAGAATCAAAATGAAATTAAAGAGATACTTGCTCATTTGTATTTTTTTCTTTGAAACTATACATTCAGATGCATGTAAAACAATTCATAAAACCATTAATTAGATCATAACTAGCTATATTATCTTCACTACTATTGTGAACTCATACATGAGAAAATATGTTGAAGAATGTGGTGTCATAGTGATGAAACACATCAAAACTGGAACCTATGGTCTCACAAATATGAGAAAACTCAAGATTGGAACACACATGGTATCACAACAGTGAGTAATTTCTTCCAAAATTGGAATCAACCCCTACAATGAATTAGAAAGAGAGAGATATAGGAGAAGAATGAAATTTTGGATCTAATCTAGAAGTGACATATTTCCACTTGAATCTCCATTCTTTGTTGTTATAAAACATCTCTTTTGTTTCTACCCCTAAAATCTAATTTGGTTTCCATCATTATTCTATAACAAACTTGGAAATATCTCTTATGAATGATGAAAAACCCTTGTGTCACCAAAATATCTAAAACACATCATGAAATGCTAATAAAATATGGATTTAATTGACTTGAAGGTGACCAAACTCATCCCTAACTGCATTTTTACTATCTTTTACACACATTCAGCTCATCATCATGCTAGAAATCAAAACTGAACTTCGATACCTAAATGTGGTTGCCAGATGAGAATTTAGAACAAAACCTTGTATAACCTAAAAAAATGGCTTTTTGTGTAAATTTTTTTTCCAAAAATAGAAAGTTCATTCTCTCCTAGTTTCGACAATATATAATATTGCTATATTAGCCCATCATAAACACCCAAAAACCCAGTTTGAAAAATATGCCCCTATTATGGCTCTCTATAGTCTGCACTTCACTTTTTTAATCTTATGCAAAAATTTAAGTTTCCTAAAGTCCAGACTTTAGGTTATGTCCTTTTAAAATTTAAAAGCCCACACAGATTCTTTAAAAAAATCAATTAATAATCACTTTTTAATTAATTTGATTTCCTACCTTACCCATGCATTTCAAGTCAACCCATATTTCACTTTTTTCACCACGTGACAACATGCCATTGGTCAGTGCCTACCACATCACCATCCACCCAGGCACCACATGGCACGCTTTGACTAGCTGACATGTCATCACCACATGTCAGCTCCTCATTTACTCTCCATACCATCCTATCATTACTGCATCACCCACTGACTAGACCGTCACATCACCTCTGATTGGGGCCCACTGCCACATGGCAACTAGGCACATTATGACATTATAGTCAGTAGCTGCTGACTGTGCAAGTGGTAATGCACCCTTGTGACATGTTACACCTTGTACCATGTGTCGCCTAGGAATTTGCACCCAATCTAAAGGTCTTTGCCACTTGTCAGTCTCTAACTCGTCCACCTTAGTTTAGCCAGTTGCCATGTATTGCCACTTGTCAGTTCACAATTGGTATTTAGGTCCACATCATGTTGATGTCATCTTCCTCTTAATTGGTGTGCTTGGTCAAAATTTATTATTCTCTTCCAACCATCCTCATCAATGGTGGGCCTGTGTGTGAGCCTAGTGTCATCAAAAGGCTCATGCCTTTGAGACACTAAGGCTTTGTGGCACATGATATAAAAGTAACTCAAACAACTGCCACTGGGTAAATGTGGGATATTAGAAATCTTGGCATTTTGACTTGTCTTCTTCATTTCTCTAAAGCTACTCCTTATTTCTTTTTTAGGTTGTAACCTTTGTTTTGGACCATTATTTATTCCACTAGGGACTTTGTTGGCAACTTTCAACATTCTCCTAGACTCATGAGCTCTTAACCAATAATTGATTAACTAGCGATAATCGACATCATTAACTCTTGAATGTGCCTTGGCATGTAGCTAAAGAGTGCCTTCTTCTCCATGTTGAATAGGGGTGTAAACTTTTCGTTTAGCTCAGATGAGATTGGTGTGAGGAAAACACAACTTGATCGCAACAACCCTTAGAATTCCATTGTCTATGAGGAAGAAGAGAGTATAGGAGGCATACATTTTACAATGGCCTGATTCTCTGTTGATGCGTTCGATGTAGGGCATCTACGCATCGTAGTAGTCCAAGCTTGCTACATGCTAAAGTTGTCCATGTTTTTCTCGATATGCTTATCCATTAGACTACTCTTTTGAGGGCCATATATCTTGGCATCCAAGCTACTTGATGGATGAAAGCTCTATAGAAACTGAATGGCCAAGGGATTGAGAATCTTCCATGACATGGCTCCAACCTTCCTTCTATAGCTTTGGACTCTTGCCACTTTTAGTTTTTTTTTTTTTTTAAAAACTTTCTTTCCACAATCTTGCATGGTCTCACAAGTCCTACCAAGATTCAGAAAAAGGGAACATCTATGCAAACACTCAAAAACATAGTCCCTTACTTGTAGAATGTGTTTAACATCATTTAAGTAACATACTATAAGTTGATTATCATTAACTTTATCCACAAAATCAAGTACATCTCTTTCTAATTCTAGAACTGTATCACTCCTAAATTTTAGCTACCTCAAATTCACTTACACCAATTTATACTTTGGAACTTTTTTATTGGTGGGAAGCGTGAAGGTGATATCATCATTTGCAACAAGATCATATTTTGCTTCAAAATTATCAATGAGTTTATGAAAAAGGAGGTAGCTCCTTCTTTTCCTTTAAAACCCTTGCATGCTTGAGGAAGGACATCAAGATCACAATAATAGAGCTTGTTGACCAGATCATAGCCTTTTAAAGTATTTATGAGAAGATGCTTATCAGTCTGATATCATTTTGTTGGGCCCCAAAGTGGGTTCAACTATTTTTGTTTTGTTTTTTAACAACTGACATGTCGAATTAGTTTGATGAACATATTACACTGATTTAAAGTAAAATTCAACCATTGAATTAGACTTTAAAAGTCAATTCACCTTCTTTCTACCATTTATCAATTTTGTGCCAAGGGGACCTTTGACTGGTTTTAAAAACTGACAAAAACACCTGACTGGGTTTTGAAGTCGGACATACTGATTCTTTGTTCCATATTCATGCAACATGGCAAATCTCATCTCATGAAAAATTCTTAGTCGAAAGACATTGAGCATAAAGTCACTCATTTACAACTGTCTGCAAGAAAACATGTTAGGAGACCATAAAATGTGTTTGGATTTGGCTTCAAAAACTAGGTAAACAGACACTTGGAGGCATGAAAACTGGGGCATTGGTTCACTATCATGAGGACAATATAAATTTAGGATTTGGGCTCATGACAAGTAACTAGAAAAATTTGGTGAGCGGTCAAAGTGGGCTACTCAAATTTGCAGACTAGAAACATTGGTAGAAAGGTGGTTTTTGCAAATAGAATGGACCTTGGAAAGTGTGTAGACATATTCGTCAAGACTTGCAAACTAGCACAGTTAAAGAATTTTTAAAGAAGAATGCAACGATATAATCCATTCAATCTCACCTTTCATGGATTTAGAATTAATTACATCATGAACAGGGGTACTAACCAATCTGCATTTATTGACACCAATAAAACTTTTACAAGTTGCATTTGGAATTGTGTTTGAAAATTGATCAAACAGATTCATCAGGACTCAAAATTGAAACATAGCAAGTCTCTAACCTCTAAAATGCAATTCAAAAGGAATTTTCTCATTTTGGTTGACTAGGTCAAAGTTATAACAAGTCAAATAGGGCCTCCCAAAATTCTGAGCAATTGACATTAGCATGACAACAATAAATGACCAACTTTGAGGGATTGAAAACCTAGTCAAAACATATCAAAATGACTCAAAATATGAAACATAGGTTCTCTGGTATGGATACTAAATAGTCCCAAAGTGGCGAGTCACAAAGCAATACCAGGTGTAAGATATTCAATTGCAAACTAGGCCTCCTATTGCTGTTTGACATAGGCAAAAATGTAGATTTGGACATTGCTCAAGATAGAACTTTACAGAATGACTCAGAATGGCAATTTATCTCCATGGGATGAGTTGATATACTGAATGCAAGGTGTTAGAAACACTAAACAGCTTCTAGGCTTCAAAAGAATAGCCGGGTACACTTGCATTAAAAAGCACTTATAGGGCTTGATTTTTTGAATGGTACTCAAAATTAGGGCTTCAATTTTGAGTCCCAACAGTGGCTCTATCTAGGGATGCATGTCCCTTGTAGCATGGCAAGGATTTAGATCTTTGGAAGAAGCAGACCACACACTTGACAACAAGAATTTCTCCTTGAACAACTTATTGAAAGAAAAAACAACTACTCCTAAACTGTACAAGCAATGGCCCCGGGCCACCGAAACTTATCAAAATTTCTTAACTTTGTCATATATCTAGTTTTCATTTGTGCTTTCATGAGGTAAGCTTAAAAAATCTCTTGTATCAGTTTCACCAATCAGATTAGCATCATGAATCAAATCACTTGGCAAAATGGAGAAACTTCATTCTCATAGTGCATGCATAAATCAACATTAACTTCTACATCATGCTCACT